>JAPMOR010016997.1:111722-171390 GCA_026543865.1 Argiope aurantia
ATTGGCGTGCTCGGAGGGTTAATTTTTAAATCTGGTTTTAAATTTTAATTAATGTGACATTTTAATTAAAATTTCATTGCCTTTTTTTGTCTGAGTCATTATTGAATGCGAAATCCCAACATCTATTTTGCTGTGCATCAACTGAGAAAAGTTTATATATATATATTTTTTTTATATTTTTGACGCTTAAATTGAATGTTTTATAGGTGCGCAGTTAAAGTTAGACATGAATAAAAATAAGTTATTGGATTGTAAATTTCACATTTCCTTTACGTTATTTTTATGATGGCTAGTAACAAAGGTTAAAATTCGCTTTTAGTGATTAGTTTTAAATTGAGTGTTCATAAACATTACTGATAAGGAAGATCCCAAAGCAAGGAATCGAAACTTATAATGTTACAATATATTTAACATTTCAAGTATGCTGCGGATGAAAAGTTATTTAATTTCATAAGCACTCTGTTAAAAATTTCTTTCGTTAACCTGTGACAACCATATCCGAAATATTATTAACAAGCTAACCACATCCTTAATGTCCAGACAGGCGCATCTTCTAGTTATTATTATTAATACATTATAATATGAATCACGTTTTACATATTGCACTCAAAAGTAAGTAACTTGCTTTCGAAATCCTGCTCCTTGTATTTTTGTTTTTAATTGACTTGATTAAATATACTCAACAACACTGAAATATACAGTACACGTGCCTCGAGCTTTAGTTCGCCTTTCTTCTCAAAATAAAAAGGGAGGGAGGGCAAAATTACATTTCGGAAAACTTAAAATAGTTTAAATAGTTGACTACACATATAAAAATATACAGAGAGATAATTACTCCGCTTATTTATTAAAAACATTACCCTAAGATCCTATTATTACCTATTATCCTATTCTGCATATTTATTTATGATGCCGCAATCATTTTTTTCCTTTCTGATGTTTTGATGATTATTTCAAAATGGTACTTTCAAATGATAGTTTCTGATTTGATAATCGAAAAATATGAGATTTATGACCAATCAACGGAAAAGGTAGTTTTATATATTCGAAGAAAAAGAAATTTTTATTGATGCCAGTTGAGAATGTTAAGTAAGTTATACACATTATAAACACAATCCATTTTAATTCTGTTTTGTGTGATACTCTTAAGTGAAGGAGTTACTACAAAGCGAAAGATAAAAATGTTCCTATATTTTGTAGTTTTTAAAAGATATTTTTCCCAGACGCACCTTTCTTAAGTAATTTGAAAATAGTGCCATAATATTGCAATTTCTTCTACAGCATATATAAAATATATTTTAGCAAGAGATTTAAATTTATAGTTTTTTTATATTTTTTTACAAAATGATAAAATATGTGATATATATTGCAATCTCCCGACGGACCTCAAAGCGAACATTTCGCCATTTCTTCCCATGCGTTCCATAATTATTTATTCAAAAATATTCCCGCAACCTTCTCACCAAACGATAACAATACATAACAGCTGCCTCTCTCGCATGAAAGTAGGCGTCTGAACATATACATACTTTAAAATACCCCCGCTCTAACTCCTTAGCAGAAAGTAATTTGTTACTCGAGTCGGGCGCGTTTCTAGAGTAATCGAATGTTAACTTGGAAGTAATAAATGCAATTTATTACCCGAATTACGGCCTTCCATTTTGCGGAACAAAAGGGAAAAGGAATCGTTTGCGGATAAATCCGCTTAAAATAACGTATCCCACATTTAATCGAAGTCCTCCTTCCTCCAAAGTGAAGTGAAGAGAGTGGATAAATTTTTCATGCGCTGTAGAGCGATATATTTTAATTAGGGCACTTGCTCTCGGAGTGTAAAACGAATTGGCGCGGTCTGAATATGAATATTTGAAGAGGTTCGCCAACCGTCCGTGTTGGCTGAATTTAATATTCAAATTAATGGTTTATTAAAGGGCGGGAAAGCGGTTGCCGTTGACGAAAGGGGTTGTGGGATAGGTCTTTGTGGCCTAGCTAGATTGGATCGTCAACTTTAAGAGGTTTCGTTGATAATGGGTACGTTACATAATAATTATTGATTTTTTTAATTAACTGTATCGAAAGTAAAATTCATGAAAAGTAAAAGTGAAAATTCTAGTTCTAAGTAAAAATATTATAAGTTGGATACAATTACATTTAGACAAGTTTTGCTATCAATTAAGCCTTACCTTTTTGCTCACCTCAAAATTCTTATCCATTTCGAATTTTATACTGAAATCTAAGAGCTATTGTTGTTATCGCAATTGTCTCTTTAACCTCAGTATATTGAGTTATTTGGTGTTGATAAATATTCAGTCACCAGAAAACTAAAAAAAAAGTAAAAAGTTTATTTAAATATTATGTAGATAATAGAAAAGCAATGGTTGTAGCTTTTTTAAAGTGAATAAACTTTTGATTTTTCATTTTAACTTTAAATAATTTTTTTCAATAATTAACAAATAGCTCATTCTAAATCAACAAATAGTTCGGCATTAATATATCTATTAATAATAAATAGTGGAAATGGTCTCTCTAAAGTATTCTCGCATAATCTCTAATAAAGGTATTATTCTTTCTCCCTCACATGAAATTGTGATCCTTGGATAAGGATGCCAAGAATAACAATTACAAAATATTCTTCTTTATTGTGAATTAAGCGTTTTTATTGAATCTGTCATGTGATGTTTGTTAATTTTTTTGGCAATAAATTTCCAGCTTTAGCAATAGCTACTCGAAAATCCAATTTGAGTTTTAGACTCTTTATTTCAAACAGATTGAAACGAAAATTTGTCACTATTGTACTCGCAAAATCACATATCAATTTCATATATTTTGATCATTGTCTTTTTGAATTATCGCGTTCATACTGGTACCGACTGATAGAAAGTCAACTCTTTGATGGATTTGGTGCCAAATTTGATAGACATATATTCTTTAGATTTAAATCTGCGTACCAAATTATATCCACCTGGCTTTCTGCTTTTTTTAACTATCGTCTTGATTTACACTCAGATAGCCAAACCTACAGACTTCTTCTGAATAGGTATCACTCAAAATTTGATAGAAATGACAATATATCAAATCAATATAATAATATCAATCAATATAGAAATGATCAATATATCAATACAATCAATATAGAAATAATCAATATATCAATACAATCAACATATAATCAATACATCAACAGAATCAATATATCAATACAATCAATATATAATCAATATATCAATACAATCAATATATCAATACAATCAATATATCAATAGAATAGAAATGACAATATATCAAATTTCATTAGTCTAGCTAAAGGCATTTTTGATTTATCATTGTCACAGACAGACATAAATCCAAAAATATCTCTTTCAGATTGGAGGTAGATTAAAACATGAATATTCATCTTAATTCGTATACATGGGCGTAAAAACGAATGTATTTCTTTTGACATTCTACCAAATAGAACATTAGCCTAAGAACTACCAATTTGGCGCGAAAATTCATTGAAGGAATATATTGTGGAAATCGTAGTTTTCTTTTTTTAAATTTTAATTAATTAAAAATTAAGGGAAACTTTGACGTTTTCCATCGATAACTTCAGATAACCACACAAAAATTATCATTGCACCACTTTCAATAAAAGAAGAAAAAATCTTTTTAAGGATAGCAATTTAACTATCGCCTAGTTTTGTCTTCTAATATTAACAAATTTACAAGAATTTTTTTATAAATAATTTAAATCTTCTTCTTTTATAGATTATATGAATATTTAATTGATTATATCCATTCCATTATTTAAAAGTAAAGGTAATATTCAAATGGATTTTACTTTCTAATTTTTATTTCTTCAGCTTTTTATTACAGCTAAAATCTGTAAATAAAATAAGTACGCTTGAAAATATATTCTGTAAGCTCAAAAATTATAGTTGCAAATCCTTAATTCTTTTTAATATTGAGTTTAATTCAGCCAATTTAATTGCTGAAAGTGAGATGGATTTTGTCCTTTTATGGATTTTAATGCTGAAATCTAAAAAAAACATAACTGGTCGACTGCAACTAGATCTTAGATTATACGTATATTTGTTTGACTTCATTGAAAAGTTTACAAATAGAATAAATGCAAACCTATTTAAAAACTATGGGACAATTGAAAATAGGTTAATAAATACTTATCAAAATTTGAACTATAAAATTATTTTGTCAAGGACATTAGAAATATTAAATTATGATATTTGATCTCTTGACATAGTTTTGTAGTTATTTTAGTTTCCTTTATTTCTGTCTTCTCTCGAATTGTTTTGAAACTCATAAATAATATTTTATTTATGTGTCTACGAATGCATATTTTGACATTTAAACAAACTTATTTCCTACATCAATCCAAGATCTTACTGGCTGTTGAAGATTACGCATAATCATTTGAGGAAATTATCTTAAATTAAAAGATTTTATTAAAATTGATTGAGTAAATGATTTTTTTCTTTAATTTACTCTTAATTATTGCTTTAATTTTTTAAAACTCTTTTAGAATTTAAAAAAAATTAATTTTCTAACAGAAACAGAGCAGAGGAAATTTTCTTAACCAATCATCATTTGAAGAAATTCATTGTATGGAAATATATCTGAAGTGAAGAAAATCCATCTAATAAATAATTTAAAATAATCAATTAAGAAAGTTAATTTACCAACATTTTTTACTTTTTATTAATATAAAATAAATTAAAAGGAGTTTACAGTGTAATTTTTTTCATAAATTTTGCTCCATTTTTTGTTGTTGTTGTTATTATTATTATTATTTTGGTTTCGATAAATTTAATTGTATTGTTTTAAGAAAGTTCCTATGATTTTCTCTGAATAATTTTTATGATTTTATGTTTTAGTTTAATTAAAATTCTTGAAAATAAAATCTGATAATATAAAGTATGTTAAACGGTATTAGGACAATATGAAAGCTTTTTTAGCTATAATCTATAATTTATAATATTTGCTATAAGTTATTAAACATCTATACTTTTCATAGATCCTTAATACTTCGCTGTAGACCCATACTATCAAAATACCTCACAATAAAAAAATATAGACCGATACTATTATATAAATCCTACATTCATATAGACCCATATTATCAAAATATTTCACTATAGACCCATCGCGATCAAAAATTTTTATATTGTTACATTACTGTCACGTAATCGATATAATATACTTGTTACTTACATCGATAAAAGACTTTTTTACTGTTAATAATCTTCTTTCAGATAGAAACAATTTTTTCTCACGATATGTTGCATAAATACCAATTTAAGGCCTAAGTAAAAATCAATCCAGAAGATAATATTTCTTTGATAACAACAAATTTAAATATATGCTAATGGTTACGAAATATTTTTTTTCAAACGCATGTGTTGCTATAAGTTGAGATATTGATTTTATAAAAAGCTCCATTACAATTTCTTGATCTTTTAGTTAAGATTCTCAGCAATCACTCTAAACAAAGAATTTAGTTCCGAAAATCGCCCCATTATAAGTTTTATTTTTAACATTAAAATGCTTTTAAGTTCCGGAACTATCAAAACAAGCCAGTAAACATAAAATATCCCGATCATCTTAATATATTTTTGCCGATAAAGGCGAATGCTTTTTTCGGAGACAAGAAATACAAATAACGGCTCCTAAAGTATAATGATTCGCACTCATATATCCATCATAACGATCAAAATATCCAGTTGACAACCATCGCTTCAGATTCGAAAAATATTTCCCGGTGCAAATGATATCGCTTGCATAAATCATCACCATACAGAAATGATCATGCCAAAAGATTACGATTACGATACGCGAACAGTCGATCGAAATGCAACGCATAATAATAATAATCCAAAATAAAGCTCCCCTACCGTTGGCAATCCGCGAATAGCGAAACATCCCGAAAAGATTATTCGAAAAGAGTAGCACAAACCCCATTACGTCGGCCCGAATCAATGACAGATGGGTGGTAAGATGCACCATTATATATCCTTTCCATTTCTCAAACTTGCTTGCTTTTAGCCATTATTCGAAACTATTGGTTCCTTAAGCCTTCAACCGCTTCCCCGCTCGAAAGCACGAAGAACATTATATATTCCTCTACCATGCGAGCCTTAAGTTGTTTCTTCTTATTTCTTCTGGCAAAATCTCGAGACGGAGGATCTGGCAACCGCTCTGCAATAATGACGTCACTTCGCTCCAGCGTTCTAATGAGAATTTAAGTCGCGTTCTTCTGTCTATCAATTGTGTTCGATAGCGTTCCTTAACTTTATACATAACTTGGGCGAACGGGAGGGATTTAAAAGTATTTTAGGATAGCCAAGAAATAAATAAAAATAAAAAGGAAAGAAACAAAGACGCGTGTAAAGATCGCTTTTTGGAGGGAAAGGATGAATAAATATTAAAAAAGAGATAATTCTGAAAAGATCTGACGACACTTTTGGCGTTGATGGACGAGCGCGGCGCAACGGGTGGCAATTCTCTGGGGTGATAAATTCGCGCTTTTAAGCGGGAAAACATAAAAAAAAAGTGTTCCAAGTTTGCAGACGATTTTTCTTGGAATGCGTAACCAAAAAGCTTTTTCAACTCTAATTCACTTTTAGTTCTTCATGAGGCTTTAATGTAATGAATGTACTGGGGTGTTAGTCGGTTAATTAGATGAAGGAAGTACTCGCTAATTAGCCGGAATGCATTCCAAGAACTAATTTGAATTTAGTGCATATTTTATGTAGCAGAGAATGGAGTTGGGAAAGATTCATTTCCTTTCCCTAAGAGGAAAAAAAATGCTAAGTTGTTTTAAATATCGCTTGTAGAGCAAGTAACTTTCTTTCTGTCTAAATTTCTGGATTTATCTTCGGTTTCATTTCTTTCTTCCCCCCCCCCTTTCCTTTCGTTAGAATTTATCGTCTAGAAATAATTTACACATTAAATAATGCCGCAATTAATTGCATGTCATTATTTTTCAGTGTTATCCTCATATTTATTTCCTAAGGTTATTTATGCATTTTTTTCTTTTTCTTTAACAAATCAGAAATTTCGATATTGCAAATGTAAAATACTTTTCAAAAAAATTTGATCATCCTGTGCTTCCAAAATAAATTTTCAACTCCGGCTACCAATAGAGTATATCTATTATCACTTTTGATAAACTCGATTTGTTGTTGTTCATCAACATGCGCCTCCAAAATAATTCTTCAGTTTTGGCCATCAATTCAGCAAATCAATTATCATTCTAGCTGATTTAGCTCAATCTAACATTATTGCAAGGATTTATTTATAAAGCAATTTCCAAATTATGGAAATATTTCTTTCTTTCTCCCTTTTTTCTATTTTGAAGTTTCTTTTGTTTGAGTGATTTTAAAAAATCATAGTGATTTTTCTTTATATAGATTCGTATTTACAAGGATAAAAAAAAATTGAATTCTTCATCTTTATAGTAGAAGCAACAAGGAGATACCTAACTTTTAGAACAATAAAATCCATAAACTAATCAACTTCTGCGATTTGATAGTAAAATTTTCTTTATGACCTTTTGACATGTACAAAAAAAAAATTAATTCGAATTTAAGTTCTAAACTAAGAATTACTGTTAGTAAAAACTTGTTTCTAAAAGACGTATTCTTTCTTTTCCAACAGGTGTGGTTTAAAAATCGTCGAGCAAAATGGCGGAAACGGGAACGCAATGCAGCTGCAGAATTGAAGAACGGCTTCAGTACTCAGTTTAATGGTCTCATGCAGCCCTTTGACGATAGTCTCTATTCGGGATATTCCACCTACAACAACTGGGCGGCGAAAGTGCCCTCACCTTTGGGTGCTAAGAGTTTCCCATGGCCAGGACTCAATTCTGTAAATGTTAATCCCTTGGTGACACCCAGCCAGGGTATGGGCTGCTTCAATGCTTCTTCTCCACAAGGCATCACCAGCTCCAGCATCATGCCTAGCGTCAGTATGCCAGTGAACAGCCTCAGCAATCCAGCACCACCATGTCCCTATGCCACACCAACACCGCCCTATGTATATCGTGAACAGTGTTCCACCATGACTTCTAGTATAGCCACACTACGGTTAAAAGCCAAACAACACACTGCAGCTGGATTTGGCTCCTATGCACCCATGTCTCCTCGCCAAACACCAACTCTGTCACCGTGCCAGTACGCCACAGTAGACAGAACGACGGTGTAACCTTTCACATATATGGTGAACTCAAATGCTCACACACAAACTTGCTAAGAGTGAAAGCTTCTCCGGCAGAAGTTTTCACTGTGACAATCTACTAGGACCCCTCTGATGTGGACTTGTATGATACGTTTGAGGATTTAAATTTTTACTAATTGAATCTTCATAACTACATATTAGAGTAAGGACGATGAACAATTTCCGAGGAAGAAAAAGAAAAATGTGACTAAAAACTTTAAATTCTCACATTTTGTTCTTTGGTCAGTTCATTGTCGGGAATTTGGTGATAGAGGCTGGCACTTCATAACGGTGTTGTTCCTGTAAATTTCAGATACAACCCAGAATTTTTGACACAGTTATTTTTTTTCTTTGATTTTAAAGGACAAAACTATGATTTAGTTCCACGAAATTTTTTTTTATTTATTTTTTCAGTTATTATACTGGTATTTAATTAATCTACAAAGGTTTTATTTGTATTCTGCTTAAAAATTTCATATAATTTAATCCAATTCTTTCATAAAAATGCGTGATTAATAATAGAAATAGTCAATTATATGGGAAATATTAAATTCAAAAAAAATCATAGAAAAAAATTAAAATTATTTTTTTATAAATTATTGTTATCGATAATATTAAAATTTTTAAATCAAATTGGCATTTAATATGATCAAATTAAGACTTTGTTAAAAATCTACATATTAACATTCTTATTGTTATTATAATTATTTTCCCGTTTGTGTTTTTGATGCTTATCGATAAATTTTTTTAAAAAGGATGAAAAGCAGCGTATAGTTATATTTTTTTCAAACATACCTAACATTTAAATTCAAGGATTCTTAATTTAATAATTATACTGTTATTATATTAGAAACTATGTACTAAACAACTTCTTTTATAAATCGGGCAATGTAGATTTTTAACCTAATTTTGTAAATATCGACAAAATTATTTAATAATCAAATTATTCTAAGTATAATTTTTTTATGTGGGAAATTATTTTTCAGTAACAGATTTTATTGATTTGAAATACGTTAAGAATTTTCTTTCACATGAAAGCTTAAGGAAAAATTTGTATCATAAATTGTAGAAATATAAACCGACATGACTTCTATATTGTAACAATCACACTACTGACTGAAATTTTTATTATTTATGCATGTATATACTTTTGAATTAATTTTGACAACGGAATGTTAAATGTTTATTTCTTCGTTCTATTTATACAGACAGTATGTTTCATGTTTTCATTTTGCTTTCTAAAGCACATTATTGTTGTCAAACATTTTTCATTGTCCTCTCTTGATGCACTCTTTGTGAATTGTTAGAGTTTATGTGTACTGTGAATTTATACAAAATGCAACCTATCCAATCCAAAAAACTAGTAAATTATAGGTGTCTTTAAAAATAATGGATGACATCTTCTTCGAAATTTTAATGATTATTTTCTTGTAGTGAAATACACGATGCCATTGATGTATTTGACTCTGAAAAAGTTTGTAATATTTTCCAATCAAATGATCTTTAAATCTTTTGTTTATTTTCTATTTATCAAAAAAAAAATCGTTTCCTTTTTAATAAAGAATTTAGATGTAATTCTTTCAAAAAAGAATTATTATTGTCTGCAAATCAATTAAAAGCTTCTTCTGTTTGGGTGATTTAAAATTGTATAATTTTAATGAATCATATATATTAATCTTTAGATTGCTTTTTAATTTTGTTCTAATGAGTAAATAATGTTTTTCCTTTCAAAAAAATTAACTGACATTTTTTGTCTAAATAATTGTGTTCTTTTTCGAAGTAAAAGCTGAAAATTTTCTGTTCTAGTCAATGTGTGCAATTTTTAAAAAGTTGAAAGTCAAAGCTTCTAAGAAAGAAAGAAAAAAAAGATAAGATTAACATATTCAAATTATTAATATATATTGAATTCTTTTTCGATAGAAATATTTATCCAAACTTTTCATTTTAACATTTTTGAAATTCTACATATATTTATGTTAAGGAATGTATGAATATGAATTAAAAGATTGGCTCTGAACTTATATTTTAACTAAAATTAAATGGGTAAAAAAAATTAGTCCGTTTAATTAAAACTTCTTGAAACAAAAATTTCTTGGTTAAGTCAAAAATTTAATAATTATACTATTTCGATAATAAACTATTAAATTACCTAAAAATAAATAATTTAAAATGGAAACAAAAATGTAATATAAATGTGCATTATTGAACATTTAAGGATAAATTTTAAAGCTGGACTTCTTGAAAATAAAAACATCTGCAGGTGAAAGCTTTTACATAGTTTAATTTTAATTATTTTAAAAATTGTAAATACAAGTAATTAAAAAAATCGTCTGGGTTCACAATATTTCATTAAAACAATGTTAAATAACTTTTATTATGAGTTTTTATCAATAATTCATTTTTTATAAGGAAGATGAAGTTTTTGAATGAGGGGCAGTATATTTACCTGACGCAACATCTTCGTATTTATGAAGTCCAGTTTTAAAGAATAAATTTTTCTTCATAAAATATTCAAAATTTCAGATTCTAATTAAAAAAGAATTCATTCTTTTATTATTTTTTATTTTATTTAAGTGTTTTTAAAATCTGTCAGACAAGCTTCAGTGTTACCTATACATATAAGAGTAATGATTTAAAAATGATCTTCTGAAAAATTTCTGCTTTTATGAATTTAAATAATATTTCGAAAAATGTATGATTTTATTCATCAAATTATTTGTTAAAGTCAAATTGTTTGTTATATTGAAAGCTTGTGAAATGGAATCCGGTTCTAACAGTATTTGACCCAGAATTTAGATATTCGTATATTTTATAACATTTCTTTCATGGTACCACATATCATATTTATTTTTATTTCACTGTTTCTCTCATGTACATACGGTTTTATTTAATATGCCAAAGATTTTTTTGCTGTTTGATGAAGAGTGAGCCCTAAAAATTATGTATCATTCTTGTCAGATTTCCTGTGTGTATAAAATAATAAAAGTATTCGTTTAGAAGAAGTATTTCATTCTTTATTCAATGAGTTGCTTTCTTTATTTATTTAAGTTCAGATCCTTAACTAAATAACAATGACAATTGATTCAAGGATTCTAAGAGCATGTTCTTTGTCCTTTATTTGCACACATCTCTATCTTTACTAATAATAAAGATTAATGTGTACCTAAATGTTAGCGTTGTTTGTTAAATGTTTACTGCCAGATTATCTGATTTATAGTTACCAAATTTGGCGCACAAATACCTTGGAACGTATATACTTGTCAAATTTGGTACTTGTTGATAATATTCACCTTGAAAAAATACTTTAAAAATTTTAATTATTGGAAATTAAGATGAATTTTGCCAATTTTAGCGAAAATAATATTGCATGAAAGTGAATTTTACATTGTTGTTATAAATTTTTAAAATTATCTTTTTGTTGATATTAATTTCTAATAGTTGCAAAGTTTTCTTAAATTTGTTTTGCTTAGACTACATCGTAGCCCTGAAGTTCAAACCGTTTTCTTTGTTTCATCAAACATTCAATCGCGTGATTTTCTTTTATTGCTGGAAGCTATAAATCAGGAACTATATTTAATATCTGCAAATTTTACAAGATGAATAAAAAAAAATGAGGTTATAATATTGCACAATTTAAAAGATGAATGAAGATTAGTAGAGCTGTGATCTTATGGGATTGCCTCTATAATAAAGTTTCATGTACACATTAAACAGAACTTAAGTAAGATAGTTTAAATAACATGCTTTTAATGCCAGACAGCTTGGCTGTATCAGGAGCATGGAATTATATCTAAACGATTTATCTGAAATCAAATATAACCAACATAACTGAAGAAGCAACTGGTCGCCAAAGGCTACTATTAAATGGTAATGTTTATAATTGGTCATGCATACCTTTCCGGTAATCTGTATGTCCTCATCGGTAATTCCATGGCAATGGCCAAGTAATAAAGATACGTTGGTTGCTTATGTTATAATCTGTAAGAAATAAACAAAAGCAATTGGTATCATTAGGATCGTCGATATGACCTATAGAATATTTATAATATATAACTGTACAAGTCAAATATGATTTGTACAGTTATGTTAGACTAACACTGTTAACAATCATGACCTCTAAAGTTTGTGAGGCTAAGTTGACCAGCATAATTAAACAAATTTCTTAATTTTCATAATTAAATGGCTAATTTAGTGTTTTTTTAAACTGTTAATAGACGCTGTATAATTTAATATTTATAATGGGAACTGCTTTCTGCCTAAATTCTGTGAGACAAACCAGTAAATAGAGTGAAACGAATTTCTCGATTTTATTAGCCTAAATTTCTAATTTAATGTTTTTAATGATTATGAAAATTTAAAAAATAATTATTATACAAATAGTGGGTTTTGTTTTAATATAAAAAATTTAAAAAAAACTATAGTTACCTATTCTATATTTAATAATGCATACATGGATAAAATTGAGGGCGAAGATAGTTAAAATATGAATTTGGTACAAATTGGAATGCCTGACTTTAGCTAGAATTTGAATAATATAATTAAACATACTAAAAATATTATTTGAAAAATTTATTAATTATTATGTAAACTATGTTTGTAGCTGTTGTTACCTAAATATCACATACATGTATAAATATATGACTCTCGGTCATATATAGTGTTGTTGGTATAATTAAGGAAAGTAGAAATTTTTTAACAGTCTGGACTATGATACAATTCTTTTCCATTATAAACGAAAATATTCAAAAAATTTATCTGGATTCGGTCTCTTCTTATATTTTTTTGTAAAATTGTATTAATTGTCCTTATTAAATTTTATTAATTGAGCCAATTTTTATCAAAATATAAGGCTGTATTTAGATGGCGCGTTGCAAAAGTACGGAAAATTTTTCCCCTCAAAAGAAAGCTCTAAAATGAAAAAAAAAAAAGTTTAAAAATTCTTATCAGATTTAATTTCTTTCATGAGAAAATAAATCGACTACATATAAATCTTCATACACGTTAAAGATGAATAATATTGTTATATATAAATTCAGGAGATGTATTGAGTTTCTTTTGATTAAAATACACATTAGAAAGAAAAAAACTAGTAAAAAATTTTATTTCTTCGCAATAGTTTTACTGAATAATCCTGGATGCATCCAGAATTTTCTCATAAAGTTTAATAGGCCATTAAAAAGTAAATTCTACTTTCTTTCATAACACAATATTGAACATCAGGTTTTATCTTCTTTTAGTGATTATTAGACATTATGTATTAGTTTCCTGTCACTAAACATTTGACTACTGAACTGGTTCTCTTTCTGCAAGTTTTCGAATAGAAAAAAAATGCAATGTTATTAAAAAAGTATTCTAATTCAATACGATTAATAGTTTATACTTTAGCAATAAATTATTGATCACCAAATATTGAAATTTTTTCAAAGGTTTAAATTTAATGATTAATGATTTCCAAAAGCAGTAAATTACACTAACTAAAGACTTAGAAATAACTCATATGTCAAGAAAAGTAAAATTAAAAAAAAAAAAACTAAAATGGGAAGTAAAAATCTATATCAGTATCCAAAATCTATCGAAGTATAAGTGAAATTCCAAAATCTATAATATTTTGCCATCAATAAAATTCTGGAACTATAAATGCACAATTTCTTTGAATTTCTTTAGTGATGATAAAGTAGAGATAATTAGCATTAGTATAAACAGCAATTGTGAAAACTGAAAAAATTATCATTGAAAGCTTTGATTTGAAGGGCACAATGATACTGACAAAAACAGAATTGACAGTAATCCCCAAATGTAGCATGAATAAGTGTAGAAGGCCAAAAATGGAAAGCAATGCAAAGTAAATTATGCATTAGAGGTGTTTTTTATATAATGTTTGCTTAAAATGAAAATCATTTAGGGAAATGGTTAGTGCTTCAAGAATTCATTTTTACCTTTAGTACTCCAATGGTGTCTCGAAGGCGTCAATGAATGATATGCACACTTTGGGCTTACTGGAGTCAAATTATAATATTTAATTTAAAAATTATATTATTTAATTTTTTGTTCATAATCAAGATGCATTGCATTGATTAAAAAATAAAATCAGTAATTGTGATATCAGTAAAAGTTCTAATAATTGCTTGTTTATATTATTTGAATTTTAAAAAAATGGAATTATGTATGTTTTAAGCCTAAGGTATGCGTGCAACTCAATGCCGCCGTTGTGGCATCAGTGGAGTGCTAAAATATATATTTTTTTATTTCCACATCCGAAAACTTGATTTGTAAATTTTATTATTTTAAAAGAAAATTTTATGTTATACGAATCGTTATAACAAAGTCAAAATTTGGCTGAATTTCTTCTGATAAAAAAGGAGAATCTCTCTCTCTCTGCGTGTGTGCTAAATTGCCCCTATCTGTGGCAATTTAGCAACTCTAAATAAAACGGAGTGGATTGAGAGTGGAGAGTTTAGAGTTAGGAGAGTGGGAATGAGCACCCGAGAGTCATATTTCACAATTTTAATCAGGATATTAATTAATTAAATTTAATTGATATTTCTATGCATTTCCACAATAATTCCTGAATAATTTAGAACTGATTTTTATATCATTTTACAATTTAAAAATAATATTTTTAATAGTATTTATTTAGCTGCCGAGCAGATTTCTCCTAAATTTTGAACATTTTTAAAAATGTTTCAAAATAATTTTAAACAATAGATTTCATTGTTATTATAATCTCCTTATTGCTATCCTGCTTTGTAGAAAAATAAGAAAGAAATATTCTGCCCAGTCATTTGCAAAGTTTATAAGAGAAATCAGAAAATAAAAATGCAATGCTATAAAAGATTCAAGCTATTTGAAATAGAGCTCTGAGACATTTAAGCATGAATTGCTTTATGATGTTATGGTGCATTATTTCATTAGAACAGTGCTCTAAAGAGAATACAATAAACAGAATAAATATAAAGTTAATAAAATAAATACTTTGATGCTTGTCACAATCTATGTTTAAAAATATTTTGTTGAGTGAAATAAAAATATCTGGCTATATATAATAAATTTAATTGCCATTAAATATAACCAATATTGGTACCTGGAAGTGAAGAAAACGAAAGAACGAAAGAACAAAACTTTTATAAAATTTTCTCATGCGAGTAAGGATATAAAAAGAGATCGGCATGAGTTTTAGAACTTATTAAATTAATTTTTTGACAATGAAAAAATAAATTAATATCTCGTCATATTGTAGCTGTGTTAAGATAACGTTTTGTCCCTCAGCTTCAGATATTTGCGATAAATGATGTTTTATTTTTCAAAGTAAGACGTTAAACACAAAGAAATATTAATTAATTTCGTTTCAGATTTATACATGGAAAAATGCGCCGTAAAACGGCCCCCACAAAGTGGTATATGAAGTGTTTATCTTTCATTTCAAGTGAAGATCGCAAAAGGTTATTAGCAAAAATTTAGAATTCAACAAAAGAGATTAGAAGAAATTTATAATTATAAAGGAAATTTACAATTATCAAGCAAAAATCAAAAAATAGAATTTGTTTCATGATGACGTAAAGCCGTTGAGCTAAGAAAAACTAAAAAGAAATTCAGTTCAAAATGATCATTTGGTAAATTGAAAAAGATCAAACGGAATTTGCACTTTTAGATAAATTTCAGAAGTGTCAATAGGAAGGCAATTAAATATACTTTGTTTCCCAGTTCCTTAAATGCTAAAAATAATTGGAAAAAAAGTTCTATCCAGAGTAATTGTTTAAAAAAATTTAAGAGATTAGATGAAATTTATTATTGCTGACCAGAAATCAATAAAATAGAACTCGTTTCATTAGCACGTTCGCTGCCATGATTGATTCCTGTGATTCGGGCCACCATCTAATAAGATCCTTATTTATTTGCCCTCTTCTATTGTAATAGAGAAGAAAATACATAATTAGATAGTATGTATATGAATCACAGACGATTCACGCGCTGAGAAAAATATTAAAATAAGGAGATATAAACTAAACATAGGATTGTTCTACGCTTCAAATTCTACACTGACTAAGAACTTTTGCTGTCACACGAATGAGAGTGACACGGCAATCAACATGATAATGCATGAAGTGTAGAGCTGAGGAATGGTTCTTTTAAAAACATTTTTTTTAACTAAATATTTCAAAAAATATTATAAAATGATTTCGATCAACTTTTTCATCTTTTTTTACAAGCTGATTTTGAGGAAAAAATATCAAAAAATCTGATAGAAGAACACGTGACATTTCATCAATTCATTTACATTCTCAATCAAAAGTATTAGAAATCTTGATTGGCGCTTTTTGTCATTAATATATTTGCATATTTTTTCAACTAAAAGCGTTTTGGGATCGAATTGACTGAGTACAGATAGAAGGTTTTTTGTTTTGTTTTTTGAATGCAAAATAAAATTCATTCTGAACTATTAGTAATTTTTATGACCGTTAAACATCTATGTTAAACAAAAACAGATTGAATAAAAGGACATTCTATACTTCTATCAGGCAGTGAATGTATCAGAACTGAGTCTTTCAGTAGCCAACCTCCTTGCACTTGGGGCAACAACAAAAAATAATGAATTGCCTTTATCGTTAGTCTCAGTCGGCCACCAATTCATATTGTCTAAGGGATGAGGTTTATCACTTCCAGCAGGAACCTGGAAGTAAAGGAAGGCCTCGGAAGGGCTTTCCTGTTTTAACTCTGCAAACTCCACCTTCCCCCAGATTCTAAATCCTCCCAAATTAAAAAGAGAGGATGGGGTTGTGAGGAGACCTTTCCCTTTTTCCTGCGCAGACGATTCCTTCCATTTTATCCTTTTTTTCCACCCCCTTTTTTTCCTTCATTCGTTCCCAAGGAATAAAATGGAACTAAAACGTTCCACGTGAATGGCTTTTATCTCACGTTTTAGAATGCAAGTGGATTTCCAGGTTAAAGCGACCGGTGAAGACGCTGGCTTTACTTTCTATTCTTTTGTCTTAAATAATAAAAGTTTTCCCGCACCCTGCTTGTAGGGCTTGAAGGAGAATATCGAAGTTGTTTGTCGCATGATTTGGTTTCCAAAATGAATTTTGTGCTTATTTTCTTGCTGCCAGAATATTATTTCGAAGTTTGAGAAATGCGCATTGGAAAGTTTTGACTTATTTCGCCGAACTAGTTCCCTTTCTGAAGCTTCGTTTGTTATATGTATAAACTCTAGAAATATTCTAAATTAGAACTACTTAAACAATGGGTAAGATGATAAATATAACAGAAAATATTTCACCTCTGTTGCCTTTGGTAAGAACTGATTCACTGGGATTATCGGTTGTTGAAAATTTCAGTTAAATATATTGTGCAACTACATCTTAATGGCTTTCTCTTTTCAAATTTTAACGGATATATAAATGAACAAATACAATGGACATATATAAACAATATGTTTCAAGCTATTTTAGAAGTCTTATATCACTTTGTTAATTTTGCTGTGAATTTACCTAATTTTCTGTCAGTATCTATACATTATCTGTGAGAGATTCAATTATATCACAGAAAACTGCAACAATATTTGAAAATAGATGCATTTTAAAAATTACCTTTCGATGGCAAGCAATTGGTTCACTAGGATTATTAGAAATTTCAGTTAAATGTATTGTACAACTGTACCTTAATGGCTTTCTCTTCTCAAATTTTGATGGATATATAAATGAACATATACAATGCAAACATATACAATTTATATATAGAAACAATACTTTTCAAGCTATTTTAGAAGCTATCTAAGGCTTTATTCATTTTTCTGTGCATTTCCCTAATTTTCTATCTGTATTCATGTTCATTTTGTTGTGCATTTCCCTAATTATTTTCTGTCTCTATCTGTCTGTGATACATTCAATTGTATCACAGAAAACAGGAGCAATATTTGAAAGGAAGGTACATTTAAAAAAATCTCATTATTGCTTTATTCCTAAGTTAAACCTTAACTTCAAGCAAAAAAAAATTTCAAAAAAAATTATTAAAACATATCTTATACTGAAACATAATCAATAAGGAAAGATCAATCATTCTTCATATCTCGATCATCAACAAAAAATGGAGAAAACCCAAATATTATGTAGTAGTAGCAACAATGAAAACGATTCGAGATTCGTTTCAACAAAGAAATACATTATTGTAAAATATGTTAAAATATTTTTAACTGCTTTAAAATAGAAAAAAATTGCATGGAAGAAAATTGACATCATTGAAAAGACAATTCTTTGAATTTTAAGACAACGTAAGCACTAAACATCACATTGCTTCTAATGACTTGAAACTTTACAACAACCATTAATAATATGTATTTTAGCCAATAATAAATACACATTACTATACAAATACAATAATAAAGCAACATACACAAATACTATACAAATACAATAATAAAGTAACATACACAAATACTATACAAATACAATAATGAAGCAACATACACAAATACTATACAAATGCAATAATAAAGCAACATACACAAATACTATACAAATGCAATAATAAAGCAACATACACAAAGAAGAATAAATTTTTAATGAATTGAGAATGGAATCAAAACATACATTAACAAAATTTTACAAAGTAATAAAGCATTTGTTCTCACAAATATTCATTTGCTAATTTCTGATAATGGGATTTTGCAATCATTTTAAAAGAGCATGATTAGGGTAATAATTGCTCTAATATTCCAAACAAAAGTGCAAGAAAGTAAATGAAGAAATTCTGACTATAAACGAAAATCTTCAGGTAGTGTGACATAACAATCTTATTGATAGAATTGTCTTTGCAAAAGAAGAAAACGAAATCCATTTAAATGTTATTTAAAATGCAGAAAAACACCAAGTAATTTAATATATAAGACAATGTTCTTCAACCATTATTCTCATCATTATTCTAATTGAGGTCATAAGGAAACAGCTTAGAATTTCCCTAAAATTTTCATTGCTTCTGCTTCATTCAGATGTTTTATAACATCTTGAAGTCAAATATTCTGGAGAATCAACCTGACTGAATATAAGTATTAAGAAATTATGGAATATTTTAACTTTAGAGTTTCTACATATGCAGTTGTCTGATCGTTCATCAACGCGTTTATTTTCTTGTGTTAAAATCGCTACTAAATTTTTCGTGCTTGATGCATAAAAGATTTTTTCTTCACCTAAATAATTGCAAGTGGAAAGAATTTAATGCAGGTCATTCATGACTATCCATAATACTCCAATGGAGGAATAATAATCCACATCTTTCAATTTTTTTTCGTTTTTCATTTAGATCGGTCAATCAAGATCGTTTAACATCACACCAACGGGGGAATAGAGTTCCATGACATTCCATTCTTCGCTAAACCATTTAAGCCGGTAATTCAAGGTCAATCCACACCACTCCAACGAAGAATAGCCGGCCCCTTTTTTAATCATACAAATCAGACTGATCATTTGCAATCATTCCCTGCCAATCCAACAGAGAGCGGGGTGCCCTTTTTCTTGTCTATCCAGTTAGAATTGTCTATTACGATCACTCCACACCACGCCAATGGAGTGCTGAAACAACAAGATATTTCATTTTCTTCTAGTCCGTTTACACCGGTAATTCATAATCAATCTATAGACTCCATTGGAGTGCCGTTATTCCATGACAATCCGTTTTGCGAACATTCTACACAAATCCAATAGAAAGCGGGTTATTTCACTCCAGACCTTTTTTACTCGTCCATTCAGTCAGACTGGTCAGTCTAGATCATTCCGCATCACACCACTAGAGGGTTGGAAATCTAAGGCCTTCTATTTTTCTTTAGCCTGTTTAAAACGGTAATTTACGTTCACTCCATACCACAACAATGGAGAACTGTCATTGTACACTAGCCCATTTTTTCATCATTCCTAACAAACTGGTCATTTGAGATCATTCCCCTTTTCTCCAATAAGGAACGGGTCATTCCATGCTAGGTCTATTTTTCATTTTCCTGATAGGTTGGTTTTCCTTTATCACTTCACGCGACTCCTTCGAGGTCCGTGATTTAACATCTTGCTAGAGTACATCGTAAATCCCCTCCCTCTCATTCTCTGAATGCTCACTCACATTCAATGAGAACTCAATCCAAATAGTGAGATAAAAATGGATTGACAAAATATTAAGCCTGATTGGATACCCAGGCTTTAGCCCATATGATGCCAATTCTGACCGTTTTTCCTTCTGACAAAAGTTTAAATACCATCATTCTAATGCCATGGTGGTGATTAACCATGAATATTAAGTTTTAGGATGTTAATGTTAAGTTTTAGTGCAGAAAGAAAAATATGAGAAAAATGAAATGTAATTAACACAAGGGATTTTTCTTTATACCTTTATTCTTACACTTTTCACATTATGGTAACTCATGAGGAAGTTTTATCGTATAGTGAAGAGAACTGAAGCTGCATTTTCAAACTCCTCCTCTTTCTGTTTAATAATTCATCCAGAAATTTTATATAGATACATAATGTTGAATTCCTTATACTAAATTTCAGATATCTACTTTATTGAATAATCGCATTTACATGAAAACAGACAATTCCCGAAAAAAATTATATTGTGGCCGCCTTTTTTTCCAACTGTTTGAAACCAAAATTTAACATCGAACCACTACAGTTGTAATCATAAGATCACATACAAGATATCATTTATTTAAATAATTGTGTCGCTTTTTTATTTATTGCGGTCAACCCTTTAACAGATTTTATTAAAAATTTGATAAAGTACACTTTGGAAGCTAAACAAGTCCAGATTTTATTTATTTCACAATTCACATTTTGTAGCTATCGTGTCCTTTGGAACTAGAACAGTCGGACAGAGAGAATTCCTCTAAATGGATCCATTCAAAATTCGATAGAAATCTAGAAATTTGGTATAAGGTACTAAATTTCATTCATCTAGCTCAAAGCAGTTTTTAATTATCGTGTTCACTAATGATAAAGCAGAAATAATTCCAAAAATGCGTTTTTCGAAATCAGTAAAGTCTAAAACAAGGTGATTTGCAAAATTTCGAGTTCAAATTTTTTAATGATTACGGTACTTTCTCTTTGTATATTTCGTATATGAGACAATAAAAAGCAAATAGTTCTCATTTTTTATTTGACAGCAGGTCTCTGCCGTATTTTAAAATTTAAATTAACTGCTAGTCTGCTTAATAATAAAATAAATAAAATTTCTGCACCCTTGCTTCTATTGTTCATAAGGTGTGATCGCCATCATTCTCTTCTTTCACGCTACAATGCCCCAACGAGTTCTGAACAAGTGACAGCATCGAATCGATGCCTGCTCCCTTCTGTCGAACTCCCCGGGGACCCAACCTTCTCTATGACCCCCCCCCCCCCCCCCCCCCAACAACAACCCATCTTCTATTGCGTATTTATCGACGGCCAAACAGCGATGCTCAAAAGTCAAACCGAAACCTAAAGGTGCAGTGACGCGCGTGCACACCAACAGTCCACCCTCGTTTTCCATGCCGTTTGTTCCATGATGGGTGTCTTCGCAGAGGATGGAAATCTTCCCCACCCTCCCGTCTGGTTATTTTGCAGACGATGAACGGTATGTTCGTCTGCAATTTTTTTTTTTTTTCGTCCGATTTTGGACGATCTCCCTTGGGTTGGAGGTGGAATAGACTAACGCGTCGGTGTTGGCGATGGATTTGTTAAAATTTTGGACATTGTTCAAAGATGGTAAGGAATGGTTCCCTGAAGATAAAGGTTTTGGAGAGTTTTTGAAATTCATGTTTCGAGGTTTTTAGATAGCATCTGAAAAGATGGCATTTTTACGTTTGTTTGTCTCTTTTTTTTTATTTGTACTTGCATTTTTGGTTTTGTGAAATAGGTTGGATGAAATAAATTTTTTTTCTTACTGTATGAGTAAAAATCGTTTAATAATTACATTTTTAAAAGATGCTGACACTTCTTAAAATGTAACCATTTTAATTTTTTTTTTCAGTTTAATTTAATGTTGAATTGTCACCATTACTTACAGAAAAAGTTAAAATACATATAGATCACGCTCTTGTCAGGGTCACACACACACACACTCATACGTGCACTTTTATTAGTTGTATAAAAAACTTTAAAAAAATTAAATCCTAACAAGAAATAACAAAATGATAAAGTAATTTTTTTTAATTCTTTTTGTATGCTAAAATGAGATAAGTAATTTTTAATTAAAAAACTGAAAATAAAAACCCAAAGAATGGAAAAATAAATACGTAAAAAAAAAAACGACATAAAATTCTAGCAAATATTTTTTAAATTATAATTGAATTACTTCTTAAATAATCTGATTATTGTTGGAAATTTCGTTTACTTGGGGAAAAAAAAGGTAAAAAAAAAAAAAAAAGAGTTGAAAATTACTAAGAATTAAAGAAATCTTCCGTAATTATAGTCCAAGAATATTTAAAAGGTAATCAATGAACGTTTAATGTTTAATAACTATGCTGCTTGATTTTGATGTGATTCATATCGTTAGAAATTTTTAATGCTCATTGCTTATTAAGTTTTTACTTTTTCCCTAACTAAAAAATGGTCACAAAACATTAAAAACTTTTATTCATTTAAAGAGATATTAGTCTATGTTCTGCTTGCAATGAATCATCTTTTGGGTGCTTTGATATAAAAGATAATAGTACAAACCTTCCAACAACTAAATATAGCTTGTTTAGAAAAATTAAAATTGTTAAATCATGTTCTGTATTCTTCCCTTAAATCTTGCATTATATTTATATCTACTCAGATTGTAGAAATCTTGTCTAAATGCAAGAGTTGCACGAAAAAGGCCATTTTGGGATCCCCAAAAGATTTGAAAGGATTAAGCGGAACAAACTCTATGTTAATTTTCTTATGATGCATTCCTGAGTCGCGTCATCTACAATGAAGCTGTGAACATTTGCATTTTAATTTGTGATTGATCCTTCACCAACTTTGTTTTAACATATCTTTGGAAGTTTTCATGATAAAATTCTGAAATTTTGTACATGATCTTATTAGAGGATGGGGCACATTTTACTCACTGGGAGTTTTTTTGTACGGGGTTCGTATAAAAATTTAAATTTTGTATTTTTTAATTCCTTGAAAATTTTAATCGATTTCATAACGTTGTGCACTTTTTTTACGCAACTTTGTAATTTTCAGTATATGTATACGATCAATATTTAAGGAATAGAAGCCGCGGTTAAGGTTTTTGGGGCACCCTGTATATAAGTTATAGTTAAATGTCCAGTTAATGTAATGTCCAGTTAAATGTATAGTTAAATGTTACTGTAATGATCTGAGGGTTCAAAGCAGTAAAATTCATGGACAGAATTAGTATGATTAATGAAAATATAAATACCTATAAATATATAAAAAAAATTCTTGTTTCGAAACTGCTGTCACCCACATGTAATCTTTTTCCAGATAATGTAGAATTAATTATTCATTAGAATTTAGTTCTATGTGCTGTTGCAACTGATTTCGAGGCAATCGTGTTTCACTATTGCAATGGCCACAGAATAGACCTTAACTTAATCGAAAATCTATACCGAAAACTAGAGAAATTTGTTAAACATAAGAAATTCAGCAATAAAAACCAATTAAATAAAGCAATTATTCAATTATAGAACCACATTATAACCTCTAAGGTATTAAAAGTCTTGTTGTGCTTTATAATATGACGTTGGAAAGCTGTAATTGATGTTAAAAATTATCCAAATAAATATTAACTACCATAGCTGAGAATTTTTGTGTAATCATTATTTTTATACTTCTGTTTTACTTCTTTATTATTGCCGTTCTAATACTAATATCCCTTATAAATAATATTCGATTAATTTTTTTAATAAAATTAATCTAAAAAGATGAACCACGTAATGGCATTTATCTTAAGGTAGATAGGTGACTACGTTGAAAATTCGAATTCTTAAGACAATATAAAGTATTTTTTTAATTTATTATTTTTAATGTTTGAACAGATTTCTATATAAAACCGTTAGAATTTTGCTTCTAAGTCAATTTTTTGAGAAGTTGCACTGATTTTTATATTTGCATTTATACACGTTTTAATGCTATTTTGCATCTTTAGATTCTATTATCTCAAATTTTAATCTTTGATAGAATTTCTTACGGAAAACCTCATAAATTAAAATTAATTGCATATTTTTCATCTAAATTTAGTATAATAATTTATCAATATGTTCTGCAATTCCTGAACAACAAAATTAGTAAGTATTCTTTTCATTTAGAAATATAATTGCTTTGGTGAGTTGCTTTAGTGCTACACAGTGTGAGAGAAATCGATAATTTCGTGTTTTTCATCAGATATTTAAAGAATGGAAAGAAATACAGCTTTTAAGTTCAGGAACTAGATAATATGCTTTTAAGTTATCTGAAGCATTTTAAGCAAATCGTTTGATAATCTTCTACATTAGAAGATTTTTTATTTATACCTTTTTTAGATAAAAAAAAATAAATATATAAAACCCTTTTTCCCAGGTTTTTATCATGTAAAAACATGTTGTTGTTTTGGTTCAAGGTTTTTGGAGCCACAAAATGCGCGGGCAGGAAATCGGCAATTTATCACTTTTGAGCATCAATTTTTCGCTTTTAGGATTATTAGAAAATGATAAAGAAAGTTGTTACATTTTTCGGTTTATCGCCAACAAAAAATTATGACTTGGGATGAATATCCGCCATGTACCCAATTCTTTTATCTGGCAAATAAATAGCAGGATCGTAAGAAGTTACCACGCAGAGAGGAAAATGTGACACGGCGAGGGGAGGTTTCGAAAGTTATATATAACTTTGAACGATTCTGAGATGGAAAAAAAAAACCATAGATTTTTTTAAAGTTGACGATTGTGCAGTATAATAGTCAAGTAATCATTCCAAATTAGTTTAAACTAGATTTTCTCAAAAAAAAAAAAAAAATTATGGCTCTGATAAGAAGTTTTGGAGCTCAAATGATTTTAAGATAGGTGAGAAAAAAAAATCGTTTTCTAAATATCGACGCATGCGTAATCTGATAGTCACGTGATTGTTTCAAACCAGTTTAAACTGGTTAATTACTTAAATTAGTTATGACAAATCATCACATCATTTAAAAAAAACAATAATTTTCTCACATGATAACATGAAATTTGCAATAACAGATTTCAATTTTTTTTTAATATATTTTTATGTTTTCACCCATATATCTTACAATAAATAGGCATACATGCTTGGTGAATATTTTTTCTAAATTTTATTTTGGTACTTAACTGGTATATTTTGGTTTCATAATGTTTATTTTTCAAACTTTTTTTATGCAAATATTTAAAAATATGAATATTTTCGAAAGTTTTCCAAAAATCTTCATTCCGAACGTAGTCATATACCTTATTAAAACTGCTGTTATGACCCATCAAATCTGAAAAAAAATGCGCCATTTCTAAAAAGTTTCCACAGTTTTGGCCACAACTGTATTTACAACAATGGCCAACAGACTCGCCAACTGTCGCGAAATCCAGAGAGCGAGGCACGGGCATTTGTTAATCTCATTGCTTCATTACAGGCATTTCTCTGGAGTAAAGGAGCTGACATATCTCAAAGTGACAGTCCTCATAATTGCCCCCCCTTCCACTTCACCCTCCACTGAACCTTAACCCAGCGAACCGGAAAACAGCCTGATACTGATAGGTGAGGATTCGGTGGCGCATGGACAACCCTCGCAATTCAGGATTAGACCACTTGCGTAGCGTGGTAATGTTTGGAGAGCAGGCGATTTTATGGTGCCAGAGATATGCTCGCAAAAATTTTATGGACCAGCACAGAATGCAAATTTGCTGGATGGACGTAAAGTCCAAATCTTGTTTAATCTTATTTCATTTGCTGGAGCGGAAGACCATAAAATACACTGTCTGAGAAATTTGATTGATTTTATTTGTTTATTTAATTTCTGGGTTTGAATTAACTGCGGTCGGTGCAATTATTTCTGTAGTAAAAATAACTGCAATCCTGGCTCTTTTTTTGTTGGTGCATTCTTCTGTGAGTTCATTGTTGAGGCAGAAATTTTATTTCATCTATTTATTGATGCAAAAAAGAATTATTTGCAACAATAGCTAATCGGATAGAATTTTTTCTTGTGTATTCTGCTGTTAATTCATTGTTGATACAGAAAATTTATGTTATCCTATTGATACAACAAAAAATTATTTTCAACAATGGCTAATCAGACAGAATTTTTTCAAACTGTAGGTGAAGGGGGGAGGATTCCACACAGCAGTTTTTAACTCTTTTTTGTAAATAAACTGCTGAAGCTGAAAAATATTTCATAAACTGCTTATTTTTTTTTAATTTAAAAAAGTTGAAATATTGCATTGATTTGAAAAAGCTATTTTTCCCCATAATTCAAGATTGTATTTTTATCTTTGCTAAAAATCAAGATGAATGCGTGTTTTTGTTGGAGCCTTCAGGCAGTCAGTTTGTCCTACGGCTACCAAATTTGGCACATTTTTTGAAGTTTTAATTAATTATAAGTTCAGCTTGTTGAATTGATTGCCAGTCAACTGCAATCAATTAAAAAATTACGTTAATGAAATCGCTTTTTTTGCGATAATTTTCGGAAATATTATTACCCAAAAATAAATTTTACACTTATTCGAAATTTTTAAAAACTTTCCTTTTTAATGTTACTAATTCGATAATAGTGAAACATTTTCCTGAATGGGGACAATTTTTTACAAATATTATTTTTATCTAATTTCCAACAATATATTTCATTGCAACAATATAATATATAAGAAAGAAAAATCACTCACTTTAAATGTTCATGTGAAGCCAAACCTACTTCATGCAGCTCCATTTGAAAACATGAGTACTAATTTAAGAAACTATAATTTACAAATTCTTTCAAAATGTGGATTAGATTACAGATTCCTTCTCTTGTGGAAATTTTTTAAAGCCCGCCGCTCGGATACAAGAAAAGATGCAAAGGAATTCAAAGGAAAGGAATTCAATTCAAGACGTGTAATTTATGTACTTCATTTCATTTCTGTTGTGGTCTTTTTTTATTATTATTATTGGTAGTATTAGTGATATTTTGGAGTAATTGTTAACCACCAGATCGGGAAAACACGAGCGCTCCCTTTAAATAACTCGAAAATGTATTTGCCTGACCTCATTTAGGATCAAGATCAAAATTGAAGATACTGTGGTTTACGATAATTCCTCCAAGATAATTTGTCAATTTCACTTTAATTTTGCAAAGATATGGCGATTAGAAACGAGAATATGAAGTGACACAAAATATTTTTATGGACCCAAAATTACTATATGCAACCTCACTTGAGATAGGGACCACTAATTTAAGATGTTCTGGTCTACGAATTCCTTCAAGATAGCGATTGGAATTTTCCTCATTTTTTTTCCAACCTCCTGTATTGATATGAGAAAAGATGCAACAAAAGAAGGAATGCAATTCAAAATGTGTGTTTTATATTCTTCATTTCATTTCTTTTGTGGACTTTTTTTATTGGTGGTAGTAGTAATAGAATTTTGTGGTAACTGAACTGGTAATTGAACCAAAACTGAAAAACTGAGTTTATGATAATTCCTTCAAGATAATTAGTTGATTTCCATCTTCATTTTTTAAACATATGGCTATCAGAAACGAGGATGTAAAGAAATTCAAAATATATTCATGGACCCAAAATTGCTATATGCAACCTCACTTGAGATCGGGGCAACTAATTTAAGCTGCTGTGGTCTACGGATTCCGTCAAGAGAACGAGTGAAATGTTCATCAATTTTTTTTTTTTGCCAACTACACAGATACAAGAAAAGATGTAAAAGAAGTAGGAACACAATTCAAAACATGTGTCTTATACACTTCATTTCAGTTCTTATGTGATCTTTTTTTATTGGTAGAAGTATTAATGGTATTTTGTGATAGCTTTTTGCCAAAACTGAAGAATTTGAGTTTACAATAATTACTTTAAGATAATGGATTAATTTTACCTAAATTTTTTAATATATGGCTATCAGAAATGAGAATGTATAGGCATTAAAAATATCTTCATGGACCCAAAATTACTATATGCAACCTCACTTAAGATTGAGGCGACAAATTTAAGTTGCTCTGATCTACGGATTCCTTCAAGATTACGAGTGGAATTTCCTTCATCTTTTTCAAGCCCACCACACGGATACAAGAAAATATGCAAAAGAAGAAGGAATACAATTCAAGACGAGTGTTTTATATACATCATTTCATTTCCTCTCTGGTCTTTTTTTTTATTTATTAGTGGTATTTTTTGGTAGCTGTTTAAACAAAAATGAAAAATCTCTTGTTTACGATAATTTCTTCAAGGTAGTTGATCAATTTCACCTTAAATTTTTATATATGGTGATCAAAATATTTTCATGGATCCAAAAATTACTATATGCAACCTCACCTGATATCGGGACCACTAAATTAAGATGATTTGGTCTACGGATTCCTTGAAGATAACAAGTAAAATTGTACTCGTTTTTTTTTTTCCAGAGCCGAAACTTTCCTCCTCGTGGTTACCAGAAAAGAAGTAAAAGAAGAAGGAATGCAATTCAAAGATAAATAAAATCTCGGCGGAATAGGTGGGCGAAATGAAGAATAATTGTTGCGAGCGTAAACTCTTCTTTTTTTCCCTCCCCTTCACCTTGTTGTATTGTTACGACCGTCTCATCTAACACAATAGCCGACAATAACCGCATTGTGAAAAATCACCCCTCGTCTTCTACATACGGCGGGGAAAAGACTTTATCTTATATTTTTTCCCTAACTGAAACCATTCATTTTAATTAGGAATCTGATGGAAACTGTTTCGTCTTTGCGTCCTGCCGTCGGTGTACGCTGTTACAGAGTTAAAACTCTTTGCGCGCCACTTTGTAAAAGTTTGAAATGAAAACAGTTGTTTTAAATTTAAAAAATTTATTCGTCTGGTCTTTTGTTTGCGTGAATAAATACATTTTTTCGTTATAGTTAAGGGATTAAAAAAGGCAACAAGATAACCGTTTTGAGAAAATTGTTGGACTAGATTAAAGTTTACAAGTGTAAGTGTGTAAGATGTTTAAGGAAATTTTGAACTAGATTCGCTAGATTTTATTTGTTTGGAACATAAAATCTTTTTACTAATAAAAGAAAAATATACGATCTAAAGTGCATTGTACATCATTGTTTTGTAATGAAATCAATAGTAATCAAATACAATCTATAAAGATTGATTATGTGTGTGTACTAGATAAAAATCATCGATGCTATAAATCTAAACTTAGCAGAAGAATATTTTGATGAACACAAAGATATTTTGTTTCTTTTGAAATCCAACATAGAATTCTACTAATTTCATTAACAGAAATTAGCAGAATAAAATTCAGACTTTTTTGTTTAGGATAGCTTTTAAATACAGTATATTAAAAGAAATTTTATGATGTTTCTCCTTTTTGAAAATATTTATTTAACTTGAAGTTGCAAGTTGAAAATATCTTGTATTTACTCATATATAGAAAACTAAAAAGGAAAAAAGATGGGGAAAAAAAAAGGTTATCGTTAAAAAAGTTTCACTAAACTTCTAGATTATTACGAATCTGTAGTAATGCTTCTCTGCGCAGTTAGTTTTGGGTAAGTAAAAATCTTAGAGTATTTTTAATGGGTGCTAACTACATATCAGCCCCAAGGCCCCACTCGACCTGAGTGATAGAAATGAAAATTCCGGAAACTATTGGAATTTTAACGATATATCTATTGGGTGCAAAGATCCGATATCCTTCTGGAAACTTCTTTGCATTATGACTGAGACTATAAAGTTTGAGAGACATAGCTCAAGAATCAATCAATCGAATAGAGAGAGAGTAGTTGATCTTTGTGCTATTACGTTGTTTATCGGCTGCTTGTGTGCTACTATTATCAATGCTGTTCTTGTGTGAACTTCAACTGTGATTTGCAACTATATATTCGTGTTTCTGAGTCGAATAAAATCAGGTTATCCTTTAGTGAATTTGTTGGATTTTTCACCGCACATACATCGGACAGATTATTTTGTAACAATACCTCTACTACTCACGGAACTTCTACATACGCAAATATATCTATCACGAACCTATTCAGATTAATTTTATTGGTTTCATGGGTTAAAATTTCTTTTAAAATAATAGGTTTCAAATAATAATTATTATTTTATCATATACGAAATATAGAAGTATTGTATCGCCAAAAAATTTTTGGTTCGAGGCTTTGGTGAACCTTCACGTTCAAGAAGTTCCTGGGTCCGAAAAATCCATTTTTGGTATTATGACTGTATCTGTGAGTCGATGATCGGGATAATTCACCAACAGTTCAAGTTAGACTGCTAAAAAGTTTAAGTTAGACGGCTTAAATTTGGTACATGGAGTTAAGACTAAATTTGCATATTTCTGTCAAATTTTAAATGGAAACTATTTAAAAATATCTTCCTGTCCGAATACAAACGAACTCGTTAACTACAAAAAGCAAACTGTTAGATAGATAAAATTTAGTATACAAGTTCAGCATCTAAAATACAGATTATCAAATTTTGAACCAAATCCCTCAAAAAGGATTCTTGAAGGTTCGGGAAGATTTTTTTTGTCGGATTGTACAATTTCGCATGCATGAAAACTAAATAACTCATAAACGCAATGATTTAAATTAAGGGAATTTGGCTTGTTACTTTGGGACTGCAACTGCAATCTTGTGTCGAATTTTGGTATGGATTGAACAGCACAAAAGCTTCGAAATTACATATTATCATAACAAATGCTATATTTAGGCCAACGATCTGTTGTTTTTGCTTCGTATGGCACTGGCCATAGACAAGCCCGCTGTTACGAAGACAGCCATTTAAGGCGGTGGGAGAGCGTCTCTCGTTTTATTTTAATAGCGCCAAGTAGGGCCAAGAGTACGACTTAGCTACTCATGCATCCCTGATTCGCTTGCACGACCCCTTTTTACAAAAGGGCACATTCACACATAGAACAACCATGCCCAAACCGGGACTCGAACCGAGTACGCCCAGATCACGGAGAAGACGCGCTACCCCTATGCCAATACGCCAGCCCAAAGATCTATATTTCTTAACTATTAATCATTAATGTTATGGAATGGCGAACGATAGATAGTTTCACAATTCCTACCTTACCCAAGATTTACAATTTTATGCGGAGAAAAAGTTATAAAATTTTTATCGGTAAATATGAGAGGAAGTTTCGAGCAGATAACTCGCAGGTTTTTTTTCTTTCTCTCTCTCTCTCTCTCTCTCTCTCTCTCTTTTTTTTAATCTTTTGATATATATTATTTTTATTTAATTTAGAGTTATGTTTCAATGAGTTCAAAAAATATTTCTTTTTTTATGCAAGTTATTGTTTCTTAACCCTTAAATGTATATTTTTACAAAAATATACCATTTTAGAACACTTTTTTAAAACTGTAAAAAAGAGTTTCCTATACGATTCCTGTACTTTCTTAATGTAGAAAAATTAGAGTAATCCTCAAATATTCGAAGCCAAGATTTCGAAGAAATTCCACAATTTAGAATTCTCTTAAGTTCGAAAAACGCATTTTTAGAAAATGTTCGTCTCTCTATCTGTGACAAAGATACTTCAAAAACATTTGAAAATAGACCTCTGAAAGTTGGTATAGGGGCTTTATAACAGATTTATAGATTTTTGCCAAATTTTGAACAAAATCCGTTCAGAGGAAGTCTGTCTGTCCGGCTGTTCGAAGATAAGTTAACCCGATAACTACAAAACAAAGAGATATAGATAAATAAGATTCCGTTCACAGATTTAACATTTATAATGTGGGCATCTATGAAATTTTGAGTCAAATCCAACAAGGTGTTGATCGTCTGTCGGTCTGAACTTTCAGAAACATTTAAATGTGTTAAATTAAAAACACGATGACTTAAATATATCAAATTTAGTATGGAATTTTGTGATTAAAAGTGCAGTTTTGTGCCAAATTTTGATTTCACTTGGTTAGAAAAAAACGTGTCTAAAACACAAATTCGATTTTCGGATTCTATGAACAGCATGACAGTGATTAATCGCCAAATAACTCGCCAAAATGCTAAATTCACACCAAAAGCTAATTTTTTGCAACTATTGTACGGTAATGTCATGCGAGGCGTTCTCTGGCATTACAAGTTTATTAAAGAGTATGCGAGAGAGTTTTGGAAAGATCACACCAGCTGGTTTGCCAGGTTAATATTAGTGTTTTATTATCTTATTTATTTATTCATTATATTTTGTTAAGTAAAATTGATAGAAAACATTCTTTTAACAAAATATAAATAATAACAAATGCAATGCTGAAATGAGACAAATAGTTCTATAAGAGATAGCTCAGATAAATTTTCTGCTGAGAAATCTTTGAAAGAGCATACTTCAATACTCGTAAATAAACAATTAATTAAGAAAAACATTTTTGCACTAATTATTTAATCGAAAGTTACGCAAATAACTTGATTTAAGAGACTTTCTTTTTGATTATGTATAAACAAACACACATTTCATTTATCAATTTAATTTCTATGTATATGTGCATACTTAGTGATGCAAGCTTTATTTATGCCCAAAAGAGCTTCTGAAAGAAAAGCTCTAAGAATGTCTTATTTGTTAACCATTCATCCAAAACCTAGTTGAGCCAGTTCAATCCGTTGTTTTTTAATATTAAATATCCTATTGGAATGAGAATATTCCAGCACGAAGGAGGATTTATGTAATAGAAAAGGCGCAAGATTAGTCAATTTGCATCAGATATTGAAATCAGAGAGAGTGCTTTCTTCAAAAACTACTCGTATACTATTTATTAAAGATGTTATCCTAAAGAATGCCTTCCATGGTATTGGAGTACAATTGTTACCAAATATTAATCTTTGGCGTGAAATAACCATTTTTTTTTCCGAATCTATCGTATTATATTTGGCGATTAATCCCAGACATGTGGTCAATAGTGAGCAAGACTGAATTCATGTTTTGGACCGTTTTTCTCAACCGAATGAAATAAAAATTTAACACAAAACTGCACTTGTAATCACAAAATTCCGAATTTGACGTATTTAAATCACCGCGCTTTTGAATTATCGCGTTTGCATGTTTCTAAAAGTTGAGATTGACAGAAAATCAACCCGCAATTGGATTTGGCTGAAAAATTTGATATCTGTCTAGACTATAGATGTTAAATCTGTGCACCGAAATTTATTTATCTAGCTCTCTTTGTTTGTTGGTTATCTTGTTTACTTAGTTCGAACAGCAAAACAAATGGGTTTCCTCTTACTAGATTTTACTCAAAATTCGATAGAAATCTGGTCATTTGAAGTAAAAACTATATACCAGATTTCAACCATCTAGCTCAAAGTGATTTTGAGTTATCTTGTAACAGGCAGACAGATGGACATTTTCTAAAAAGTGTTTTTCGAACTGAGACAGGTTTAAACGTGCTGATTTGTTAAAATCTCGACTTCAAATTTGCACACGGTTAATCTTCTTTCCCTATACTATTTATACCATATAAGAAAAATTTCATAAAATTTTACAATAATTTAAGAAGACTAAAACTATGAGTTCTATAACTCTGAAATGATTTGAATATTTTATTGAATTTTATAAGCACACTAACAACCTTTGTCTGTCATTTGGTTTGTCCATAGTATTGGAATGCTGACAAAATATGGCAGGGCTTTGTTTTAAATATCAAATTATTATTTGACTAAAAAATATGAATTTCATTCAGCCAATCTGGCATAAATTAATGTACTTATAAATTAAAAAAGAAAGAAACAAATTTATGCAAAATAAAAGCGGAAGTGAAAATCGTACTTCAGAGTAAGAAAGCAATTTTTTTATCTTAATTTTATGACTATTATAATCATACATTTACACAGTTTTTAAAAAACAATGAAATTTCCCTGCATTTCATTATTAAAATTAGAAACTTTGTTACAGATTGTGCATCACATTAACTTTAAATAATTTAATAAAAGTAGGGTAAAAAAATTGTGTATTATAAAATACAAAATTGTAATGAATATTAAGGTAAAAATTCATACAGAGATGCCAAAAGTCAGCTAATTTCTTCAGTTTTAAAATAATGTAGAATTCATTTCTTGGAAATAATATTTTGGGAAAATGTCCAACTAGCTTCATTTTCATCTCTATAATAAAGATGAATGTGTATTTCTGTTTTGCGTATGTGTGTTTTGGCTTTCTACAGACCAAACAATTTGACAAAATTAGCACTACATACTTTGTGAGTGAAAATGTGCACATTGGAGCGATTTTTATTAAATTTTAAATAGGATTTTAATTAATTAAAAATTAAGTGAAACTTCAGCTTTTGTCCACATCAATTTTTAAAAATATTAGTTTAGAAAAGATTTTTACAACACTTAAAGTAAAAAAAAAAAAAAAAATGTCTTCAATTATAAATGATTAACCTACAATTTTGAGTTGGTTAACCTACAGTTTTAATGATTAATCTATAATTTTTACTTGGTTAACCAACATTTTGAATGGTTAACCTACATGGTAACCTACAATTTTAATGGTTAACCTACAATTTTAACTTGGTTAACCTACAATTTTAACTTGGTTAACCCACAAAAAATGATTTAATCCACAAATTTTCTATTTTAAATCTTTTAATGCTTTATCTGTATTTTTCAACGATTAATTTCACAAAAAAAATGAAATTGAACCTGCAATCTAATATTTCCCAAGCACGTTCCGCATGCATGGGACAAAGTTAGCTATTATCAAAGTTTTGCAATCACATTGATAAAAGCTCAAATTAAGAAGTTGACTCTTTCTATAAACTAAATCTCGAAATATATAATTTAGCATGTTTCTGAATGAAATGAAATAAATATAAAATATAATAATTTCGGAAAAAAATACAAAAAAATTGTATGACTGTTTAAAATATCTATGTTTTCAATTCAATAATTCAATTTTGTTTAAAGCATACAAGATATTCATTCTAAGCAAGGCCCAACAACCAATTTCAAAAATTGCAGTAATAGACATATGCATCTAATAAAAAAGAAAGATTTTCGAAATGAAATAAATAATTAAACAGGTATTTTATGTAGTTTAAATCAATAAATGTTCCATCAAATTATGAATTTAAGATTTCTATTTAGATATTCTGTCCTGTGAGTTTTATTTACAAAATATTCTTGAGACGCTAATGTTTTAAAAAAGAAAATTTGAATATCTATATTCTGTAAAAACGCGCGATCTTAGTCTTCTACATCGACCGTCTCAAGGAAAATAAGCCATTCAGAAGGCGGACTTTTCCCGAAGGCTGATTGAGCTAAAATAAGGATATCCAAAGCATTATAACTCGATTAAACTTGAGTGCAGAAGATTTGAACGTTAGATTATCAACTTGATTTTACTGGATATGATTCTGGAGTTACTTTACTTTACTTGACTGGTTTCTGAGTTACTGAATTTACTTGCATGCGAAAGTACAGACCGACAGACGACCAATTCTTTGATAGATTTTGTTCAAAATTTGAAAAACATTTACATGTCTTATGTAAATCTGCACACCAAAGTTTATTTTCTAGCTTTTTTCATTTTGTAGTTGTCACGTGATTGAATGAACAAAAGTTAACAAAAATTTGGTGTTAAGTCCTATACAAAATTTCATACGTTTAGTTCAAGGTGTTTTTGAGTTATCGTATTCACAGACAGAATAATGTTAGAAATGTGTTTTTAGGGATTCAGGGAGGTCTGAAAATTAATCAAAATTTTGAGCATATGATAAATTTCTTATCATAAAATTTTTTAAATTACACTCGAAATTTAATATTAAATTTAAAATTTATAATAAATTTGTTGTACTCAAACTCTTCTATATTTTTCACTTATTAAAATTATTATTTCTTTATTAAATATTTTAATTTTTAAAATTAATTATAATAATTATTGCCTTAATTAAAAATGCTATTAATAATAAATCAATTATCCCTCACTTATTAAAATTATCACTTATTTTAAAATTTAAAAACAACTATTTAAATTCACTTTTGTGAAAAAAGTTGTTTCTCTTACTGCATTTTGTGTTCCCATTAATTCAGTTGTTGAGATATTTTCAATTTGCATTGTCATTCCGTCAACATCTTATTATTTATATTGAATGACCTATTCATTATTCAGAAATTTTAAAAAAAAATCCCTTATTTATTAATTTTAAATAAAACTTTAACAGAAGCGAACATATTAAAAAAAAGTGTTCATACATTGTTATACGAATCAAACACCGTATTCAATAGCACAGCTTTCTAAAACAAGGGCTCGAACTCGCGCTTTGCAATCGGTTTGTGGTTGATAGTGAGTGTCTGTAGCTTACAACATAACAGAAGTTTTTTAAAAAAATCTTATTCAAGCTTTTGTAGCTTAGAAGATAAGCTACGAAAACTTAAATAGTTTTTTTTTATACCTTGGTATTTTTTATCTAATTATAGGTAATTTTTAATTATACAGGTGGACTTTCTCTTAAAAGATTTTACTCAAAATTTGATAGAAATATGCAAATTTGGTGTAAAGACCGTAAGCGAAATTTCAACCTTCTGGTTCAAATCGTTTTTGAGTTATCTTTCTCACAGACAGACAGATAAACGGACATTTTCGAAAAAAGATGTGTGTGTTTTTTTAACAGGGAAATCTAAAACGTGAAGATTCATCAAAATCTCGAGTTCGAATTTTTCGACGATATTTTTCTATGCTACGTATACGAGAAAGTAAAAATATTGGATAAAGAAAAAAGCTTTTAAATGCAGATTTTAGTTACAAATTAAAATACAAGAATACAAAAAAAAAACGCGCATTTAAATATAAATTTATAAATTAGCCATATGAGAGATTATTGAAAGAAGAAAAAAGCCAATGCTCGACCTAACGGAATTTTAAAAAAATTATTAAAATTGAAATATGAAGATATATTTAAACTACTTGTTTTAAAAAAAATCATTGTTAATTATTCAAAAATATAATAATTAATAACCTAATATTCATTTTTGATTGAATTAAAATCTTTAAAAATAAAGAATTAAAAATACAGAAACTAATTCTTATTAATTATTCAAAAATAGAATAAAGTGTACTATTTGCATTTTTGAATGAATTAAAACCTTTAAAATAAAGAATTAAAAATGCAGAAACAATTCATCAATAATTATTCAGAAATAGAATAAAATAAACTAAAATAGTTTTTGATTAAAAAATGAATTAAATTTAATTGATTTAGATCTAATATAATGAAAAATTAATAAGACTTAAAAGAAAGGATTAAAAAGGCAGAAACAATTCATTATTTATTATTCATAAATAGAATAAAGTATATTATTAGCATTTTTGTTTGAATTAAGAACTATAAAATAAAGAATTAAAAATACAGGAACAATTCATTATTTATTATTCTGAAATATAATAAAGTAAACAATCAGCCTTTTTGATTAGTTAAAAATTTTAAAAGAAAGAATTAAAATTATAGAAACAATTTATCAATTATTATTCAGAAACAGAATAAAATAAACTATTATCATTTTTGATTGAATAAAAAACTTTTAAAGAAAGTGGAAAACAGACGGAAAATTTTTTGCTATATCAAACCTAACGGGCAAAAAAACTCCCGTGACTTAGACTTCCATCAAAACCACTTCTCACATATATAACAATCGCATACACCTTTGACTATATCCAAAGTGGGTGAAAAAAATATTTCTTTAAAAAAATTTAGATATTTTTCTTCGGTCGCAAAGGAAATTTTATTCAGCAAGGGGCCTATGAAGAATTTTTACCAAGAACTACAAAATACAGCTCCAGAGAAGGGAATGAGGGCTTGAAACGCGAAAAAAAATAATAAAATAAACTACATAAACATGAAACAAACTGAAAGCCGACCAAGCAGTAGAAAAATACACTGATGAAGACAAATGCTTTCAAACACAAAATGTCCACCAGCGTTAAACCTTCCTCTCATTTTTCATGGCTATCCGCTATTTCTAGCGAGTTTTTTGTTGCTTGTTACTTATTTATCGCGAAAGAGAAAGACGCTATTTTTAATTTTTTTTTCTTCTTCTTTCTGAACTTCTCTTTTCTTTCATATTCTTCTTTGCTTTCGTTTTATTTATTTATTTATTTTTGTATTTAATTTTTTTTTTCCTCTCTTGCTGTTTCTCAGCGAGAGCTTGGCGGGAAACCGAGGGAAAGTCTAATACCCTTTAATTTATGCGTTCGCAAAACTGGGGAATAATTTGAATAAAGTCGGGCGCTTGCGATAAAATTAATTTGGCCAAAATTGCATTTACTCGGCCACTTTATGCTTCCTGTAGGGGCTTTAACCCTCTCTTGAGGTTGAGGGAGGGCTGCAAAAGTAAAAGGAAGGAAGGGGAACAAAAAAGAGGAAGAAAAAATATATGTGAAGAAAAGGAAAGGGTGATAGAAGCGGAAGAAAGAGAGAAAGAATGAAGAATGAAGTATGTGGAAGTATCTAGATTTGGCGGTGAATCTCGTGCCTTTTTCCACTTCATTGGCGATATTTCCAATCAAAAAATATAAACTGGTATAAATAAAAACTTAATGAACTTAAGCGTATTATGAGATAATGATATTAAGTCAAATCAGGATAAATTAAAAATATATATATTATAATTGTCTGAAAAAATACGTTTTAAATAAATACAAAAACAAATAATAATTTTTTATAACTTTCATAAAAAGATTGACTGACAAAAAAAATCTCATTTACAGAGATATATGAAAGGCATATAGGATACTAGCCTTCAACAAGTTTCTTTTGCCATCATTAATTCTAATTATTTTTACTTTGCATAAAATATTAATTAAATATTTTATGTAAATTGGTTTTAATTGTTCCTTTAAACTAAAAATTTTTAATTACAAATTTTGATATACATGTAATCATATACTGATTACATACCCGCCCGAAAACACACGGAAAAACTTGAATGACCGAACCACCGCAACAGCCACACTGGTGGGAACTGTGGTTGAGTCCTAATGGCCATCAAAGGCCATGTTACAACGACGCTTCTCTAAAGAAGTATGTCCCGCCATCGATGGGAGGTAGCGAACCCCCATTTTTTTTTTATACCCACAAGGGTGACGAGAACCAATCACTATGCCGGAAGCTTCTTATCGTCACTTACGAGGTGCCCCCCGAATGACTGATGTACATATAAATCGTATGATTTTAGAATTTCTTTTTTACTCTCTTCAATGTATTGCGCATTTCCATTACAGTTTCTATCTCTTCAACTAAAAACATTAATTTAGGATGGAATTTCAATTTCTTATGAAGTTATATCTTAATTTTAAGCACAATAAAATCTGAGAGCATACCTCAGTAGAAACTTAACATGGAAAGATGAAAGGTACTTTCATTCATAATAATGGAAGAAAATTCAAGGAGAAAATATTTATAGCAACAAGAATATTTAATAGAATTGAGATTACAATTTAAACCCAATTTAAGTGACAATTCAAAAATGGCAACTCATCCCCTATTTTTAAAAATTTTTGAATTAAAATTTTTTGCACTAAATTTTAAAATTTATGAAATTAAATTTTTTAAAATTTAATTGAAATTTCAAAAAATTAATTCTACAGTATGTAAACTTTTTTGGTCCAGAATATTTTCATATGAATTTTTAGCCATAAAATCTTATTACTTACACACTCAAGCATTTTAAGGATTTTTTTTATCTATACATTATTATATTGGCCTGTAAATTAGAGGCTATCGTGTTTGAAATTGTATTCAATGAATAATCTCATGGTTTCGTTAGCTTGGTATAAATTAAGCAGGACCGAATTCAGTCGTCGGAATACGTAGACACTCTCAGCTTTTGAACACTCTTTTTTCTTCCAAAATCTCCCCCCCCCCCCACACACACGCCTTTTTTTCCGTACCTATACTTAATACCTATGGGAAATTAAGGATGTTTTAAGCAACAAATATTATAGTGGACGCAGATTGATATAATCATGGTTCAAGTTATCATCCCTCATGTTATCAAAATCTTCTTGTCCCGAACCGACGTAGTCAAATGCAGACAAAAATATTCATTTAGTGTGATCATTTCATTATTTAATGTTATTAGAATTGAAGTAGAGAATTGAACGATTCTTCATTTTCCAGTACCGTTAGTGAAACACATTCATAGAATTTTTTGCTCCACTGTTAAAGAAACACTTAGGTGAACTTTTCCCCAAAGAACGGGGTTCACTTATTTTATCTGCACTAAAATGATCTGGATTGGTTTAAGCACACAACTATGCTGTGAGGTTTGATTTGAAATCAGTTGTGTAGCTATAAACCGTTGTTTGCTACTGAAATATGAAAGCAAAATGAGTTTCAAAAAACTGATTTTAGAGATAAAATTAAAATTGAAATTCTTAATAGGTATGAAAGTTTGCTAAAATATGCGAGAATGCAACAATCTCTTTCCTTGCAAAATTTTGTAAAATCGTGAGTTTTTTGCTAATATGATCATGCAATAAAATGTAACATTGTCCAATACATTTTTCAAAATAAATAAATAAAATAAAATAAAAATACAAGCATTATTTAAATGAACTTTTGAAGGAATAATTGTCAATAAGTAGGAGTTAATGGATTTTTTAATTGCTATCTTTTAATAAATTATAAGATAGTCCTGAAGTAAGAGCTTTTTTTCCCTTAGTATAATATCGTTGATCCTACCCGATCTAATTATTATTATTAATATCTAGAAAACCGAATTTCGTTCGGCAGTTTTTTTTTTTTTTTTTTTTTGCATGTGTGTGTTTCAAGAAAATATTTAGATACGAATCACATATTGATTACATATGAATATTTGTCAATCTTAGCTACATGAACTGGTCATTTAAATAAAAAAAAATCACGAATGCATTTAATTTAACCTGTTGTTCGAAACAATCTGCTATATTGGAGTATTCATTTTACAGTTTATCTACTGTGCTTTCGCATGCATGCAGACTATAATTGAAACATATATAAAATAGTTACTGTACAACGCTGAAATCTCATATTGGTCTTTTAAGACGGTGTCTGGTGAAGAAGCAAGAAAGTGCTTTACCTATTCTTCAGATCACTGGATAAAAATAAGATATACTTATTGGAAAACAACTAAGTAACCATTTTCTTTTCTCATAAGAATTTAATCTCTCTCTCTCTCTCTCTCTCTCTCTCTCTGATATAAAAATGGCTTAAACAGGGTGTTCCAGATCGTTTGCAGATGTCTCTAAATTCGCATGAAAAACTGTTACAGTACTTCAGGCATCCTTTAACAAATCATTTTTATTATAGATCATGGGATTATAATTGCAAAACAACTGCATGAATTTTTTTGTTAGCGAGTTAATAATACAGCATAGGCTTAATGGAATATAAATTCACAATACTCAGCGATATATAGCAGGAAATGTGACATTACAAACTATACGCCGCATAACAAATACAATGCTAAGTCGATGCAGAATCAACTTTAAATAGACTTGTCGTTTGAGAATATATATGCTTAGCATTTTGTTGTTCATTTAACCATGTTCCTCAGTTGTTCTGAATTGAAGATTGCTGTTATGAATAAAATTCAAATCTGAAGAACAGCAAGTCCTTTTGTTGCTGTACTGTGAATTGATTGTTGTAAATCTACCATTGTCACATCTATTGAGATGTGGGCATTTTAGACCTCAATCTGAATTTGTTCTTTTAGAAAAGCTTTTGAGCCGAGTCATCATCCAAATCAGATATTTAAGTCTACACTGACTTGGAGTGAAGATATTGTAAAGAACAAAGTATTTTATATATATAATCTTGAATTTAAAAAAAGCCATGAAAGATAAAAAAAAAAACAATTATTATTTACTATCAACGCTCACAGTTTCTTATAGGCAATATTTTAATTTTATGTGACTTTATACTTTCATTTTTCTTTAATTATCACTACCCACATTTTCAATCAATTAATTCGCCAAAAATATTGTGTTAAATTTTAATTAAATTTCTTATCTGTTCAAAATTCCCTGAATGAAATATTTTTAAGCTATAAATTGTAATACACATTCAATCCGAGTTATTTGAATAGCTTAATACTTCTGTTGTTTAATTTGTAAACGAACATTCCTAAGGAAATTTATTCCCATGACGTCAGATTATCAATAAAAACTTAGCCACCTAGATATTTTATGTTCTGATAGCATGTTTCTGATCACAGTGCTGCAAACCCTAAAATATAAATTGAACAGTTAAGAAACAGTATTTTTCTTCCTTAGTTTTTAAAGGTAAGAGAAAAACTACACAGTTAATTAAATAATCAATAAAGCAAGGGAAGTGGTTTGAAATCCGTTTAAATATATTTTTAAAAATATGAAAAACATTTTTCAAAGTTCAGCTGCCAGATAATGAAATCAGTATCATTATACAGAAATTTTTTGAATAATACAAAAATCATTTAGTGGTATAATATTTGCAGATGACTCCGCAAACCTCCCCCCGCCCTCCCCCAAAAAACTGAATTTATTAAGATTTCCTGAAATTAGGTCTGAGATGCATATTCTCACTCCCCAATTACCATTTTTGTCAAACGAATAACATCACAGTATCATCATGAATAATATGTTGATGCTACTAGGTACATAATGCTAATTCATTTATCGGAGAATGTGTATAATAGGAAAGGAGAGCAAAACTATCTCTAAGGCAATTAGAGAAAATACCAGTTATCTCTAACTATAAAATAAAATCTTGATAATTTTTTTTATAACTTCCTGTACTAGTTGCATACAAGGGAAAAAATTCTTCTGGTAAAACATCTGCACCAACATGTGCAAAAGGAGAAAAAATTCTACTAGCACAGAATTTTGAAAGCATTCGAAAGACAGTAAAAGATGAGTTCAAAGCAGTGTCAGAAAATATTTTACGGAGCTGCCACTAAATGTAATCACTTCAATACTTAAGAATTGTATTAATATTAATCAATTGTTAACAATAACCGGATCAGGTAAAATCAACTATATTCATATTACACAAAGAAAAAAATCTCTTACTTCAGGAACAATACATAATATATAACCAATATCACAATTTAAAAAATTTAATTAATTAACTGTTTATTGCGAACAGTTATTCCTTAACAGTTCACTTACATATTGTCAATACTTGTTTTTTTAGAATTTGTTGAACGATACTGCACGCCTCATTGCAACATATCAAAATTTATATCAAGAGCTTCAATCAAGAGCAATTTATCCCTATTAAGATCGTCAGCATTTATTGTTTGGTCTTGCTCACAAAAAGCTAACAATTTTTCAAAATATTAGAAAAAGCTGTGAAATTTTCAGCTATGCCTGCATAGTTATATTATTTCATTTTAGGACAATTTTTATACTTATAAGGAATTTCATTTTTATTTTTAACATTCAAATCAATTTTTTTAAATTCCTTTTGCTTTCGAAATTCAATCGCAGGTAGCAATAGTTTATGGCTGCTTAAACCCCTTTCAGCGTATCTGTTCTTTTAAATCAACCCAAACTATTCTATTTCAGATTTTTAAAAAATATGAGCCTCATTCCAAGGGGAAAATGACTACCAGAAATTTCCCTGCAAGTGGAGTGAGAAATTTCTCGAATATCAATCGATAAAGTGAACTGAAAATGAAGAATTGATCAATGCTTTACTTCAAAACTGATAGCATTAAACAATTTAGTAATTATTATTAAATGAATATTTTTGTCAACATTTTAACTACAGCGATTCGAAATCAGAGGGTCTTCATAATATAAAGCAAATCATAATATTAACCTCTATCAAATTAAGGGGCGTCCATTCTATTTTTTAACAAATATCAATTTTACTCAATGTTAAAATGAGGATAAATATAAGTAATTGAAAAATATTTCATACACCAAACAATAACAATTCTATTTTACTGATTGGAAAATGAATTATTAAAAATTATCATTGAATAGTATTGAGATTTAATGATTAGAAGAAGTCAATGATTAGAAAAATTAGCCAAGAAAGTAATAGGAGTTATTCAAAAATGATTAGAAGAATTAGTCAAGGAAGTAAAAGGAGTTATTTAAAAAATATTTTTATGCAATTTAATGGTGATTCTTAATTTCTGACAATTTTATGTATGTACAATGTATCTGACATTTTTTTTTTACCTTGTGCAATTTAAAAAATTCTTGATATAAAAGGCCTTTTGCAAATCAGGCCACAATATCGCTTAATAGACCATGAGCAATTCCTGAAACGATTCAACCATCTCATCTCTACTTCATTCGAAGCAACATTTACCAATCCAGTACCAAAAGACTTTTCCCAGTAATTAGCTTCAAAGTCATGAAGAAATCAGTTTTTGGCGACTATCTTGGCTCCACTTCTCGCTACCTTTCACCGGCCGGCAACCTTTGAGGTGCATCAACACTGACTACGGAAAAGATGACAAGAAATTCCGCCAAGCTGTACTGTGGATCTGCGCTCTAGACAGGAGGGGGCTTAAGTTCCTTAGAGAAAACCTTAGAGGAAAAGACTAAACGCGAAAATGAAAAGATTCTTGAGTTTTAATTTTTATTGTGCTTCCTCGAAAAGAGGGCTTAAGGTGAGAAGAAAGTGACTTCCCGCAAAGTCCCCCTAATCATTAAAACGGCACACGACTTCCCCAGCCTTCTGGCCCTTAATTAAAATGTCCGAAGGAACGGAAAAAATAAAAGGCTTGTGGTAATTTGAGGGAAGAAAAACTGCAAGTACTGATTGCAAGCCCTGTTTACGGGAAAATAAAAGATTTTGGTGTTTAACACTCTGAACTAAAAGAAACTAAATACTTATAAGAATTATTTTTTTAATTTGCATATTTTTTGTAAAATTCCTTTTTAATTTCTCTCGTATGAAGTATACAAGGTGAAAGTTTTGTAAGTATTAAAAATTTTGACCTTGAGATTTTGATGAATCTCCACTTTTCAGATCTCCCTGAATTCAAAAATAAATTTTCAATATTTTGTTCGATATTGTATTACATTATTCGAGTATTAAATGAAATCCATTCAATGGAACTCTGTCTGCCTATTCCAGTACAAATGAGTTTGAAACATAAAGAGCTAAATGAATAGAATTTGGTGCGCAAGCTTACATCTAACTTGTAGAATTTCTATCAAAACTTGAACCAAATCTATCAAAGAGTTAACTGTCAGTTGTAACAGTCAACCATTAACTCATAAACGCAACGGCTTATTTCAATGAAATCAGGCATACGATTTTATCACCACAGCTATCGCTCGCTCTAAGTCAATTTTTTAAAAGCGTCCAAAACAAAAGGGGGAAAAAAATACGTACAAAAGAAAAGTAAAAAAGCCTTCAAAATACGTATTCACACGTTATTATGACCTGCGAGCTGAAACATTTTTCGAAAACACTTTTCGCTTGAAGGAAAAAATTTAGTAAGCGATCTTAAAACAAAATTACAAACTTTTTAAAAATTTCGAACGAAATGCATTCATAAGGAAATTGTCTATCTATATGAAGGCAAGTAAACAATTACAAAACGCCAATCTAAATAAATGAAATTTGGTACGCGTTTTTAGCATCTAGAGTGTAAATCCCCATCTATGTATTTACTTGCATTTAGAAGCAACCACACAAAAGCGCAACGCCTCATATAAATGAAATTTGGTACATTATTTTTTTCTTTATTAAAATTCTAGTTATGTTTCAAATTTTGATATTAATATGACTTAAAAACTTCTTAAATGCATATTCTGTTTTCTTCCCTTTTCTACTGAAGCACAAAATACTCTGAAAATAAAAATCTGAGCCCTCTTGGCATTCAAGATTTACAATTCTTATTCCAAAAATGGAAGAAAATAATCTTCATTATTAGTCCATTGCAGTTAGAAAAAATAGGAGAAATTTTTACAAGGTTTTAGAACTTTGGTCAAATACTGTTTTAAGCTTTAAGAAACGGAACAACGAAAAAGTTCTCAATATAATGGGAAAGGAATCTTACTCTCCAAATTTTCCCTGTAAGTTTGAAAATGCAAACTATGAAACTTTTTATTTACTACACGGTTGTATAGCCCTACTCATTTCAAATTTTTGAATTCTGTATGTATCAAAACATTTTCTCATTCTTCAGAAAGTTTTAATATAGTAACAAAACATCATAGATTTAATATTATCAATAAATTACCATAAGCCTTTCTCGAAATGCTTTGCTGTGCTGTCTGTTAGATATAGAATTTTCCAATTTAACACTTACATACACTAGCACTTGGTACAAATTTTTAAAAAATTTTAATTAGAAAATAATAAAAATTAAAAAATTTCCTTTAGTAACTTTAGAACATATTATGGCATAGTAACTCATTATGCATCTCTTAAAAATTTTAATAATTAACTTTTCAGTAATATACGCTTTATTTACATATAATTTTTTTTATAATTTCAATAAATAAATAGAAAGAAAGGCATATATAGAAGCATTTCTCATTGTTTTAATTATTGTGTTTATACAGGCTCTAATTACATTAAAAGCATTTTTGAATGTATCTTAGCGATGATATAAATGCATGCTTAGCTATTTTTTTTTTAAGTTAAGTTTTCAAAAATAATATAAAACAGACAAGTCAAATCTGAAACATTATCCTAGTACGGACTCGAGGCTTGAATTATTTATTTCTCATCTTTCTTTTTTCTTCTTTTCAATGGATTTGTTATTCCTGAATATGTATCTTGATGCGAAATTAGATTAAGAATTTAGAGGAAATATCTTTTAAATATGAACCATGATCAGAATGGAACACAGCTTCCACTGCAATCTCCTAATTTTCACTAATATGCAGTATCTGCAAGACAAAACAACGAAGAAACACAGAGGCAGACTTTCAATGGTGGACGTAGATCGTGAACCTTCGATCTCTGCATCGGAATTTACCATCAGAATATAATGATTTGTCTTATTTTTCATAACCAGGAAAAGCGCACCATATTGAAAGATTTTTCAAAAAGGTTTTTAATGCTTTCCATAGATGTACTTAAGTAATACATTTTTCAAGAAAATATTGAAGTGTTCAAAAATTATGCCAAATGATATTACTAAAAAATAGTTCCTCTCATGTTGAGTACAGTTTCAGATTTGTTTGGTGAATTTCGATATTATAGTGCTGTAAATAATTAGCAATTAACCTCGATGCAAAAGTGTTTAGACTTTTTGGCAAATGTTGCATATAAATAATAATGAAAAGTATTTGAAATTTTACTCAGAAAATTTTCAAAATGAAATTAAGTTATAACGTTGAATACACAAGTACTAAATCTTATCTATATTAAAAAAGAGAGAAAGAGAAAAAGAACATTTGTAATGCCCATGAACCATTAATTTTTTCATATCATTGTGGCTTAAATATTAATTAAAATCTTTTGCTTTATTTCACTTGTTTCAAGTTTGTAAAGGTCAGTTTAAATGCTTGATTCCCATTCACCACCTTATATACTGGAATTTCGTATAATTATATAATATAAATCATATTACTCTGATATCTTCAAAAATTAATTTTCAATCGATTGATTTATTTTATTACATTATGTATAAACAACTGGTGATAACACCTGGTAAATCTAGGGAGAAAACAGATTTTAAATTTCTATTGCATCTCTGTATGTATCATTATTTTTATATTTATTAAATGTTATACAACATCAATCGCGTTATAAAAAATCTAACTTTTAAACATTTTGATATATTCTATTACTTTTGTTTTCCGTTAAATTTAACCCAGCAGACTATTTTAGTAAAGTTGGCGCATCTCTTCATATATTATTGTATACTTTGTTCTAGTGAAATTTAATTTTCTCAGAATGGCAATAAAAAGGAAGTTGTTTAAAAATAAACCGAAAACGAAAAATTTGGTTGAAATAAATAAAAAAATAATTAAAGATTCTTTTGATTCGAATTACAGTTAATAATGAATTATAAATTAAATATTGAAATATGAGAATAATCAAAATAAAAAATAATGTTTTCATTTTAGAATACAAATAAAACGGAATTTTAAGAAATTTTTTATTAAGTTTATTTGATTTGCAACATTGCCTATTTTAAAAATTCAATTATTAGACTTTTTTTTAAAAATATAATCAAATGCTCCACAACAAACTGAACTTCATTGTAAAAATTAAAAAAAAAAAAGAATTGAAACTGACTTTTTCAACATTTGCATAAGAATAAGTCGTGAAGCAACCATAATGAATTACTAGACGATTATTAACTTCTGATGGCAGAGTTTCCAGATTGGGTGCGAAGTGCTGTTCGACGAGGGGGGTGAGAGTGTGTAGGGAGATGGGTGCAAGGGGTGTAATTGTGATACCAGATGTCTTTTTAGGGGTCATAGAAAGGGGGATTTGGTGTTGAGGGATCAGCGGGGGGTGTCATCGTTTGTCATTCCCTTAAGAGAAAAGCTGAAGCTCTCAGTCATGTTTAAAAAGATCATTTTGAAAAAATGATACCACACACGGGTTTGGCGAGATCCATTTATAATGAACCAACAAAAATTTCGCCAAGCCATGTATACTTCTCTTAAAAAATCATCATTTTTTCAGCATCAGAATTATATAATTCAAGTATCCTGATAATTAATATAAATTTTATTATTTACGTCTTCAATCTATAGAAATGACAGTTTTTCAAAAAAAAATTTCACATGAAATGAAATTTAAAATATTTTTTTTCTTGGTGCTTTTATTTAGAGATAAACATAACAGGAGATTTGGAATTTTGTGAAACTTCGCATTAAATTCAATTTTTTTTTTCTTTTGAATTTTGATCTCAGAGAATTAATGTTGTTGTTGATTTCACTTCTATATCACGAGACAACAACGTATATCATGAGACAACAACGGTTACAACGGCATTTTCTTTGTTTTTTCTTCTATAGAAAGATATTTTAATCATCACATCTTTGAACTAAAAAATTTGGAAGAATTCCATCATTTTAGTCCAATAAAGTTGCTTTTGGAATTCTGTCTGTTCAAAGCTTGCATAAAGAAAATTGCAAAAAATGCTATTACACTGGTGTAGATGCACCTAAGTCACCTAATTACTTAATTTGGTATATGCTTTTCCACCAAACTCTCAGGCCTGTATTGCATGAATACAAAAACAATTGACTTGAAAAAAATTAACTTAATTAATTAAGTAATTAAGTTATTAATTAAGTTAATTAATTAAAAAACATTCTGAATATTTAGGGAGAAGTACTTTAATTTGGGAAAGTTTTTAAAAATATTTTTTCTTTTTCAATTTAGGTAACGTGTAACCCCTCTTTGCATAATTTTTACTTTTTTGTGAAATACATCAGGGTGATATAATTCAGGCTCTAGATTAAGGGGGAAATGTTTAAAACAATTCTTGTATAAATATATAATATAAAATAATTAAAAAACAATATGGTGGAAATATCCATCATCATGCAAATTCATATGTTAAGCTGAGTGCAAAATAAATATAAAAAATAATATATCTTTGCATCATTCTTATTCCTGATGATAATTTAAAAAATACAATTATTATTCTTACTTAGACACAAATTAATTCCACATTTACTGCATGAGACTGTAGAATACTCTTTGCATTTAGGGTATTTTCACCGGAGTGATCCATCCACTTTTGGTCAATCTTCAACGTTCCTCTCTTCTAAATTTCTCTACAAAAATAACATAAAATAAATTTATAGTAATAAAACATTTTCGTCATACATTAGAAGTGAAACAATTGCATATTGATGTAAATTTCCGTCACATGGTTTTGGAAAGATTATTTGGAGTATTATATATAAATTACACAAAAAATAACAGAAACACGAAAAACAAACCTTTTTTTTTTTTTTACTCATTATCACTTTTATTAGCAAAAAAAAATAATAATCTCAGATTAGTTATAAAAATATAAAATATATTGAAGAAATCGCACATTTTTTCCAACTACAACAACCAGTAGAATGGCAAGTTCAAACACACTATAATGATTGTGACATTTGATTTTTTTTTATAGTTGCATTCCTTCTTATATATGAAATTATGTATGGAATTTTGGAATTTTTTTTCAGCAATATTTACATTAAAACAATCATAAATCCACTTCTAAAGCCATCAACATCAAATCTATTGTTCGTTACATTCTGGATGACATAACGAGCACTAATTATAAATTTAATTAAGATATCTTGATTATTTTTTGACATATAACGATACTCTTATGTGGAATTGTGAAAAAAATTCGTTCACCTTTAAACGCATTAAAAGCTTTTAATTCTTTTAAATAAGCATCACTTACTTATCAATAATTTGCTATAGCTTGGCTTCTAATTGGCATAGAGACAAAATAATCACTGGATAAAGAAACATATATATTTTTTGAAGTTGCAAAAAATAAAAATAAATTTTTTTTTCCAGATTTATATTTTTAAACTAGTCGGATATCTTAATAGATACCTTATGCATATTTATTGGTAATTCCCTTTATTTCCACCATGTTGCTGTTAAATTCTGTAAAATATTAAAAATGTAAAAGGTTTTGCAAAGAATGTTTAATATATGCGCTGCCACTCTTAGTGAATGAAAATTTTAGCTTCATTTTTAGCTGCTACTTTCACTTATATATAAATTAACAATTGGTGAAAGGTCATTGATTAGTATCTTTATTCATGATAAAGTTCAATATATTTATATTCTTAAAAGTTAGAATATCTTTAAAAAACACAATTTGAAAATATCACAATCATTTGACTAGAATCAATATACAGATAAATCTAAAATGTTTAAGAAAATTATGTGGTTTATATTTTTAAAAAAACATGAAAAAGAAAGAATTAATCAGAATTCATAGAATTTAAAAGAACTCTATGACATATTCTTTTCAAAATAAAATTGTTCAGATCCATTGAAAATTCTTTTTAAAGTTGTGCAACTTTTCATACAATAGAAGTTGACTTTCATTCATAATGATTTTATTTGACTGAAAGTAATAAATTCAGATTCAAATCCTTCTTCAATTTATAAAAAAAAAATTACCGTAAAACATTTCTTTACTTCTTAAAAATGGCGACTAGTAAAGATTCATTAGTAGGTTTCATCAAACTTCCTTTTCAAGAAAAAAGTGAATTTCTGACAGATTTCATACAATTGAAGTTAGCTTTCATTTGCAAATACTTTATTTCCTTGAAAATGATAAATTTAGTTTGAAATCCCTCTGGAATCAAAATATAGATCATAAAAAATGAACATGCATTATTATTTAAAAATAGCGATAAAAAAGAATTATTTCATAAGTTTAATTGAATTATCGTTTCAAAACACTGTTAAAATGTTCTGAAAATAACTTTCATTTTTTGTAGTATCTCATTCTAAACGAACTAGCTCAGATTTACAAACATTTTAACTGAAGGGGCAAAATGCAGACGATATTATTTCCTTTTTATCAAGAAAGAGAGAATGTAAAACAAAAGCATTTCTTTGAGATTTAAAACCGGCGACGATAAAATCGCAAAAAACAGCGCTTCAACTGAAATCCTATCAACCCGGATTTTAACCATCCCAAATGGCGTGACGGTGTCGTCCTTTTGTGTAGTCTATTCTCTGGGATCCTATCCAGTCCATTATCATGGAAATAACGCCGTTTCCCTCAAAAATCCCTAAGAGTCGGCATTTAAAACAAAACAAAAGGACGAAGAAAAATGTATCCAGTTTCACTTTCCATCGCCAGGGGGCGGAAGTTTGAGGCCGATATTTTTCGAACAATGAGATACGGTTCATCAATAACCTGTTATATATTACGGTTATAGAAATTTTTTATACATTTTTTTTCTCTGAGGATGTGGATGTTCGATAGGGGTGGTTGTGACCAGTTCGGTTAACGGTTGTATAATTGACAGAAGGCGTTGTTAGTCTGAATTTATGCGACCTTTTATGGGTCCGCTATAAGCGCTGCGGGTAGCAAGTGGCCGGGAGTATAGAGTAAATTGTTCTTTTTAACTGCTACAGAGATTTTATTTATTCGGTAAAAAAAAAAAAAAAAATTATATTTAAAGGGATTTCGATTTTATTTCTGCTTTAGTTTTGTAACTTGGAGATTTGATTTAGGTAATATTGTTACAAGAACTACGTTAAATTATATTTGATTATTAAAAATGGGCGAACTTAGAAGATCAACTCAAAAGATTAAATTAGTGCTGGGTCTATTTTGGATAAAGATCTGAAATTAAGTAAAAAGGGAGGTGATATCATGCATAATAAGAAATACAACTTTAAGTCATTAACCAATCATTACCCAATCATTAACGAACCAATATTCACGGTGGAACAACTGGTTGCCAAAATCGGCTGGAATAAAAATTATAGATTCTGATTCAAAGGTGACCTTTATGTTATCAGTAATTTCAATAAGGCATACTCAATACCAATGGGCATATTATTATAAGATGCATAATTTTTTTAGAGTAATATTGGAGATTTTAATAAAAAAATGTTGTGCTTACATATGTGAACAAATTTTGCAAATGATAAGAAATAGTATTTTCGCATTAAAAACAATAAAGGCAGTTTGAAAAGTCTTTATCTGGAGAGTCTAACTATTGATTGAGAATCTTCTGGCAACCATGCGCATGAAGGCACCAAAAATCAAATATTCAATGTTCTATTTATTATTTGTAGGGCATTTGCACAGGAAGCTAGTCTCACGATGAATCCTGTATTAATATTCACCAAAGTCATCATGAACAGTCACCAAAAATCAAGTATTCCATGTTCTATTTTTCATTGTAGGACAATTACGCAAATAATTAGTTTCACGATGAAGTCTGCATAAATTCTTACAAAAGTCGTCATGCCCAATCAGAAAATGAAAAACGGTCCTATTAATGGAAAATAAATTTTGAAATGCAGCATTATTTAATAGCAAATATTAAAAAGGAACAACTTAGTGTCACGATTCAGAAAATTTTAATGCAATATAGGAAGAAGGGATAATTTTTTATACGGTGAATCTCATTAATATTATACAAAGTGAAAAGAATTACGAAACTGAATGAGGTAGTAAATTGTATATTTGAAGCTCTTGTATAACGATATCATAACAAATATAGATATTCAATTCAGAATGAATTTTTGAATGCAGAGAAAAAATAAAGCAAACTTCATAAAAAAAAAATAAAGCAAGTTTTACAAATTATTTTGATCTCAAAAATTATGCAAATATTTTTAATGATTTTTTTTCTCCGATTCAAATACTACAAATACTTTTAAAGGTCCTTTTTTTTTCACTTCCTTTCATTTTTCTAATGTGAAATTTAATAATTACTTTTTTATGGATTTCCTTTAGCGTTGGAGCTCCGAATTTGTTGTTCCCAATGACAATATATCACATTAAATTATCTTTACAGGCTTAATTTTTAGTAAATTTGAATTCATTGTGAGAAAAAAATCATTTGATTGGAAAAAGGAAGGGAAAGACTTATTATGAGATTTTCAATAATTACTGTAATAAATTGTGAAATATATTAAGGATTAAGACTGTGACATAATTATCCTTCAAAATAAACTTTTAAAAGTGCACACTTTTATGAGTGTATTATAAAGTAGGTAATATTTTGTATTGATAATTCTAAAAAGAAAAAAGAAAGAAATCTACATGGAAGAAGGATGATTAAATATATGTATTTTAATTTTAATTTTGATTAAAATATTAGTTAAAATTTACCTGAGCCCTAATGATACCAATAATAATTATTTTAAATAAAAGTAATTTTTAAATTTTGTAAAAATTTTTTATTAATCTCTTAGTATATAATGAGAAGTCTGACAAGTGTTGAATTCATGAATTTTCATTCTTAAATCTGAATTAAGTATTTCAGAATCCAAAAATCATTTAGAGAGCTTCAATGTATCAAATGTTATGTATATTATTACTACAGGAAACTAATAATTAACATCCTAAATGGAATATATATAATTAAGAAATTAACTAACTAATAATCAACATCCTAAATATAATATATATAATTAAGAAATTAGCTAACTAATAACTAACATCCTAAAGAGATTTTAATAATTATGTCATATAATTCTGAAATTGAGTAAATTCATAAGTCAAGTCATGGTAATCATTTGAAGCCACATTAAACCGCAAACCGCTTAAAGATCTTCGCAGGCCTTAAAAATAAGTAATTTCTTTTATCATAAAACTATTTCTACGACTAAAAATCTATTCAGTTTAAAATTTCATTTCATTGCACCCAAAACCAACACAGGTCAATAGATCGCCAAAAAAACAAGTGAGAAAAAAATATTTTATGTACAGTATTTAAATGTTTGTACTCATATGTATACAGACGACTATGGCCAAATCATCCCGGCCTTGCGGTGTTATTCAATCCCCTAACCCTCGAAAAATACTATAAATCTTGGAGAATCGCAGCTGTTAAAGCAGCAAGATGCGCAAGGCGAAAAAGGTTAAGCTAGACAGGAAATTTTTAGCACTTTCTCTACAAATAGATATAGTTACAGTCGTTTAAACAGATTTTTATGAGTTTGAGGTCAATAATGTCTAGTTTTCACCGGCTACTAGAAAAGTGAAATGTAACCTGTAAGATGTTAGAGATTATATTGCATGCCGTTAAAGAGTATTCTTTCCTGTACAAGAGGATAATTTCTTTTTCCTTTGAACATGTGGTCCCAAAAGAATTTTAATAAATATGTTTCTAATTCTTATAAAATTGGTGACAAATTCAAACAATAGCCAGGGCAATAAGCAGTGTCTGATTTTATTTGGATCATAAAAAGAAGAGAAAAAAAAGAAACTTTAGATTTTATAAAAACATCATAGCATCATGGCTCGGTTATCTATTCTATTATTTTTGAAAATTTTCTTTTAATTATATAGGAGGTATGTATTGAAAATTGTTGCAAAGCCGTGAACATAAATCTAAAAACAAAAACAATGAAAAGCATTGTTCTAAATATTAAAAAATATATATATTTTTAGAGATTCATTAAAATTTTTAAAAAATTCTTACGTAAAATTTTGTTTGTAAAAGTTTTGAGCTTAATTAAGACCTAATTATTACTAAAAAGTCTTTTTTTTTTTGTACTTTTTTTTAAAGTGGTGCAAAAAATGATGTGTGTGAGCAAAATGTTAAAATTTTAATCAGTTGTTTAATTAAAAAATTTTAAAATTCCTTTCTCAGTGAACACTTATTATCCAAGAAATACTATATTCCAAATTTAATGTCTCAAGTCCAAAGATCTGATCCATGAAGAGTTTTGTATGATTTTTTTGTCATCCATTTTCCACATAAAGCAATTAACAGATAGTATGTCAGTGTGTAAATTAAGTTATGTATAGTAAAATATGCGGTTTAGTGTAGTTATATTAACGACCCATATTAACGCAGCACTAAGGCTATTTCGGGACAAACTTCGTAATTTTGACCTGTGGTCGGATGACGAAAATGACACTTTAGCTGGCACCCCCTCTCGAAACTTCCGCACCACATCAACAAGAGGACGTTTGGCCTCGACGACTTTAAAGAGAACCAGATCCGCTTACCCGGAAATTCTTTGGTGGAATGGGTCTCGAGTCTGGCACCCTCCGGTTATAAAGTCGAGACTTTACTACTTGGTCACCGCGGTATATTGAAATATGATAGAACATATAAAATATATCTCCTATCCTATCTCAAGATCCTATATCCTTCCTAGCTGAAGAAATTCTCCGAAGTAGGGGAAAGTAGCTACAGGAAGTATGTAGTGTTGATCTAGAGTCCATTTTTCTTTCTTATATTTCCTTTCTTATATTTCAAAAGTAATTATATTGAACACATTTAAGTAATTAAGAGAAAATATTATTCCAAATTTTTTAAGAATGACCATTCTTATAATCAGTGTTGGAATAAATTTATAATAATAGTATTGATAAAGTTAATTATAATGAAACAAAAATAAACTTGAATCTGTTCCTGGAGAAAGCAATTAAAAAGTCAATATTCTATATTTTGTATCATTACCAAGATTATCCGCCTTTGGTAATCATTAATTCTCGAAGAATTATTGTTTTTAATTTAATATCTTATATAAAACTTAATGCTCAAGATTTGCTCGAAAAAGTATTTTTTAAATATCAAATAGATATTAAAACAGTATTATTTTAATAGCCTTAAACCTATTCTGCTTAAATGTACATGAACCTTTCTAATCAGTTCCATGATATATCATTAAGGTATTAAAAACGTAACTGTTAGTGTCATCTAATTTCTTATTGATTCTTGGTGGGGTTTCGCTTCTTGATTCCATAAGCAAAAAATTGAAATAATTTTTTTCTTAGATTTCAACAATGGAAGAAAATCAAAATATTAAATACTTGATAAAACAATGAAATAATTAATTTCATTACAAAAATTTTAATATCACTTCAAGTATGGAAAGAATTGTTACAAATAATACATAAAAATATTTTTTGAAAGTTTTGAAAATTAAAAAACGGAATTAAATAACAATTAAATTAATATCATTAAAAAAATGTGATTTTTTTTTTAAATGGTTCGAAAATTAGTTTCAAGCAATAATATTTTTTTGAATTATCGTAGAAGAAAGTCATAATTAATTTTTAATTATGACTTTCTGGGAAACAGAAAACAGAAAAATGGGAGATGTGCCTTCCAATGCTACTAAGTAAATTTGTGCCAAAACGGATGGCTCTATCTCAAATAAAGTAGTAGTGCTAATTGACATATACACCACTCATTATTCTTTATTATTAGAGATAATAAAGCTTATGTTTTAGCTTGTAACATCATTTTTAAAACATCTTCACAGTATTTATAGTTATATAATGCAAAAATATCAAATCAAAATTATATATAATAATAGAGCAAAAAATTATATGTGTAGTAAATATGAATATATTATTATATATAATAATATATAAAAACAATAAAAAAAAATTTTTCATTAAGAGTATATTTTCAATCACAATATTTCATTTAATCAAAAAAAATTTTGAAAAATCATTTTTTTTTCTTCTTTCAGTATAAAAATTGTGCACACATAAGTGAATCTGATTGCAAATTTAAAATTCAAAATTGATTTGTCAGTTGATTAAATGGTATTCTAATGTTCATCGATTCATTCTTCAAAATACAAATAAATTCATGCGACGAACAAATTAAATCGATCGCAAAATTATTAATTTCATCAAATAAATGGGCTCCCTATGTTTATAACGAACCAAGACTTTCCAGACCTTATTTAAATCTCATTACACAAAACTCGGAATCCAATTACAACTTCCGGATCACACCAGAATCCCCGAAATTGGAGCGAATCAAAATTTATTGACCTTTCACAGAACGTCCGCGATCAAAATGCCTTCACTGCAAACCGAGTAACCTCACTCACTCCCTGTCGTCTTAATCCAGCAAACTCATCGTGGAACCTGCCCTGCCAAAATGATTTAGGATTGCATCTGTCCCGTAATTTGTTAACAGTGACACCCGTTTAGCATCGTCACCCGAGAGCGCGAGCGGTAAGCCGTTGAACGCACTTGCAAAACGGAACCGGACTCCATAGGAGGATCAAGAAAGTTACGCAAGTGACATTTGAACAAGTGCAGCAAGGCGAATTCCGACTCGTGGTATGCAGGTCCATGGACTATAAAGTCAATTTTGAGACGTTTGATTGCTCAGGAAGTGTTGGGTGCCAGGTTACAGCTGTTCATCGTTATTTTGAGAAAAGGAAGTAGTATGCACGCAATGGTTTGTAATTGAACTTGGGGGTCGATGGGGGAGGGTAATACCTGTATGTAGCCAAAAGAAGAAAAGATTCATCAACTAATAATTAGAAGCTCACGGAGAGATACAGTAGCAAAAATGTAATCATTCAATAGACTTAATAATCATGTAAGGATTGACTCACGAATTAGGACCAGTAAAAATTTTTTGAAAGCAAAGTGATATAGAAGTAATTTTTTTTAAAACCAGCGGAAAGTTTTGGTTTCCCCAAATCTTTTTCGCATATTCTCTAACAAAGCTGTTATTCCCTACCCAGCATAAAATTGTGGATCTTATGTAAAGTTGCGAATACTTTGCACAGCATTGGTACATAATAGCTACGAAATAGAGATTTCCAGCAGGAATTTAGCCTTTTTGCTGAACCTATCGTGCAATCCTTGGCAAATCTTTTGGCAATTTATCCCTTACATTTAGCACTAGGTAAACGAAAACTGAATCTGCATTTTAGACATCTTTTTTCCAACTGGTTAAAATCAAAATTCGTCACAAAATTACAGATAGAAAATTTCATTCCAGATTTCATATATTTAAGTCTTTACGTTTTTAGCTATCGAATTTACATGTTGATGAAAGTACAGAGCGATAGACGTACAAGCCTTTGATGGGTTTGATTCTAAGTCTGATAGGCTTCTGTATTTTGGACGTTAAATTCTGTGTACCAAATTTTTTCTATTTAGCTTTTTTCATTTTTGCAGTACAAAGTTGTATTCGGATACTTTATCAGACAGACTCTCTTTGAATAGATTTCGTTCCGAATTCTATAGAAATCTACAAATTATAAATATATACTAAATTTCATCGGTGTTGGTCAAAGCATTTTAGTTACAAACATATTGTATTTTGTAACCATACTTGAGGAGGTCTAAAACGTAAAAATTCGTCAAAATCAATCTGGATTTCGAATTTTTTGATTATTACAATATTTATCAATACTTCATATCCGAGAAAGTAAAATTTCGGAAGTTTTTTGTAGTTTATATATCTCAAAACAATCCAGTTAAATTTTTTAAATGTACTTTAAACTAAAAAAAAATAGCATCATGTCATTTGTCCAATTAAAGAAATTTGCTATCCAGCATGGACTACTGCTTACCCAAATTGGATTAACACTTTCTTTAAGTGCTATTGCAATAAAATTATTTTTTGATTCTCAAATTCATATCAGCACGCAATGTACCATGCATAGTATCATTTTATCTATTCTCTTAGTTCCCGCGTACATTATACAAAACCCCATGGGCTTAGTTTCTATTCTTTTTAGATTAGCATTTCAGACCTTTAAAATTCTAATGTCCATTCCCCTCCTCCTTGCCTTGCTTCACTTCCATTTTGGAAAGTATATTTACTATTATAACTATTTTCATAGGCAAAGAGGTATGCCAGTCATAGACGGCATCCAAAATTTTCTACGGATCTGCAATTCCAGTATAACAAAGCACATACGAAATTCCAGGTTTTAATATTTTAATGTTCATTCTGCTCTGCTTTGCCTTGTTCCATTTCCATTTTGGAAAGTATATTTACTATTATAACTATTTTCATACAGA
>JAPMOR010016997.1:173703-204978 GCA_026543865.1 Argiope aurantia
ATCGTTACTTTAGTCAACACCTCGGAACAAAATCTGCCATAATAAGGTGTTAAAACACAGCAACCCCTGCACTCGATCACCTGATTCTCCCTTCACTAACAATACTCGATCGCGTGATCGTATCAGCAGATGCAAATATCAGTACTGTGATGATGCCGCTAACTAACAACGCCTTATGCAGAAGTTAAGTCCTCGTCATCACGCAAACGCCGTCTTAGCACTTCTGTGTGGCGCATTTTTTTTTAAAATCTGGTCGAATAAAGAAACCATCTGCCCGCCTTCTATTGTTCCCTCATCTGATTACTCAATTGGATTAACGCGGTAGGTTGCATCAAGAGATTGGAGATTTTGGCGAGATGATAAAATCGCCAAAATATGTTTTTTTTTTTTTTTTTTTTTTTTTCTATTTCTTGATTTGTCATCAAATTTTTTTTCCACCTATATAGAGAAACATAAAAACCAAAACCTTATCTAAATATAAAATTTGAAGTTAAAAGTTATAAGTTATCGCTTAAAGATTAGCTGATTTTGCCCACTATATTTAAAATATAAATTAAATCACTATAACCAACTTTGATGATCACTCTAATTTTATAATCTTAGCACTACAAAAGAATGTATAATTTTAAATTATACATGCGCAGTAAGAATATAACTATCTAATTAATTAACTACTCTTGAAAACTGGGGGAAAAATCAGCAAATAAAATTGTTAAAATAGGTCCAGTTATTTAAACTGAGGGTTCAGTGAAAGTTTCATTTTGCAATACTTCTAGAAAATGGTGCGTGCTAGAAATGGTGTGTGCATGAGACCATTGATAACACATATAAAGGTCATAAATAATAATTCATATGAAATAATAATTGGCGAAATCATATCAGTGCTTATGAATGGAATATGATTCATTGGTTTTGCCAATTATTTAAAATATTAATCTCCTCCAACGACCATCTACAGTGGCTCCCAAAAGTGTTCGTACACTAAAGAAATTTGCAGAAATTGTGTTCTATATTTCTTAATAAAGCATTTTATTAGTTGGTTTTTTTAATTAGCAACTTTAAATAGTTCTTAATAAAACTAAAGAAATATTTTTATAAAAAATCAAGTAGTATTGTTCTAAAAAATAAATAAATAAAAAATGTCACAAAATTAGAACACAAAAGTCTTCGTACATCCAAACATTATTTATTTAAATTCATCATAAAAATATCTTTTGCGGCTTATTTTTCTTCTAATTGAAAAATACACTAAAATCGTTTGATTTCAGTATTTAATATCACAATTATTTATTCTAATTACTTTATTCTTAGATATGACGCGCATTCGTAAAGAAACGAGTTTAGACGTAAGAAAATTAATTATATTTCATTTTAAAGCTGGAAAATCAATTAGAGGCATTGCAACTATAACTAATCTACATCATTCAACGGTGCAAAGCATAATAGAACGTTACAGAGAGGGAAAAAGGATTGCAAACAAGCCTAGTAATGGTCGCCCTCAAATTCTGTCAGCTAGAAGTCAAAGAAATATTGTGAGTAAATTTCTAAAAAATCCACGTCTGAGTGCAATAAAGTTTACTTCACAATATAATGAATCAAATGGAACTTCTATTTCCTGTGAAACTATTCGTAGAATTCTTCGGAATGCTGGTATACATGGCCGCTCTGCAAGAAGAAAATTCTTTGTAAGTCAGAATAACAGAATTGCTAGGCTTAAATATGCCAAATCTATGATAAACAAGCCAGAGAGCTATTGGAATCGTGTCTTATTTGCAGATGAAAGTAAGTTTAACATCTTTAGGTCGGATGGGAGAATCATCGTATGGAAGAAAAAAAACGAAGAACTTAATTCCAAGAATTTAGTTGGAACAGTAAAACATGGCGGTGGAGGTGTCATAGTTTGGGGGTGTATGTCAGCAGCTGGAGTAGGCAATTTAGTATTCATTGATAGTATAATGGATCATAGAGTTTATATAAATATACTCAATAATAATTTAAAAGTGTCAGCACAAAATTTGGGCATTTTAAACAACTTTGTGTATTACCAAGACAACGATCCTAAGAACACGACCATGAATGTTCGTATTTTTTGCCTCTATCATTGCACTCAAACAATTAAAACACCAGCTCAATCACCTTATTTAAACCCTATAGAACATATTTGGAAAGAATGAGAGGTGCGAATAAGAAGTCACGACATTAAATCGAAAATTCAACTGAAAGCAGTAATGATCGAAGAATGGAAAAAGATCGGTGCAGAAGTAATCGACCGTTTAGTTAAATCTATGCCCAAACGTTTAAAAGCTGTTATAAAGAATAAAGAATATCCTACTAAGTACTAAACATTTACAAAAATTTAGAAAATTTCATATTTAGTGATGTTTTTTTAAAGTGTATGATCACTTTTGTGTCCTATTTTTGTGCAATTTTATTTATTTTCATTTTTAAAGAAATAATTTGCATCGTGATTAAAATTTATTCTTCACTGCTTTATTAAGAACTGTAAAAATATGCTATGAAAAAATTTTCATATAAAAATAAGAATATATAATGGTAAATAATGAGGTTTTTAATTGATTCTTGTTGGTGTACGAACACTTTTGGGAGCCACTGTAGTTCACCGAGGATATTTGGTATACACTCTCGACTATCCAGCTTCTGTACTATCCGGCCTAATTTTTCAGAAATTAATAACTGTAAGTCTGGATTCTTATCTTAGGGTTACCTTTTCATATCTGTGTATCATTTACCAGTGAAAAATAATATCAGTTTGAGTCAATTAAGCCTAATTTAGGAATTAGGTCTATGATTTACGTTAATGTTTCCTGCATTTAAGTTAGGTATTACAGAATTTATGTTAAAATGCGAACAGTTTATATCCTTAAACTTACTTTTTTTTCCTCTTAAAAATTCTTAAAACGTGCAATGTAAACTACCACTACAGAGCCTTCTATCTGAAGTCGTTATCGTCCCGTCACATTTTATGTGGCTTGAGGTAAATGGAGGGCTTAGTATACCTATACAGAAGTGAGAAAATACATATTATAACTTTGTGAATTTTGATATAAAAACTTTCTCTTCTGGTGGGTAAAGAAATGAGTTCATAGAACTCTGGCCTATCCGGCCAGTCCTGCCGCCATATTAGGATGGATATTTGAAAGTATACTTATTTAATTTCAGATAAATCATTTAGATATAATTTTGTGTCCGTGATTATCAGCCGTATTGTTTTATTTCAATTTTATTTATTACTACGCCATGTTATTTAATTGTTTTGCTTAAGTTTTGTTTATTGTGTATATGAACCTTCTTAATACTTACAAACCCAAAGCATCTGAGCACTATTCAAAACGTAAATATATGCATAAAATTTCAAAAAATTGCACTTAGCTGCATTTTTTCACAGCTCAAAGCATAAATATGCCAAATATGGCAGCTCTCAGTCAAATAGTCTGGCCGCCAGTACAAACACACACACACATACACACCTTCATCTTTATTAATAACAGAAATTTAATGCAATTTTTATAAACATTTATTAATAAGGCATTCATCGGTGACTTAGTGAGTCAACTACGGCTTAGTAATGGGACGTGAAGCAAACCAAGAAAATTATGGGTTTTATTCTCAAAAAAAAAAAAATCTGCTTATTTATTAGTTATTATATCATTAAAAATATAGTTTTTTTTAATTTTATAAAAATGTAACAAACTGCATCGTGCAATAATAATTTCATAAGTTATCATATAAAAAACATTCGCTCCGAGGGGCGCATTCTCACCCTTTGAAGTATATTTGTATCAAATTTAGTAACTGTAAATCAAAGGGTAATCTCTGTAAACACACACCCATTCATCTTTACTAAGAGTAAATATTGAATATTGTTTCACATTTTATAATTGTTCCATTCCATGTATTTGCAATAATAGAAACTAAACGCCAATAATTTTGTGTATGAAGTTCATCTCTTTTCTTGGCGATAAATGTACGTTTGTGCTCGCCTTTCGGATTCGATTAGCTCCGTTGATAATTAACCCATCACGATCTGAAGGAATTATCGGAGGCTAGAAAAAACGAGGGAGGAGTCGCTCACGGGGCCCGCGGGGACGTCAATCACGCACCTTTCGGGACACGTGCCTTACCCTTCACGGAAATCGGAATTTCCATATCGGGGCCCAACACGTCGCCGCTCTACTTTCCACACCACTGGAACGGTCACGTGACCCTCCCATCAGCCGACAAATGTGAGAAGATTTAAAAAATTAAATCGTTTTATTCATCGTGATACGATATATCTCTCAAATCATTGATATATCGACAATTCAGTTGTGTTTACTTAGATTAACATTTATTGAATTCTGGGTCTTATCCTTTTTAATGACAGTAAATTATTTTAATTTGAAATATTTAAATGTTTTAAAATAATTATAATTGCAAATTTTCAAACTAACTATAAATTAATATTATACTGAATTCATTTATTTTATTCATGTATATGATACGATCAGTGTAACAAATTTGTTATACTCTCTACTTTTTAAGAGCATGTGTGTGTGTGTGTGTGTCTGTATTTGTGTGCCTTGGCTTTCTACATACCCAAATTAAAAATATATATCTTGTGGGATAGGAAAGCGCACCTCAAAGCAATTTTTAAAAATTTTAATTAATTAAAAATTAAATTGAATTTGATTTCTTTCAGCACTAAACGTCCAAAAATAATATTGCATATCAATTAATTTTACGCATTATCAAAATTGAATTTTTCTTTCTTTTTATTGATACCAACTGAATAATTTTACAAATGTTTCCTGAATTTTTGTCATTTTTTTAAAAAAATGTGCCTAATTTATAAGATTTTCAATTTAAAAAATCTGCAACAATAAATTACACAGTCACCCTGAAATTCAAACTGTTTTCATTGTTTCATAAAATACTGAATCGTGATTGAACCATTCATTGTTGAAATTTAAGGGAAAATAACTCTGTTTATCATCTGGGTAGTTTACAAAACAAAAAAATGAAATTCATATACCAAAAATTTAGAAGAGGGAAGAGCCACATATTTCATTTTTAAAAGCGCTGTGATGTCATGTAACTATTCTAAATGAGAAACATTCATGTACAAAATGACCAGAACACATGTAAGGTTATTTAAACAACATGAATTTAATATCTGAAAATCTGGCAAAATAATAAGCATGCATGGAATTTTATTAAACTTAAATATTGCAAATATTCCAAGAAGTAGCTTGTCATCAAAAGCGACTAGTTATTAATAATAACTGCTGCTAGTATTAATAATTGCTGGTAACTATTAAAACTAACAGAACTTTCCAATCAATTATCTATATTTATATAAAGCTCTTTGTGTGTGTGGGGGGGACGTATACCTTGGAGGTCGAAAATGTGCACCTAGGGTCCATTTTTTGAATTTTGAATTAGAATTTTTATTATTAATTAAAAACTAACTTTCCCGCCAAAAAAATCTTTTCAATTCCCCACCGCCAAATGAGTAAGGCTTCAGTTTTTTCCCACGCTAACAAGGATAGGCTTAACATATTTTTGGTCGATTATTTCAAACGATTCTGTTTATTTTCTTAGTGTTTGATGCATTTAAAATCAAACATTCTTAATTAATCAATCTGCTCATGATGAATCTGAGAAAATTTTGTTGACAAATTCTTGAGATATTACATAAATTAAGAAAGTTATTCTTTAGTGCCCATAAGGTTTGAATGTTGAGTGAATCTGTTTTCAATAATCATATTATTAAAAAAAATGCTTTGTTTCAGTAAAAAATATTATTATATTAATTTCAGATTAATAAATTTCCACTTTAATTTAAAGCATAAATTCTACGGGAGCTAACAAAAAATTAGAGAGATACTGATTACGTTATGACTGAAGGCCTCTATAATATTATAAGTGAATTATATGATTATCAAAATTTGAAGTTTTGAAATATCTTAATAAAGAAGCTATTAAAGTAGGAATTACATAAAATATTTAATTATTAAAATTTTAACGGACATTAAGATTGGCGAACCGGCTGGTCTCCAAAGGCGGCTAGTTATTAATAAAAGCTATTTAATGACATTGGTAGTATTATATATACTTGAAATTCTCACACAAAAAATCGCTTGGTGCATACATGGGCAATAATTTTGTACCTAAAATAGGGTCACAATTGGAAAGGAAATTTTATTTGACTATATTTCCATCTAATTATTAATTATAGTTACATTCCACTATCTTTTTTAATCACATGTGTTTAATCAGAAAAAAATTGGGGACATAGATTGGATCTCAAAATATATTTGCATCAAAAATGGGGTAAAAAGATCCGAATGTAAAATGTTTAATTATTTATGAAATGATCTGGCCAACGCAATCGTCAGGTGTTATTTCATCATTTTATGATTTTTGCTGTCAGCTGAAGACAAACAACCAGAATTTTGTGGAAAGATCTTACATTTTTTCAAGCAGAACCTAAAATTTTAAAAAGAAAAATAGGAGAATTCACCTTAGGAGAATTCAAGAAAAAGAAAAATAGGAGAATTCACCTTAAGGAACAAATATGGATTTGAATCTAAGAAAAAGGTTTGGATAATTGGATAATGGTTTTTATCTAAGGAAAATAATCAATTTAATTCCTGTTCTAAAAAGATTGGTAATTAAAACACATGTCGAATTCTCTATGTTTTTTTTCCTTTTGACCAAGGTGCAAAACGATTCGCGTGGAATAATTTTTGGATTATTAACATTTTCGCAGTTTTTTTTCTATGTTTTTTTTTTTTTGGCATTTAAGACAAAAGATTCTTCCTAATTATTTTAACTTCCAACATTGCGCTACTCACCGTTAATCGTCTGATTACGGAATTGCATTACCACCAGCTTTTTTCATTGCAGAAATATAAACTCTAATTTATTTGTTTTTATACGCAATGTTTATATTCATCTGTACTCAATACAATTCCTTTCGGAGTTTACAATATTCAGTGAAACGCAGCAAAAAATGGTATCTCTATATAGAAAGAAAATTTCCAGAAAGTACCGATTTCATCGGCTGTGCAAGTGTATTAAAAATAGTAGCAATTCTATTTCCCTAATTTGTCAAGAGAATAAGGTACAGATCAGAGTCAGAACCTTCTAGAGACGAATTTTAAATGGGTTTTTTTTGTCTTTTGTTTCTTTTGTTAAATGAATAGTAAGCGTGTAATTGAATGTCACTATGGTGATATTCAATTATACGCTTACTATTCATTTAAAACACGTATAATTCAATTTTTTTTCTTGTGTAGCTATCTCGTATTAATATAATTCTAAAAAAATATAAAAAAATAATAATAAAATAAACCCTTCATATTTTGATGAATTTCCAAGTTTTAGACATCCAAGTGTCCGAAAAATACTTTTTTGGAATTATGTCTAATAATGGAGTTTCGTCTTTTTGAAATTATGTAGATAAATCAGAAGTACATTGAACTAGACGAATAAAATTCGTTGAACTTCACACAAAGTTTACTAATTTCTGTCAATTTGGAGCAAAATTTAGTCAGAAGAAATCAATCTATCAGAGTACAAGTGAATACGGTAACTACAAAACGAAAAGGGCTAGATAGATAAAATTTAGCACACAGGTTTTATCATCTAAAGTATAGATCCGTTTCACATTTAGAACCAGTTCTGTGATTCAGTTGAACCGTCTGCCATTTTGCACTTTCTCATGCATGTAAATGAGAAAATTCAAAAAACTGCAATGACTTGAATGATTTTAATAGGGTATATGACCTTCTGATTATAATTATAGTTTTTCGTCAAATTTTGGTTTCTGTCGAACGGGTGAAAGACAGAAAATTCGCATTCGATTTTTTGTACTTGTATCAGCGATTAATCACCAAAGATTCCCCATTGGATTCAATATATACGCTAACAAAGATCGATTTTTCGTAATCATTGTTCACCAGTGGCGTGCGTTTAATATTAATTCTTTTTTTAATTTTAAAACTGAGCAAACAATTCTTAAAATTTATGAAAGTCTTTAATCTTATGTAATTTTAAATGTATTGTTTTTAATCAAATTTGCAACGGGTCGCTACGAATAAGTATTCCCAAATGCGCATCTAGGAGGGAATTTAATTCCTCAGAATATGTGTATACCAGCTTTCATTGCTCTAGATCGAACAGTCTCTATTGCAGAGCGTCAAATCAAATACGGACACACTTTTTAGCCAAGGCTATTTCAAGGATATAGATTAAAGGTTAGCCAGCGTCCTGGCATAGGAGTTGCGCGGCTTTCGAGTGATTTGGGCGTTCTGGGTTCGTGTCCCGGTCCGGGCATGGTTGTTCCTCATCTGTTCTATCTATGAGATGTGTGAATGTGCTCCCCCCCCCCTAAAAATAGGGTTGTGCAAGCGAATGTGATGGGTGATAGCTAAGACGTACTCTTGGCCCTAGTTGGCGCTACTAAAAATAAGAGACGCTCCCTTGGTTTAAAATCACTGACTTCGTCAGCGAGCTTGTCCGTGGCAAGTGTCATTAGAAACAACAACAACAGAATAAAGGTTTCAATCTGTTTTGCATTATACAGAGGGAAAATGACTTGCTCTATATGAAGGTATTTGTAACTGATATAATCAGTGGAATTTCATAAATAGACGGTAGAACGCATTAGGAGACTACTCTCGTGTATTAGCTGCATGTACACAGAGGAAAAAGCAGAACAAAAATGCTACATCTGACCCAGAGAACTAAATTAAAATGCTGGATGTTTAATGTTTAAGAATTTTCTTCTCCTACTTATGGCAATAATTTCTATTTGTGCTTTATTTAAATTTTCACAATCCATTTTACTATGTGTTCAATGGAATTTTTGACCCGTTTTCTATTACTTCAGTTGCAAAATCACCTTTTCTGATACTTTTTATAGAACCATTTTCCGTACTCCCAAAATCTATATAAAGAAATTTGATTTAATTCCATATATAGTAGACATACCAGTTTCAGCTGCAAATGCCTCTAAAACCGGGAAATTTATTTTATCTTTATATAACTAATTAGCTGCTTTTGACGATCAGTCGGTTCGCAGGGAATCTTAGTTATATTTAAGTTCATTTAAATCTCTTCCACATAATTGTATGCCTTTGATTCCATCAAATTGACAGGCATTAAAACCACGTAATTTCTATAATCTTATATATGTTCAAGGGTGTTTTTTTTTTTTTTGTGAGTGTGTGTGCGTATATGAACGTTCCAAATTAAAAGGTTACTGTCCGGTTCATCTATCTGGTATTCTATTTTTTTTTTTTTTTTTCATCTTACAGACTACAGAGATATTGAGCAGAATTCTTGCTTTTTCTTTTCAACAACAGAAAAAAATTACAGAATCAATACTTTATGAAACTATAAAAGCAGTTTGAATTTCAGACCAACAATGTAATGTATTGCTGGAAACTAGGAAAAAAAAGTGTGTGTGTTTTAAATAATTACGAAAAACTGCATAGCTATTAAATTAATATTGTAGAAAAGATAATCGTTTGCATTTTATTATGAAGCAAAGATCATTTTCATTCCATAGTATTTTTAGAAGCACAAAAATTAAGTACAATTTTTATGGTGAGAAAACATAAAAATTTTTCTTAATTTTTAAATAATTAAAATTTTGATTAAACATTTCAAGGTGTACATTCCTATTCTCTAAGATGTATATTTGCCAAATTCAGTATTTGTAGATCAAATGGTCTGGCCTGGAGCACGCCAACACATACAAACATATACATGCATCTTTATTATTAGTAAAAATGGAGATAATTCAGAAATTTTAACAAATTTTCATCTCTTTATCAAATTGGAAAATAACCATCGCTTCTAAAGAATAGTATTATCTCTTCAATTGTTATTTTTCGCAAAAACTTTGCAAATTTTTATTGCGAAGTGTTATTACGGTTATTTAATGGAAACACTGTCTACTTTTTATATATAACTGCTCGCCTATAAGGCTTTATTTTTACAGAAATATCAGATGCCTGAGCGACGTTTTAACTAACAATACCTTGCCAAAAAATCATTTCAACGCCAAACGGACTATGAAAAAAAAAAAAAACAATTGAAAACTCGCAGGCATCCCCATAGAAACCTGTATCCTCCCACATTGGAAAAAGAACAATCTGAAAGAAGCGCCAACCCTCCAAAGGAGACCCAGAGCGGAAATCACATGAGAAAAATTGCACCTTCAATCCAAATCGTCTCACAATAGGCACAGGGATCAGCACCAAGAATAGACTCTGGGGTACTTCTAACCCCTGAAGGGTACAACACTACCCTTGCACAAGTGGAAGAATAATACTTACTCTTTCACCTGATCGTGATAAATCGAGTTTAGGGGAGGATTACAAGTCCTACGCCCCCTCCCTTTATGGAAAACTGAGGGGGTGGGTAGAACAGTTTTCGATAGTGTCTTGTCCCTGTGTCATCCACGCTCTGGAGGTACACTACAATGCGTGATTTATTGGCGAGTGTATGCAGATAGCATTTGGTGAATAACTGCAACTGTGTCGTACCATCCTTTTCATAGAGTAAAAGCTATCATATGGAGCCAATATTCTCCCATTCTGTTCCGTTATTGGAGAATCCGTTGTCATTGTGCTTAGGGGCTTTTTTTTGTATACTATTTGTGTACACGCTAGAACACGTGCCATAGATAAATTGTGTCGCGTGTAAGTAATCACTGAAAATGGAGATGGTTTTAAGTGGTGATTTTTCTAAGTTCGCTTTTCAGTTCATTCAAACATGCGCTTTTTTACTTTCTCGCACACGTAGTACAAAGTATAGTAATCGCCAAAAAGTGCAGACTGAAGATTTTACCGAATCTCCACGTTTTAGTTTCGGAGTTCGAAAAACATATTTTGGAAAATGTCCTTATGTCTATCTGTGACAAAATAACTCACAAACGCCTTGAGCTAGAACGTTGAAATTTGGTATATGGTCTTTATACCAAATTTGCAGATTTTTATCAAATTTTGTGTCAAATCTGTTTTGAGGAAGTAAATATGTTCGATTATAAGTTAACAAGATAATTAGAAAAGGAAGAGAGCTGGACAAAGCTTCACAGATTTAACATCTATAGTGTAGACTAGCGATTCTCAACCTGAGGGGCGCACCCCTCTAGGGGGGTGCGAGCATATCCAAGAGAAAATGTTTAAAAAATGATTAACTGACTTAAAGAAAAGCACACATGCACATAGAAAACAAAATACATTTTGACATATTTAATAACTTATTAAAGTAAAACTACTTACTAAATCAAAACTTACTTAATCAAAACATACTAAATTAAAAACAAATTTAATAATTATTAGGGACTTCCTTGGGCCTGTCTTTCAGAGCAAAGTTTTTAGACGAAGTTTTCAGAAGGAATATTAGAAATAGTCACTCTCAGTTCTGTTTCTATATTTTGTCTTCAAAGAAGCCACAGCAGAAAATCCAGTTTCACAAAGGTAGGATGTTGAAAATGGTAACAGAATGCGAAAGGTCCTTATTTTTAGTGCAGAAAAATCCTGTACTCCTTCCCAAAACTCAAATAGTGATTTATTACTAAATTGTCTTTTAGTTTCGGCACTTGTGAAGTCTATGAATTTTTCGTCATCAATTGAGAGTCCTTCGGGAGTCTTATGAAATGGGTCCCTAACCCACTCGTAACTTTTTATCAGTTTGTCGTCAGCAAGAAAACATTTTTTAAAATTCTTTGTCAGCATGGCTAAATGATTTTCAATGGTTACAAAAACAACTTTTACATGTTCTTCTTCAGCCTTGTAAGTTTTAGTACAATCATTCACATTTGCAAACATTGTTAGGTTTTTTTGCTTTAAATTTCTGTTCCACAATTCCAATTTTCTACAAAACGCATTAACTTTATCACTCGTATCCATCACATATGTATTTGCTCCTTGGAGTTGAAGATTCAAGTTATTTAATTTCTCGAATATGTCGACCAAGTAGCTCAATTTCATCACAAATAAACCATCGCGAAAATTCTCGGCCTCCGGTCTGTTTTCTTCTTCTAGGAAAATGGCGATTTCTTGTCTTAATTCATACACATGTTGCAAAAATTTCCCACTTGATAGTCATCTTGTCTCGCAATAAAATAGTAACGCTGAATATACTGAACCCATGTCTTTACAAAGAACGGAAAAGATTCTCGATTTCAGGGGTTTCATTTTTATATAATTTACTACGGTTACAGCAGTAGTTAACGCAATATTCAGACCAGGACTCATTTCTTACGAAGCCCAAACTTCTCTGTGGATCATGCAATGCCAGACGCACTGAGGCGATTTTTGTTTGACAAGTGCTTGTATACCTTGGAATCTTCCGAACATTGAATGATCACCATCGGTGCATATTCCGAAGCAATTTTTCCATTCTATGTTTGCCTCGTTCATGAAATCATTTAAAATAGCAAATAATGCGAGCGCTGTTGTTTTGAATTCTATTGGTTAGTAGAAAAGTATTAGTTCTACTACTGATATATTATCACAAAATTGAACATAGGCAATTAAATGAATATTTTTATTACTATCTATTTCTTCATTAAGCTGTAATGAAAACAATTTGTCACGCAACTTCGAGAAAAGCTGACACTGTACGTCTTCAGCTATATCACCAATTCGACGAGCAACAGTATCATTTGAAAGAGGTATGGACTGCAATTGTTTTGAAAAATTATCTCCAAACATAATTTCTACAATTTCAATTGCTGCTGGCAAAATAAGCTCTTCAACAATGAGGTTTTTTACATCTGGCTATTTTATATGAAGATGTAATTAAAGCTTTTTTATTCACAGACAAAGTTTCTTTAAAAAATGATTTTTGCTTTTTATATGATTTTAATTTTAAGCCGAAGAATCCTCTGGGTTTGTTAACGCCCTCACTATGAAGCGTTTATTTCCAAATGTCATTTAAGTTTATTAGGTTTCAAGCTGTCTGCGGCCAACATTTTTGAGCAAATGATACACAGGGGCCTTTCTTCTTCATTTACTTCAGTGCTGGTAAATCCAAAATTTAAGTATTCTTGAGAATATTTTGTTGATTTTATTTTTGGAACCACGCTCGTCTGTGTACTTGTTGATGCTTGATTGTCGTCTAATGCTCGCTTACTTCAGCTTAAAAATTTATCCCTGAGTCTGCATAAATCTGCTGCCGTAAATATTTAATATGGTGAATTGCAATTAACATGAAAACATATATAACATACACATTCATGATAGATTCGATAGCGATAGAAGGATCGACTAGAATGAGACTGGCTGAAATTGACTTGCATTATCGAATATTTTCCTTATTCCTATGAGAAAATATTTGCTCTGCGCATGATCCATGCAGCATCGGTGGTGTGGATTCCCTTCCACAAACATTACTTATTTTTTTCTCTTTTGTTTAGTCATGCTTCTGTTTTATATCTTTTATTATTCGAAAAAATGTATTCCCAGTTTCTAAATTTAGCTTACTCCGTCTAGGTTAACTTTCATTAACGAATTTTTTTCTACTTTCATATTCTATTAACGTTATCTACCTGCTTGGCTTTCATTTCAAATATAATATTTAAATTTTCCCCGCTTTCATTCACTTTATCTGTTTACCGCCCACTTGGCAAAATGCCAAATGTGGTTTCTCGCCAACGTTGGCTCGCTTTTACTCTTGTTTTGGCAGTTAGTTAAAAATAATTTAAAAACAGAATTCAAAATACTCAATATACATTATTGTTGTATAAATTTTATTGAAAGCGGGGGGGTGAAAATTATGATTGAAAACTGGCTCACCAATACTGAAAGGTTGAGAAACGCTGGTGTAGACATTTTCCAAATTTTGAGCCAAATCAATCTACGGGTTGACTGTCTATCGATTATGTACTTTCAGAAACATGTAAAACGATTATTTAAAAACGACTTAATAAAACTTAATAAAATTGTCTTAACTCGACTTAAATGAATCAAATTTCATATGGGATTTTGTGACTACAAGTGCAGTTTTGTGACAAATTTTTGATTCAAACTGCTGAGAAAAAAGTGTTAAAACACAATTCCTATTTTTGGATACCATTAATGTATGGCAAGGATTTATCGCCAAATAACTTGCCGAGGAATGACACGATCGATTCAGTAAAAATACTAAATTCACGCAAAAGTCAAAATTTCTTAACTATTATTGGCCAATATAAGGCCTGCAATAGAGAGTATCATTATTATTATTATAGAGTATGCGAGAAATCTTTTGGGAGCCCACTCCCAATATTATTATTATTTTTTCTCCATATTAATATTTTTCGCAGAAGGAGTGTTAATAGCTTTTACAAATGCTAATATATTTTTGGAAAATAAGGCAGTAGTAATTCTTTTATTCAATCGAAGTGAACAAATAGATGATAGGGCTTTCGCCAAAAATCTTTATCTCAAAGTTTCGACGAATCTTTATCTTTTGGCCGTGCTGAAACCAAAAATTAAGATTTATAATAGCAACTCTGTATACGATGTCCCCCCCCCCCCAAAAAAAATTGTTTTTCAAAATTTTGATGAATCTACAGCTTTAGGCCACGCTTAATCTTAAAATGGATAGTTGTGATAGCAACTCTGTATACGATGCCTAAGAAAAATAAATAGATAAAAATACATTTTTTTAAAATTCATCAGAATACTTTATTTCAAAATTTTGATTAATCTACAGCTTTTAGCAACACTGAATCAGAAAAAAAAATAACATTTATAATAGCAACTTTATATACGATGACCTAAAAAAAGAATAAATTATGCGAATAAAATTCGATATATAGTCTTGACGTTAAGATATTTGTATTAAAATATTGTATTTCAATATAGTATTTTGCATTGTATTTTTATATTGTATTTTTCATTGTACTTTTATATTATATTTTTATATTGTTTATATTGTATTTTTACATATTTGTATTAAAATTTGTTGCAGAGTTCGAATTTGTAAAGTCTGTCAATCTTTCCATTTGAGTACATGTGGACACAATTACTGAAAAATATAGCGATCTATATCAACGTAATTTCATGTTTGCTTTTTATAACCTCATATTCGGTAGTAATGTTCGAATTTTTCAAATCAATTTAAATTTTTTAATGTCACATCTTGCAACTAATGCATTTATTTCACATTTTCAATTATTCATTTCATATCTTACAGTTATTTCTGATGACATTAAGAACAATTCTTTTGCAGTTTAAAATGATTGCATATATTGGTTTTATACTTTCTTTATTATAAGTGAGTTTTAATTACATGCATGAAAGAAGTAAATATAAATGAAATACGATATTAGCACCTTTATATCGTTTTAATTAATACCTTATTAAAACTTAACTGATAATATAAATGAAATACGATATTAATACCTTAATATCGTTTTAATTAATACCTTATTAAAACTTAACTGATTTTCTAATATTAATTTTAGACTTATTTTGTCAGAGAGAATATGAGCAATTTTTTCAAATTATAAGAATTGTTCTCACCATTATCAACGCAAATTACAAGATAGAAAATTATACTTAAGAAAGGAAATGAAAAAATGAAAAAAAAAATTATATCCAAATAAAAAATTCCTCGGCCTGATGAAAATCACACACACACACAAAAATTCGAATTTATGATCCAATTCAATATTTTAAAAAAATTCACTCTTGTAATTAAAATTTTTTGATGGTTCTTATTTGAACAAAATTGCTTATATTTCGGTTTATAAAACAATTCTGCAACTAAACGATAGTGAATTTCATGTAAGATATTGAGACTTTGTATTAATGTCTAATGAATAACAATTTTATTTAATATCATTTTGTGTTTACATTAACTTCTTTCATGTTCTTTAGTACAAGTTTTATCTTAATTATTATATCCTTAAAATTATTAGATGTTTAATAATCTTTCAATTATTCATCATTTCTTATAAGTTAATGTAATTGAAAGTGTACTGAACAAACCTATACGTATAAAAGAAAACAGTACGATGCTGGATTTAAATCTTTTCACCGAATCTTCCCAACCATAATAACTCAGACCAGTGAAATAAGAGTTTTAGGTAATGATTTCATACTTTCATAATGATTTTATTCTGCACTAATATTAGTGGACAAGTAAAATTACTTTTTCAAGCGAATTTTCACATGTTTTGATTCTATTATGCGCTATATTTATCTGTAGAAATTTTCAGTTTGATTTTGAAGCTGACTTCTTTAAATAATCATCTGCATCCTTGTGGTTTTCTATTTTCAAAATATGCAAATTTTCCTTTTTGTGAGTAAGGGAAAATATCAGCTGCTTGTCCGTTAATCTGCATGACAACACCTGCTAATCCAAATCCTCCCTAGCGAAGAACAACCCGGGATGTTCAACAAGCTCTTCATGTGTCAGAAGTGCGGACGCGTGCATAATAATCGTCTGCTTCAATACGGTCGAGGTGCTTTTGTTATTGCACCCTTGTGTTTCCGAGACGGCGAGTGGGTAATTTTACACCTGCCTTCGTTTATTCTCTGAAAAAATATTTATTTCAAAAGATATTGTGAAAGACATTATAAAGAACATGAAATGAGCATATTCATGGAATGTTGTAATAAGATACGTCATGTAATCTCTATCTTTGATACTTTTGGTACTAATAATAAAGATAAAAGTGTGTGTGTGTGGCTCAACAGGCCAGACCGTTCGATCTACAAGCATTTAATCATGTGAGTTGGAAGACGCATCTCTAATCGATTTTTAAAAATTTTAATTAGAATTTGAATTAATTAAAAATCAATCGAAATTTTGCTCTTTTTACTTGATAATTTGTGAAAATATTATTACACAAAAAAGAATCTTATACCATTTCAAAATTTTAAAAATTATATATTTCAAAATACCAATTTAATAATCCTCAAATTTTTCCTGAATTTTGTAATTTTTTAAATTTTTTTCCCCTTAATTTGCAACAATTGTTGCTCTGAAATTTAAATTATTTTCGATGTTTGATCAAATATTTAATAACTTTCTATTATTTATAAAAGCTAGAAAAATAAATAAAAATAAGATTCTGTTTAATATTTGCGTAGCATATAAGACAAATGAAGAAGTGGAGTAACAATATAGCGAAATATAGAAGAAAGATGAAACTAACGTTTATGTTTTCAGTATCACTGTAATATTATGGAACTTAGTAAACTTCATGTACACAATAAATAAAACCTGAGTAGGGAATTAAAATAACATGGCGTTGAAGTCAGACAATATGGCGGAATCATGGATATGAAGTGATAGATAAACGACTTATCTGAAATCAAATATAAACAATATTCTCAGCGAACAAGCTGGTGATCTGAAGAGACTAATATAACATAATATTGTATTAATTATAGTTCTGAAATTGGTAAAATATTATAGCTATATTAATATTTTACTTTTACACACACTGTTTGTGTGAATAATTTTGACTTTTTACGTTTAATTCATCTTTTACGAATAACGGAAAATTTTGCTCTTTTGATTAGCAATCGTGTAAATATTTAAGCAATTCACTTATAACCTTGCATTGTTTTTTTTAAAATAGTAATGGGTATCCAGAGATATCGGATGACGAAATATATGCGAAAGCAGACAGGACGAGAATTTGGCAATTTGAAAAGAAGATATGATCGGGAACCTGCGAAGTTGGATGCAAAATGTGAAAAATGGATTCAATATTTAGATATTGGAGATTTAAGCAAAGAATGCTCTCATTACGGAGCTTTGAATTTTAATTTGAAAAATATATTTTCTCATCATGGAAAGATTAAGCTTCCAGCATTGAACGAATGGCAAAAGGAATTTAAAAACTTGCTAAATGGAACTTACGAACATCACGTATCGTATCGGACAATATTGAAGTTAGCTTCATCTTATATACTTCATTTCTTTTAGCATTAGAATTTCATTTTACCTAACTATTTCTTTCTACGTTACATATTTATATAATATCTCACCTTATAAACTTCATTTCTTTTAACATTCGTTTTCCATTTTACATATTCATTTCTTTTTACTTTACTCTTTACATATCTATATTTCATCTTATATGCTTCATTTCTTTTAATTTTCGTTTTTCATTTTGCAAGTCTATTTTTTTTTTTTTACTTTACTTTTTACCTGTCTGTATTATATTTCATCTTATATACTTCATTTCTTTTAATATTCATTTTACATATCTATTTCTTTTTACTTTACTTTTTACCTATCTATATTATATTTAATCTTACACATTTCATTTCTTTTAACATTCGTTTTTCATCTTACAACTATACTTCTGTCAACATTCGTTTCTTTCTCAGTATATAAAAAAATAATAAAAACCTAAGAAATTTTCCACGATCCTCAACTCTCGGAGAACTAACTTCCAAACGATCAAAACATACTCATCTCAAGTAACAGACACCTTTTCATACCTACCTCCCCTCACCACAAACACTTAAACTTTGTCACTTAACTTACATTGCTATGCCGAGAATGCCGACCCTTATTGACTTGTTTGCGAATCTGACGACTGACTCTAATGAACCAAACCGACCGCGGGCCACAACAAATTTTTCAACCCTCCTCTCTCCCCCCCCATTGAACAAGACACGTGGGAGGGAGCCCAAACGAAAAATAAAAAAAAGGGGAAGAGAACCCCTCTCAGATCCCTTAACAAATGAAGGGTAACGTTGAATAGCTATTGCAGCTGTGAACCTCGACCCCTTCGAGTGTCGCAAAGTGGGCAAAAGAGGGATAAAAAACGGAGTTGGTGATAAAAAGACGCGCGAAGGGGGAGGAGATGATTTTAGGGGTTCATTTGCAGCCTCCTTTCGGGTCTATCACAGACTTCCCCGTTCTCAGAAGAATTAAAATAAACACGAGGGATGACTGAAGGCGCCTGTCATAAATGGTGTTTGGTTTTGGGAGTGAAGAAAGTGATTCTGGACGGGAGGAATTTTTCTGTTGGATGATGATTTGTTGGTTGTTAGTTAAAAAATGGCTGATGTCAGTTGTTGCCGAAAATGGTTTGAAAAACTTTGCGTTCCTGTGTGGTATTTTTCAGGGCCCCGAAAACATGAAAATGTTCCATATTCTTCGTAATTTTAGTTCAACTTACATGTATTATTTTCTTACCTGTTTGTTAAAATATATTTTTAAAAAGTAAAAACAATATATATATATATATATATATATATGTTATTTTTTTTTAAATAACTAATTTATTTGTCATTTTCTCTACTATTTGCCAAACAAAGTGTTTTTTTAAAAAAAGAAAAGGCAATATTTATATATCTATTTCTTTTTGCTGTAATTTTAATTTCAGAAGAAAAAAAATTTGCTGGCTAACTCTGCCAGAATATCCCAAGTATTCCCAAAGAAATACCAAACGAAAAAGCCAGTGAATATTTCTTTTGTCTTATCAAAGATGAACTAAATTAAATGTAAAAAATTGTTTGATTCATACTTCAAATAAAGCTGACATTCTAAAGTGTTTTTATGAACCCGTATTAAAGAAATTATCAAACATGATCAGTTTGATTCAAGGCTATCGCAACACCATATCGTCTGATTAACTATTGAAGTTAATCAAACTATAAGACTCTCTTAACTATAAGAATATTAATTAATTTTTTCTTAGACTTCGTGCATACTTTTTTAGTAACTAAAAACTTCCTCTCAGGTAATAATTTTTATAGGAAATTTGTCTACATTTTACGTTAAAACTATGTTTAGTTTAGAAATTATGTATGTTTATTTTTACATACTGTTCAAAGAACATCATTTTATATTTTTTACATTTAAGGTGGATATTATGAAATTAAACTTCGAAACGTGTGCAACATTTTCTTTCTTGAATTACTTGTTTCTTTAATGGATTTTTAAACTTACGATATCTGATAAGCTTTCATAAAGTATTGTACATTCATATACATTTATAAAATTTCACTTCATATAAGAAAATATAACTACGAGTGTTTTTTGGTATAAAATAAAAGATGTTTTTAATTGTATGGGAGACTATAAAATGAGCATGAAGTGAACAGACTTTTCTTTTATCTAGATATTTCATATCCCGTCGCATTCCATTCCACATTATTATATTATGTGATCAGAAATAAAAATGAAATTTCTTGAAATGAAACTGGAATCCGAAAATTATATTTCATTATAATGAATCCTAATTTTTTAATTCATTCCTATTCATTATAATAAAAAAAAAAAGAAAATGTTTGGGAAAAAAAAATACCGCCGATGTTCGGCAAAACGTTGGCTATTTTTCATTTTCAACATTGATCTCTACATTTTAACTTCAAATGCAGTTAATAGGATTTTTTTTTCTGCCCGAAAGAAATAATCATAAAACTTTATTTATTATAAAATATAAATGTTATTTCTTAAAATGTACTTTTAATAGATGTTTGTCAAACTCAAACGCTGTTAATTATTAAACAGAATCTATGTTGAGTAATTATTTATGCCAGTTATAATTACCTATGTCTGTTACTAAGTAGAGTTGTTCTATATAGAATAATTATCAGCCTATCGATTGCTGAGTAAATGGAGGGGTCACTATTCTTAAAGAAATCTCTTAAGGTTCAAAAATTTTTCAAGTATTTTCAGAATAATTTCATTTTATATATGCACTGAAATTTAACCAAGCATAATATATTTTGCTTTATTTAAACTTTGGAATGTAATTCAAAGTAGCTAGGAGACAATGTTTCGCTCGGCTGTTTTTTTTTTAATCATAAATATAATCCTCATCTATGGATCGTTCAATGTTACAAGAGAGATCTAAGTGAATTACAAACGCGGGACCGAAGATGAGAAAAAACGCCTGGCAGTCCGAAGACCCAACCACTACTCAATCGCCAACACGCTCATGCAACTCATGTATAGCCACATGTTAATATTTAGTTATAATTTTTTTTTTTGTGTGTGTGTGTGTGTGTGTGCGCGCGCGCTTGCGTGTGTGTGTGCGCGTGTACGTGCGTGCGTGTGCGTGCGTGCATGCATGTGTGAGTGTGTTAAATCGCGTTTTCTCAGGAAAAACACCTATATAGATAAACTTAAAAAGCAAAACCTTATATAAATATAAATTCTGATCCAAATCATCAAAGCCGTTTCCGAAATACACGGAATAAATTTTTATATATACAAGAACTGCTCGTTTAAAGTTATTAGGTTGTTGTTGTTTCTTATGGCACTTGCCATGGACAAAAGTTATTAGGTAAAAGTCCTAATTGCCTTTTGTATGTTTATATTACATTGTTTTATATAATTCTAAAAAAACATATTACTTTAAATTAAAAAAAGAAAAACGTCCGAACCTATAAATAAGCTATATTTAGGTTATGTTAAAATACTTTGTCTTTTTTCTTTGTTGTAATTCTTAAAAAAATTGCTTTAAAAATTTCATTTTGATTTATTTTATATGATATAATTCAAACAATTCTTTTGAAAATAATTCCTAATTCTATTTCAATCCATCAAAATTTGCAACTCTAAACTGACAATGAAAATTAAATTAAAATCAATCAAAATATTAAATTTTGGAAGTTGGGGGTAGAACAATGACTAGATTTCCAGACAGCCTTTAAAAGGCTTGATCTAGTCCTAATCCAGATGTAGTAAAATAAATAAATAAAAGGGAAAAAAATAGATATCGAAATTATTTTGTATTTGTTTTGGTAACAACTGAGCTATTATTACATCATTTTTTCAGAAAACATTTCAAAATAACAAAACATCGCAAAATTTCTTCGGATATTGTTCTAAAAATAGGGGAATCTTTAATGTTGTCTTTTAAATTTTCGTGGCTTAGTTGGGATCCCAAATCAAAATATTCGGTATGAAAAGTAAAAGAATTTCTTTTCAAAAATAAGCAGAAACTAAATAAAATGTTGATCATAGCTTTGCGGAATTTAAAAGATCGCATTTTATAGTCTTAGAAAAAGAATAGTCTTTATAAAAGAATTAAAGGAAGGAAATAGGTATATATAGTTTAAATGATTACAATAGTTATAAAAACACTGTAATCATAATTTAGCGTCATTCAATCATTAAAATATTTTTAAATTTGCTCAATGTTTTGGGCGCCATTAAAATATTCAAGAAATCTTATTAGAAAGTGGATATGTAGTTGGTTATATCATGCGGAAAGAAAAAGTATTTTTTAAAAAATTAAATTAAAGTAAGGAAATGAGAATATATATATATATATATATATAGGTTTAATGAATATAATTGTTGTAAAAACACTGCAATCATAATGTACCGTCATTCAATCATTAAAATATTTTAAAATGTGCTCAATTTTTGGCGCTAATAAAAAATTCAAGAAATCTTATTAGAAAGTGACATGTAGTTGGTTATATCACACTGAAAGACAAAGTATTTAAAAAAATTAAAGGAAGAAAAAAAGTATATATAAGTTTAATGAATACAATTTTATAAAAATACTGTAATTATAATTGAAAGCCATTCAATCATTGAAATATTTTAAAATTTGCACAATTTTTTTTTTGGCGCTATTAAAAGAAGTTAAGAAATCTAATTTGAAAGTAAATGTGTAGTTGGTTATATTATACTGAAAGGCAAAGCATTTTTTCTTATAAAAATTAGAATAACTATCATATTTATCCAAAGTTTGATGTTACGTTGTTTTAGAGCAAATCTTTGAAAGGTCTATTTAAAATATAGACATTTAAATAAAGATATATAATAATAATAATAAATGTAACCGATATAATACACGTTTATTTCCTTTACTCTTTGAAGTTTTCTTTTACTTTTTTTAATGTTTAATAATGAGTTGAATTCCTAAACACACACATACAAAAAAAAAAAAAAAGAATGTTTTGGTCCGAAAATTGAGTGTCCAAAGGAGAAAGAGCTTTGACACAATAAAATTCTATATTTTTTCGAATAAGCTCCATAAATTCATCCTTTTCTGGAATAAACACATCAACAACACTGTTTACTTGCTGTCAACGGTCTCACGGGATCATATATCAACATACCTTGTATGCGCACTCTGGAAAATAACTGTTTTTGCCCATCCATTACTCCTTTGCGACATTTTATTCAACCTTTTCCACCCCCCTCGAGAAAAAATATATGGTACACATACACCAGAAAAGAACCAAGTCATAATTTTGGGAAAACTTTGATAATCTGTTAGGAAAAAAAAGATCAAAATTCATTTAACTAAAAATAAATCTATATACTATTCGTCTCAAAAACTTGCGTCTATCATTTTTGAACGAATTTACTTTGGGAGAAAGATGATAACGCTGTGAATACAAAGATAATTTTTCTCTATTTCTTCATAAGACACGTTTTTCATTTTGCTACCAGTTTCCCGTTATTGATTACTCATCTTCATTTTAATTCGCAATATTTTGGTTTAACTTGAAAGTTGTTTAATGTTTCTACAATATTGTTTTGTGAAAAATGAACATCTGCTCCTACATTTTTCATCACATCCTTATTTTGGTGAAGTTAAAGCGTATTGGCACTTGCGTAATAAGAGTTGAAGGTTTTCATTATCTGAAAACAAATAGCACAGATGTTTTCATACGGCTTTTTCATTATGTGTCAAATAGATGTTGTTTATGGTAGAATATAGCAGACGATATCCGAAATATTAAGGCAAGGAATAGATATTTTTTTAACTAGATATTCAAAGAGGCTTATACTTGTTATTTAATTAACATTTTATTTTACATTAATATTATATTAAAATAGAATTTAATTAGACACGTTCCTTTCGAAACCGAGTTGTTACTTTCTTTTTTTCTTGTTGGATTGAAACTTGCTTTCGCCTATCTCATTGCAAAATAGTAGATAATATTTTGAAAAAAAAATAATAACGCAATGATTTATAGATTTTATTTTTTAACTAGGAAACAGTTGCATACTATAGTAAACCAGTGGAGAGTTCTTCTCGCTTTTTAGCATATTACGATATGGCACCCTTTGTGTTTCGTAATATAGTAAAGGAAACCATGTATTTATTCTTTGAAGTCTTCCATTACACTGACTGTACTCAAATGATATGCTATACTTGTTGTAATACATATAATAAAAATTTAAAAGTTTTCGCATGTTGTTCACGAAGAAATTTTTGTTCAAATGTCGAATGGTCTTTTCAGCTCCAAGGCAAATAATTTTGCACAGATACTATGCCCAAAATAAATAATATGAATTTGAGTACAAAATTGCATTATGTTTTAATTGAAAAATTCCTTTAATTATATGCTAATTACAGGATATAAAATTTCAAAACACATATTATTTTTAAGGAAAATATGCGTGATAATAAATTCTTCTTTTATTTTTTTTTATGTTAGTAATAATTTAAATAACGGAACTTTTCCATTGACATGGTACCATTACTCACGGCCCAAGGTCTTATACCAATCTTTGGCTACTGCATTTGGCTAGGGCAAATATATATTGTTGACGCCAGTTGTCGCCAATATTTCGCAACAACTGGCGTCAACATTTTAACTTTGCGATAACTGATTTCGTGATTGCTTGCAATAACATGCTAAGATCTGGCGCCAATATTTGGCTTTTATTTATATTATGTCTCTACGTTATTGCCAATATTCAATGAAAACTGGTCCCAAATTTGCTTCTGATAAGATACCAAAATCTGGCGCCAATATTTGGCATTTAGTTTTTCTGCCTTTTGCACTAAGTTTACTAATATTTAATGGCATTGTAGAGCTTGGTGACAATATTTTAGCTAGATTGATACTGTGCAAACGGAAAAATACTGAAATAACCTTAATCAATTGCAAATTGGCGCAGATTTTTGGATGATGCTATTTTGAAATTCTATAATTTTCCATTCAAATAATACAATAAAACATTTCCCTGCAATAAATTTATTTTTAAATTAAGGAAAATTCCTCAAAAATAATTTATTATAGATGTTTGAATCGTCTTTAATATTCTTTTTTAATTCATATGTTTGCCATATGTTTTGAAACGTTCGTTTTTTCGGAAGTTATTCTGGTTCCTTTTCGCTAAGTCGTAACTAACATGATCTGCTATGTTATCCCTTTTCGTTTGGGCAGATTTACCTTTGTTATGATGGGATTGGATGTCAACAAGTCGGGTTAAACGCCCACGCACTCTGGGTGCGAGAGGTGTATTCATTGTGTTGTGACGACAATAGCAAACGGGTCACGGCACGCGTGCCCCATTTCACTTTGAAGTATTGGCAGTCGTAGAACAGTCGAATCGCGTTAGTTTCGAACAGTTTAGAATGATTAATGAGAAATCGAGCCTTTTACTTTATTTTTTAGCATGATATATTAAATCTAAAGAAAGATATGTTGCTTCATTGGATTTTGGTCACATGGACCTCACAAGGTGCCAACAAACAAAAACTAAGGAAATTAATGGTTAAAAATTAATCTGATAACTTAATTTCAATTTCAGAATTCGCATGAATTAAAGGATTGAAAAAAGACAGTAAGGAAATAAGCCCCGGATTTTTCCAAAAAAATTATTTTTCTCAATGCCAATTGCAAATAATTAAAATTGGTAATATCAAATACATATATTAATCCAAAATGGAAGGAATTTATTTTAAAAAGAGAGAGAAAAATCTTATAACTTCTTATCTTATCATTTTTTTTTCAAAATAAAGCAACCTTCCTTCTTTGAAGAAGTTTATATTTTTCTCGTATTTCTTACTTTTCCATACAGAAAGCATATTGAATATATGAAAAATAAGTAAATAGATAAAAAAGACATGTGCCTACTCTGATTAGGTTTCAATAACTCATGTCTAAACCGTTAGAAGTAAACACATACTTCAGATTAAACAAATAATTTAAATGCGTTTAAAGAATTAACTTTTAGGATTTTTCAGAGAATAAAATATATAGTCACGCGTGCCCAGTAGTAAGATCTGGTCATGAGGACCCAAGAGCTTCAGATTCGAAACATGGCTCTATTAAAAATCCATCGTGTATGTGGGCTTTGGGTACATTAAATCTGACAAGTGAATCTAACATTTCTCCCGCTGGTGTATCTCGGAAGCTTAAAGAAGCGCCTGCTCAAGTGTCGTCATCCGATCAGGGTTTAAAATGTTAGCCCTTGTATTTCTTCCAAGAGGCATGTTAATATAATTAAACTCAATAAATGTAGAAGTGATTAAAATAAACTATATAATGATCAGACCAAGGGAGATCCGTCAATCAACGAGCGGCGCTTTGTAGAAAAGTCCATTATTTGGCCTAAAGACTTTTTTATTTAATATATTTTTCTATATTTAATAATCTATATTCTATATAATTTCTATATTTCTATGTTTTTCTATATTTAATAATATAAAATACTTAACCTGAAATTCACTCCTGATGTGAAAAAAAGTCTGAAATTTCCATTACTGCCTATGAAAATTTAGTTCATTCTTCATTTTAAAAAAGAAAAAAACTGAACTTGGGTGGTTTCACATGTTATGCGGTGATTTATAATATTTTATTCATTCAGTAAAAATATTTTTTTTTCTGTCTCATTACTTAGTATTATAGATTCCGTAAAGTTCTGGCTTTACATTTTTAATATGTTTGTTTCTCAACATTAATAAATTAACATTTGCTACTTTCATGCTCTTGAATTTGATCCCCATCTTTGTCTTATGACATCAAATGAAAACTTTGGAGTTTTGACTTACTCTTCGTTTATAAAGTTCAGTTATATTAAAGTCTGTTTTAGAGCCATACAAAGGCTACTTGGAAACGAACCTCGTAATTCTGAACAGCGGTCAGAGGATGAGAACAGCACCTGATCTGGCACCCCTCTATTCAAACTTTCCAGCCACTCCAGGTAGGGGGACGTTTGTGCCCGACGGACTTAACGTGTACAAGATCCTCTCACACGACCATTCTTCGGTGGAAGCGAATCTCGAACCTGAATCCCTCCGGTTCCGAAGCCGAGACCTTACCAATAGGCTACCGTGTACTTTCGTTTTCGCAAAATTATTATTGTCGTTATTATTTTGCATATATCATTACTTGAGGGATCACATAAATCCACTCATTCAAACTGCTCATATGATAAGTGAATGTATCAATTATTGCATTTTCTACATTCTCATGTTCATAATTTAAGAATAAAGATTAAGAAATGCGCAATAAAGAAATATATAATATAAGAATTGAAATGTTCAATTAATTCGAATTCGATGTTCACATTTTAGTCCCTTTCCCCCAAAAAAATTCTTGTACCAATGATTGTCTATCTATCGATTTGTGATAACAATAATTCTAAATACACGAAGTCACAAACAAATTTGATGCGCGGTGTTCCCCAAAAGTTGATGATTTTTAAAACATTCTTGAAGCAATCCATGTCTGTCCGATCGTTCTTTCATGTCTTTATGAACAAAATAATTCAAACACACAAATACCTAGACGAATGGAGCTGAACCTATAGATTTGTCAGTATAATCATAGATCTGAAACAGTTTCGTACATAATTTCACCAAAAAGTTGATCACTTGTCAATCTGTATATTTGGGATCATGTGCATGACCGGATTAAGTCTTCTAGGGTCCTCAGGCGAAACATATTTGGGGAGTCCTCTTTCTAAATCTCTAGCGTCTTAAATATGATATTTTTATTGATATTAATTATATTGTGCAAGCTGTTTTATGTAACAAACTCTGATAATCTCAGAAATCATTTAAAAATAAGGCCTTTTAGAGAGAGCTGGTTTAGTTATTTCTCATATAAAAAAAATTCAGGATTCAAATTTAAAATGATTTTAAACAGAATAATAATAATAATAACTTTCGATTACAATTTAAATACTAATTCATTATGAAATCGGTGATTTTCAAAAGTATAAAACAATATATAAATTTCTCCAAAGTCTTTAAGCAACATAATATAAATTTGCAAGAGATAAGTAATAATAATCGAATAATGTTTTAACCCTTCAATAATCAATACTTGATTTGGGTTTTAATCAGTTCGAGTGTATGATCTTTGTAAATTACGTGAAATTAAACATTTAATATAATCTAAAAATATAGCAAATGAATATCTAGAAGTTTCCTGACCCTTAATGTTGTGGGGCCTTTAGAAAATTGCCTATTTTTCCTATTTGATATTCCATCCATTAATATGTGAACTCATAAATACAACTATTTAAGTAACTGAAATTCACTTTGTTGAAAAAAAAAAGAATTCACAAAATTGATCTTTTGTATCGAATGTTGGACCCAACAGATATAAAGGTAGAAGCACAAAATCAGTATTCAATTTTCTGCACTATATTATGAAACACAAATGCATAAATGTAAAAATATGCTGTTTTTCCACTTTGAATTTTAATATTTGAAAAATACTTTTTAAAAAGCTCTGTCAAATTGTTATATTAAAAATATATGATAATCAATCTTATAAATATATAAAACGTTTCAAAATACTTAATTGTTGGTTTATTTGTGAACTTCTTAACGATTTAGAGTAAATTTAAATTTAAATATTTAACAATTCCATGTCATAATATTGGCATCAGTTAAGACTGAACTTAATTTCTTGTAATGTTAAGCATAGCGCCATCTAGTGACTGTTATTAAAACAAAATGTTTGAAATGTGGTCGTGCTGCCATCTTTATACGCATTTAAGTAACAGAAATAAGATAAACATTTTTTCTTTTCTTTTTTATTAATCTTGATTTTAGTTTAGTTTTAATTTTTAAATTTTGTTTGATTTTATACATTTGAATACTCTATTAATCCTGCATAAAAGCAATTATAATTTTAAATTTATTAAGTTCTTTTAATATGTGCAAATATTTTTTAAATTATCAAATCACTTTCCTCTGTTAGTTTTATCTTCAAAAAATATGCATTCCAAAATCACCTGAAGTGCACTCATAGTTTTATATTAATACTAAAGATTTCTTCACTAAAGAAGAATCAAACTTTTTTTAAATTAAAATGAAAGTAGAAATAAGAAGCTGAGAAAAAAAAATATTTCAGCGCATTATTTTTCAGAATGTTTTTCTTATTATTACCGGCTACTATTTAACTTCATTAACTGTCTTATAACTTATTCAGGGTTACTTATAAATAATTCGGAAAAACTTCTGAAACAAAAATTCCCTTTTTATATTTTTTTCTTTTTACTTTTTTCGAAAATTGAATTTTAAATTATAATTATAATGAATCCAACTACATTAAATTGATTTGTTTCTCTCTTTTGCTTAATAACTGTAGTAATGCGTCGACAAGATATGCTTTCTTTTTCACTTTCTTTCAGAAAAAGAAGAGGAAGAAGTAAAAAAAAAAAAAAAAAACTGAATTTCAAAGAATATGTTTTTAAATCGATAATAGATGGCAGCACGAAAGTAACACTTGGTAGTGTCTACTGTAACTCTTTCCGTTTAATGAAACTTACGATTTTAACAAAATTATGCATTTGCAAAATAAATAAACGCAAAAGATTAATATTTTTACATATCAGTTGAGAAGTATTTTTATGAATAGACAACTTAAATAAATTGTATTTTTATTCTTATTTATTTACTCATAATGGCAATGAAATTTCAGGTTCAATGCAAAAATTAAATACCGATTTTAATTATCAATTAAATATAGAATGATTGAAATGTTAATAAAAAATTTCAGATATGATTAAACGGATATTAAAGAATAACAGAATGTTTTGAAATGATAATTCTAAATATATCTCGATATTCTTTGCATTAAAGCTATTCTTCTGATTAAAAATGTTTGCAATATGCAAAAGTTGCAAAATTTTAGAATTTCACACAATAAAAGTAACGACATAAGAAAATACTTTTTTTTACAGAGACGCCTTTTTGATTTACTACCTATGCAGGTGAATGACAGTTATGCCAATCTTATTATACAATATTTAATAAGGCGAGTGTCTATTGTATACATTATTGTATATGTCACTCACTTATATAAATTATCATTAAAATGACTTATTAGAATAGAATACACTATATTAATTTAGATAAAAATGGCGCTTAACTCATTAAACGAGCATTTTTATTTTATCACAGCAGTGAACTCTGGGCTGCGGAATAAATATTGAGAATGTTCAGCTAAAAATAATACGGATTAAAAGTTTATTTTCTTTCTATATACAGGAAAATTAACCACATATTCCAACTTTTCTTTTTTGAAAGGTCGGTCCTTTAGCTGATATCTAAATTCTATTTTAATTATGTGAGAACATGATGTTGTTTTGGTTAGGGAGTTTTGAAACTCGACATCACGTAGGCAATGAATATTGAAGCTCGAAATCGCATAGGCAATGAATAAAGCATAAATGACAATATTCATCCTCATCTTTTAATCGCATATATATTTTTTTTCCTGCTTTTACCAGTATTGCATTATTATTATATATGCTTCCTTGAAAGCAGATGTACTTTTAAAAGGTTGATCTGCTTTCACCAGTATTGCATTATTATTACGTTTGCTTCTTTGACAGCAGATGCGCTTTTAAAAGGTTGACGTAGAACTATGGCATCATAGCTGTTATTTCATCTCAAAATCGGTCGGGCTCCTAAACTTTGTTTGCCAGAGAGAGAGAGGGGGAGGGATAGAGACCGATAGAGAAGTCTCGTGTATGTTTCAAACCGGTTAAAACTAGTTAATGACTTAAATTATTTAAGACAAATAATGATTTAAGGAATAATAATGTCCTCACATGATAACTTGAAATTTGCAATTGCAGATTTCATTTTTTTTTTCTACTATTGTATTATATTTGCAGATTGATGAAGATGTAGAGAGAGAATCTAATAATTGATCATCCTTAGCTTTTTGAAGTATTGTTCGCATGCATTTAGAAATTTTAATTTTTTAATTTTAATTATGACCTTTAACCGGCTTAATCCCACTTATTGTATTCACATAATCGTCATCAGACTTATACATTACAATTATGGACTCATTATGTCTAGAAATTCGGAATATAATATTAGATGGTTGAGTATCCAAGTCTGTTCATATTTGTTCTAGATTCAACTAAGGGATTGAGTGTTCCGGAATCAATGGCAAGAACATCCAGAGTACCCCCTGAATTCACTTGCTTGTAACCAATGTGTCAAACGAATTCAATAAAGATAAGTGAACAGAGGAAAGCACTAAAAGGAACTTTTTGTCAATGAATTGAATAAAAGGAAAGTATATACCAGATGAAATATTTGAAAAATTGAAA
>JAPMOR010017013.1:0-12667 GCA_026543865.1 Argiope aurantia
TTTTTATTTATGATAAAATATTTTTATAAATGCTGATTAATAATATATATTATCTAATGTCTGAATTAAATCTTCCGTTGGATAATTTTGAAAAACTCCTGTAAGCCTTCATAATAAAATTATAATTTTTATCTAATGAGCTTCAAACATTTCTTTAAAAAATGTAATGAGACATTCGATGAAGTAATTTTTTTTTCCAAAATGAGTTATTACAAGATTCTCATTCTTAAAACCTCCTTCCATTTCTGCCACAAATGCGCGTGTTTGCTCTTCTTTCTAAGCGTATTTCTTTACAAATAATATGCTGCATTGAAGCAGTAACGAAACAACAAATTATCCGATTTTCTCCAAAGGTGGCCTTGCGTGCCAACCAATATTAAAGACGAATCGAACTGAAAAGATGTCGGCAGAGACTTCCTGGAAGAAAATAGTCAAGAAGAGAAAAGGGATGAAACCACTTCAGTCGCATTCTTGTTTGGTTACCGAGCATCCTAGTATAGCTAGATTGCATGCTTGGAGTACCTAAACTTGACTGTTTGCACCTTCCTTGCTAAAATCTCACATTTTCTGTCTACAGAAAACAAAAATGTGCATGTTTTAATTACAATTTTTGATTCAAAACGCCGCCAGAATTCTGAAAGAAAGAAAAACAATATTAGTTTCGAATGGTTAATCTGAAAGGTGGGAAATCGATACATTTTCTAAAGTGGCTGAATTGTGTGAAAAAAAAAACACGTTTGAGAGAAGATTCAGAGCTTTATATGACAATATTGTTAATATTTATCACTGAGATTAACAGTATAGAAACTCCATTTTCAAAATGATTACAGGAAATAATTCGTGAAATTATATAGTATTGAAGTTAGCAAGAATGGTGCTGGAAAATATAATTACTGCTGAAGCAGCAATGAATATTTCTAACTTCAAATAGCGATTATTTAATTTAATTTTATAAATGTTGGGACATTTTCAAGATTTCAATAATATATAATACTTTCAGATTTAAAAAGCCAATCGTTCTTAGAACAAGTTTTAAAAATACTAGATCAGCTCCTTTGATGGAAAATTACAATTATTTCTCTTTTTCGCAAAACATTTTTTTCCACTTCTAATTTCATTGTGCATCAAGCCCTTTAAAATGAAATCTAATACTATGATATTTATAAATATTTTGAATTTTGTAAACCTACTTTTTATTTTGAAGACAGCAGTGTAATTTTGAGAGCTCATTTTTTATGAAAATAGGCAAATTTCAGGTTTTCAGAATGTAAGATATTTAATATTTTTATTTAAAATTCTTAATGTAAAATATATTAAAATGTAATGGAATTTTAATGCATACAATGCATTAAAACTCAGTGCAATTATTCAAATAATATTTTATGCTGCTATCTGTGTGGTTTGATTCAGAGCTCTTTTTGATTTGCCAAGAGCGTTTTGAGCCAAGCAAGAAGAATAACTCATACTGACATATATTCGATATATTATTCTAAAAAATACTTTTAGAGACAAATAGCTTCGGTTGTTTTGTTATAAAACCCGCTTATTATTTCTATATTCAGTAAATTTTATATCATAAATAAAATTAAAGATCAAATATTTACATAAAATAACCTTTTACTTACAATTGAAATTTTGAGAATTTTTACAGTAGTGATCGTTCCAATTTGCATTAGTAAATCGACATTCATTATGTAATATAAAATTAAGGGAAACATATTTTGCATTTCTTATGTAACCTATTGTTGATATTTTCGGTTTCCTAGTGTAAATATATAAATATATTAGGTTTTTTTTATTTCTTATATCTGTGTATATTTACTTGGAAAAAATAACAAATTTCTGGAATTTTTTTTGGAAGATTTGGCTCTCTATTTCACAGAAGAAATAAATACTATCGTAGAATTATGTTTCCTTTTCTATAAAATGCCCGTAATAGAGACAAAATTTGTTTATGTTTAAAATCCTATTCCAATGTTAGAAAAGAGGGTGCTTTAAAATCTCACATTCCAGTTCAAAGTCATGTCTTTCAATCCTGAAACATTTACTGAAGCTTATTTTTCTCAACATTTACTTTATTGTGCAAAATATGTTTCTTCGATTAAAATTGAGTGAAATATATTTTATCCTTCTAAATTATGAGAGAACACCGAAAATGAATATAAATATATAGAACTTGAATCACATATCAGATATAAATTATTCACGTTTTCATGAATGAAACGACTTACAGCAAAATGTATACATCTGAAATAGGCTCATTTAATACGCCTTTTATACCCCTTGTTCTGTTCGCATTAACTATTCGCATGTAATATTCGTGTTTGTATGAAATGAACATAAAATGATAACTACAGAAGCCACAGACTTCCATGTTTTCAGAAGGGTTTATATTTCAATATAAATAAAAATAATCTTCTAGGAATAAACTTCATGTAGTTAAAAAGTAACAAATGAAATGCAAATATGTGTTTATGAATCTAAAATTTAAAAAAAATGGATTAGGATATTGTTTTGAAAATCTTTTATCCCTTTTATTTACAAATTGATTAAATATAGGCTACAAGGATTTTGCAAATATGATTTTCTCAATTCTTGTATAACTGATTTATATAGTCTGATTGTTGTTGGATATAACATGCGTCGAGCATATTTAACACTCATTGGTAAACTAACAATTAATGTTGCTGATAAATCAATCTGTGTGGTCATAAAATTTCAATTACATCTTGTATAACTGATTTATATAGTCTGATTGATGTTGGATATAACACACGTCTCGCATATTTAACACTCATTGGTAAATTAACAATTAATGTTGCTGATAAATCAATCTGTGTGGTCATAAAATGTCAATTACATCTTGCAACTCCTCATTTTTGGGGTGATATAATCTTAACCAGAATATTTTAAGCAATTAGTGATTTGCGAAGTCTTTCTAGATACACCCCTTATATTTCTAATTTATTTTCAATTTTTAATGTATTTAATGTTGCCTGGAGAATAAATACGTTGTATTCAGAAATTTCCCACATAAATTTAGTCAAACCTCGATTAACTAGCATCTCGAATAGCAAGTGATTATCTTAACATGCAAAATAAAATGTGAATCGCTGAATGAACGATGTTTGGAAGAACGAGTAATGAGGAGACGTCGTGACTTCACATACTGGATTGTCCTTTATTATCTGTATTAAGCACTCATTTGAAGAGAACATTTTTACCTGCTTGAAAAAATGTTGGTCTTAATAATGGAGTCCAATGCAACTTTGAGGGATTTGAAGAAGGGAATAGCGACACTTTGATCCACGAAATTAGCGACGATTACGGAACGCAATTAGGGACATAGCAACGATATCGATGAATCAGTAGTATCGGAGAAATAATCGGAGCTGCATTATATGTCACAGTAAAAAGCTGATCAGGATAAGAAAATGCAATAACTTTCTTGTGAAATTAGGCAAACTCCGAATCTCAAGGAAACTATCGGATCGTTTGTTGAGAAACATCACTCTGATAAAGCATTAGCTGTATAAGCTTTAAATTCTTTTAACGATAAAAATATGTTTCCTTTCTACCAAATTTTATACCGTAGCCAAGGACAAATATCTTAAGGAAATTTTCTTGTAAAAACATAACATGCATTATAAATAAAAAATTACATATATATAAATTAGTTTCAGTATTTAATTTCGGAATGGAACACAATGCCCTATGATGCATAGATTCCTTTGGAAGATATTGTTTTGTTTAACAGACGTATCGCATTACGAGAATCGAATTATGCTGGTTAAGTAAAATTTCGATCTATTGTAAAATATGATAATAGACCATTCATTTGTTATCCTTTTTCTGGCACATGTGTACAAAAGCTGATTTTGAGTATCCAGTACTGTTTTACTGGCATTGTTATCTAAAAGTATTTCCGGTTTTTTAATTCGTTCGATTATTAATTGGTTTATCATCGTGCATTGTACACATAAGAATGATAGTTTTTATTATTTATTTTGGCACGTAATTCAAAGCAGTTGCACGCTTCGAAAAGTTAAAGCTTTAACATGTGCCTCATTATTTGGCAGAAGAAAGTTTTGATTTTTCTCTCCTAATACCAAGAACAGAAACGCAGAAATATTTCGATTTAGAAACTGGTCTAGATTTCAGGAATTAAGGAAGTTATCACATTCAACATTCGGGTCCCTAAGTTCGTATGTTAGATAAAGAATGACTTGCATGCCCGAACATTTTTCCTAATGTTTAGTTGGATTCTTTTCCACTAAAAATCTCTGACTTCAGAACAAATAAAGTTTTACAATAACATAAGGTTCCTATTTTTATTCTAGATTTACATTTACTTTTAGAAATCAATTAAAATAACTAATTATTCGTATGCTGCATTACATAAACAGCTTTTCAATGGATTTCTAGCTATTTTTTCAGCAGATAACAAGCCTATCTTTGAGTCTTGAATTTTGACCTGAATAAAAGTTTCACTAGAATGCATTTCCAACAAATTTATTATTTTTTCATGTGGACATTCTAATATATTGTAAAAATTGTAAGTGTAGTTGAAATAAAGCAGTATCATATCATATTAACTCGAATAATAATTTTAGACAACTTGAAATTATTTATAGAAAATATATAAATAAAAGAAAATGCTTTTCAGAGAAATTGCGTGGCATTTTTATTAAAAAAGTCATGAAGTTTCCATCAAATACCACCTTTAATTAACAAGCTTTGGGAATCGTGTTGGATCAATTAGTTCCAAACAGAACAGCAGGATTTATATATATCTACATTTGTAATAATTAATTATTGAGCTTTAAGTTTACTTAATGCCCAAAAGTGCACACATATATTTAATCTAAATTTCAAATAGTTAAACTTGTTACACTCTGTTCAGGCACACTTTTCTTAGATTTCAATCTGTGGATTCAATGTATGTTTAATGACATGGGTTCTATGTTATCTAGATAATGGGAAGAAATACCGCATTTCTACCCGATATTATTATTTATTTCCATTTCACTCAAAAACTGTTTTTTAAATTTTCATTCTCAACAATTTCCAGAAATGCAAAGCAGAAAGAAAATCAAGAATATCTTTCATAATGCCCAACGGAGTCTTTGAAGAAAATTGAAGCATTGTGTTGCAAAATGAACAATTCAAAGTCTTAAATAAATTTGAGACTCAAATACTGTTTACATCCATTGATTTCAGTTGCTTTCAAAACAGAACATCTCTTTCATGCTCCTATACACTTTCCAAATAGGTTGAAATTGAGCAACAGATCATCGTTACCCTCCCCATCTAATTCCTTTGTCGGTAAGAAATGTTTTATTGCAAGGGGAAAGGAAACGTAAAACGAATTTTCTCTTACAACTTCAATTTCAGAATAAATGAAAACGCGGTGGATCGGAGATCAAAATGGAAAACACGACTGACTTCTCTTTTAGACAAGGACTTACTGGATTCTGTGTGAAATGCAATCAAATGGATCCTTTTCTTTCAAAAGTGTTTTATTTAGAATACACTAAATTCCATATACTCTTCTACAATTCAAAAAACAAGAAGAGCCCACCCATCTACTTTCATTGCACATATTTGGCAGATGGTTGATTGATCTTCTTATGAAAAGGAAAAAATATACCGCAAATATTGTTGGATTTTTTTAAAAAAAAGCTTTTGAATGGTTATATTTTTTCAATATGTTAGATAGTAAAAACAAAATGAACTGTGCAAACTGAAAACGAGCACAATTTTCTTTAAACTACAATAGAATTTCAGCTTTCAGGTCTGAAAGTGTGTGAGAATATGGCTAAAATTTCAATAAAAATAACAAAAATTAATTACACCAACCAATTAGTTTCACGGTAAAACATTGAAGTAAATAATTACCCATGAGGCTGAAGATAACATGGAACTCTTTTTCGATTTGGTCCAGGTAAAGCCGTATTTTGTTGATTAGCACACTATTATTTCCATATAAATTTTATTACATTAAGTTCTCTCCATCTGACTGAAACAGCAGGCATTTTATTAAGAATTAAAACAGTGTTCCTTTTCTAAGTCTTCAGAACTCAAAACTTCATTTTTTCGCTATAAATTAACATAAACACAATAAGAAACAAACTCGGGAATTCAAAAATGCATTCACTGATTCAGGCGTAAAATATTGGAGAAACTCCAGTGATGATTGCAAAAACAAATGATTCTTCAAATTATGATTTCAAAAAGTTTCTTTTCTTAGCTTCAAATCCAGAAAACTCATTATTTTTTCTATTTTTAAATTATAATAAATGCACGAACCGAATATGATAAGATGTTATTTCTTAGTATAAGTACACAAGCACACAAACTAAGACTTTTGCATAACAAAACAAGATGGAGAAAAAGACAATCAGTATCAGTTAATGAGTCATTGTGTAATATTTGAAGTAAATCGACCTTTTTTGGAGATTTTTTCAACTTTACGAAATTTACTTAAATTTAATGCCATATAATACACTGGTGTGCAAAACTTAAGCAACAATGCAAATTTTAAGCAGATAGCCATGAAATTGCAGAAAGGGAGTTCTTGCAATCAGTACAATGAACACGTAATTCAAGAGAAAGGTCATGCGTATGGAAATATCAGGAACAAAACGTCACAGGCGACGTGAGCGTACGCAAAACACGTCCGGAAGGCGCGCGCAGCTCAACACTACAATAAAAGGAAGGACGGAGACGCAATTAAAGACATTCGCTGCAAGTGCACGTGAGTTATAATTCGTGAAATATGGCTAGCAGAAATTACCTACACGATTTCACACGTGGAAAAATGATCGGAAAGCTGGAAGAGAGGCGTAGTGTGAAAAGTGTAGCTGAAGAGTTCGGAATCAACAAAAGAGTCGTTTCGCGCGCTTGGAAAGCCTTCCAAACCACAGGTACAGCTGTGAGAAAGGTTGGTGGTGGCCGCTCCAGGAAAACGACTGCAGTGGATGACCGACATATCGTCCTGCAGACGAAAAGAACCCGAAACCAGTCAGCAAGCGCCATTGCTCAGCAACTGTATGCAGCAACGGGGTGACAAGTGTAGCGTTTTACTGTGTCTAGACGCCTTCACAAAGGTGGCCTATTCGCCCGTCGTCCTGAACGCTGCATCCCTTTGACAGTTTCCCACCGGCGGCACCGTTTAGAGTGGTGCAGGGAGCACAAAAATTGGACATCTCATCAATGGAGTCGTGTCCTCTTTACAGATGAGAGTCGTTTTAGTGCCACAAGCGATTCCCAACACCAGTTGATTTGGAGAGATGTCGGGACACGGTTTCATCCCAGTATCATCACGGAAAGAGACCGTTTCGGTGGTCCTGGAGTTGTCGTCTGGGGAGTAATTATGATGAACGGGCGGACTGAGCTCCACGTTTCGATAGAGGTTCTGTAACTAGAGATCGCTATTGTCAGGAGGTGATCCTTTCCCATGTGCGTCTGTTCTGAGGTGCCATTGGATCAGACTTCGTTTTTATGGATGACAATGCACGGCCACACAGGACTCATGCTGTTGAGGAGCTCCTGGAAAGTGAAGATATCACTCGAGTGGATTGGCCGGCGTGCTCCCCTGATTTAAATCCGTTAGAACATGTGTGAGATGCTTTGGGGAGATGCCTTGCGGCACGATTACATCCTCCTGGGAACACCCGACAACTTAAACAGATGCTGATTGAGGAATGGGCACTCTTACCTCAAGAACTGTTGGACAATCTGGTGCTGAGTATAGGGAGACGGTGCGAAGCAACCATTGCAGTAAGGGAAGGGCATATCCCATACTAAGAAACATCTACTTGCTGTTCTTCCTCTTGGACAGACAATCATGTGTAACGATACTATGAGTTCAATAAAGCCTGTTTTTGTTTGATTCCATACTGTATGCATTGCTTTCGTCATTCTTTCAGAACAAAATGCTGTATCTCATTTCTGAATTTCATGTCTCTCAGATGATTTCTCGTGAAGTTATGGCAAAAAACATACCTTTTGCTTAAGTTTTGCACACCAGTGTACTTATATTTTTAAATGATCTTATTTATTCACCTATACATTTTTAAATAAATTTAAATACTTTTTTCCAATAGTTATATTTCGACCATATAGCTTTTCTGTAGATTTTCAATATAAAACTTCCCAAACTAAAAGTTTTCGAATATGCCTTTAACATGTGTGGATCGAAATTTTAAAAAATATATTATCCTAAAAGTCTTCTATCATTACTATTTTTTCATCCTATGAATTCAGAATTAATAATATGTAAAATGTTTTCTGCATAGCAGAGGATTTGGTGGCAAAAAAATTATGTTTTAATAATTTGTTCAAATTTACTTTCTTTTTTTTTCTGTGACTGAATGCAAATTGTAAAGATATTTTTATTTATAATTTTCTTTCTCTTCCCAAGAATTTATAGGGCAATTTTTTCAATATAAATTCAAAACTATTCATCTTTCGCAATTTGTCATAATGCTGTAATGCATATGAGGGTGAAATGCATATCAATGCTCAACTTCTTTTCTTAACATTCTCTTTTAAAATATAATTGCCGTTTTGTAAGCTGATAAAGCTGCGCTTGCGCCAAATTCAAGCTAGATGTTGATGTCATGTACTTTTCTCATTATTGAGGTGATCTCGTAACAGTCTTTTTTATATTTTTAATTAACTTACTGTAGCATATGCATGACTGACTAAAAACTGACCAAGAAAAGTTTTGAGATTTGGAAACTTTAAACTGAATCAATTCGAATTAAAGTTCTATTGGAAAAAAAGTTAAGCAAGGAAAAAAGGCCACGAAGGGTGCCATTGGAACTAGAGGAAAATGAACTTCAGTTGATCGGAATTGAGATTATTCTGCATTGAGATTATTCTGTCTATTTGCCCAAGAAAACTTTGCCAGATCAAATTTTGTACCATAACAAATGATTTTTGGAAATAAGTTGAAAATGGTTTTCGAATTTAATGATCTTTCTAGAAAGCTTTCCTGTTAAAGCAACAATGACTTTGAAAAATGACCGACAGGATAATTATGACTTATTACTTTAAAACATTTTTAAAACTGCTCACAAATTGAAAGAAATGCAGCTCAAAATCCCTACTGAACTACTATCCATTTTACTTTTGAATGCGTCCTTCCGGATTATTTCGAAAATTTCAGATGTGTTATTGAATTCCGAGACGAATTGCCTAATCCTGAAGCATTGCAAATAAAATTGCTGGAAGAATTCGAAATTCGGAAAGAAAAATAAATCATGTATCATAGTGAGCTCTATATTCTTCAATCAAAGAGGAAACGCAACTTCCGAAAAAGGAACCAAAGAATATAAATTCAAACCAAAACAAACGATCAAGTCAAAAATCATTCCAAAATATGAAATGCAACTATTGCTCAAATTCCGATCATAAAGATTCTGAATATCAAAAATAAATTGAAAATATAACATATTCATCTTCAAATCATAATTCATTCATGGTTGTGAAAATTGAAAAACATGCGAAGTATTTTATGTTTTTAAATAGCACCATTGATAAATATTCTCAAATCATAAGCAAAATGCAAAACAAACCCAAATGATTCGAATTAAAATGCAATCTGATTTCAACATCTGAAGCATCGATTAAAAAAGAAACGCATTAATTTCTATGAAAAAAAAGAAAGAAACCAGAATTATTGAATCTGACGGTACAGTATTAATGACGGCAATCCGCAAAAGAGATTCATGCTAATTAAAACGGAAATTCAAAAGTGTGGCAACTGTCACGGAATTTCAAAAATGGCATCAAAAATATTAATATCAGAACGAAAGTAATCCAAAGATATTGAAGACTTAGTTAAAGACACTTATTACAGAATGATACAAAGATTAAATTTTTGTGTTAAACATTCCGTAAAGAATTATAAATTATGTATTCAGTGAAAAACAGAGTGTTAAAACTTTCCCAAAAGAATTTAAGTGTAAATGCAGAGAAATTTTACTATTTGTGTATTCTGTCGCCCTGGATTTATGCGAATATTAACATTTGAGATATGTATTATTTCTCCACTTTCATTATTGATATATCCAGATGCACCGTGATACATTTCTTGCAAAACGAAAGGTGAAATAAGAAAAACTTTTATAACTTTAGTTGAGAGCTGAAATGAGAAGAAATTTAAAAAAAATTCTATTAGCCGATAACGGATTAGAATATTGTGGTACAGAAAATTATCAAATCAGAAATGGCAATGGAATTAGAAAGGTAAAATCCTGCTATTCTAATCCCACAGCAAAGCAGTAAATCAGAAGGATTGAATAGCAACATTTTGAAGATGTTTTAAAATTTCATTTGGATCACATCTTTTTATTGGCCAGGCATAATAAATTGGGTTACTTATATCTTAAATCGTTGTTATCCAAAACCGTAAAGAAAAATAAATGAAGTAAATTTTAAATATCAAAAGTTTAAAAAAAAAAATCTTAAAATTTGAAAAACTGCAGAAATTTGATTCTTTTTTAAAGTTTAAAAATATTCAGGTCGAGTTATTCTCCAGCCAAGTCATGGACGATTAAAGATTACAAGACGAAATAAAAAAATATAAACACTGATGATGATTCAAAACATAGCATTTTGTCAAAATACGATAGCAATAAAATCAACGTGACATAATGAACAAGTTGAATGCATTTCAACAAACAAAAGATGCTTTTGAGAGAAAAGGAAATGCCCATGGCGAAGTTGGGGATATACGTCATTTAATTCTCTTTTCTGAATAACTGCCTATTTTGTAATTTGTTGTTTTTAAAAAAGGGAAATTTTTTATATACTTGAAAATAGCCTGATTCATGCAATAATGAATAAATTAATAAGAAAAATGCTTCTTCGAATCAAGGTAAAATAGTTGTTGTTGTAGATATGAGGAATCTACATCGCATTTTCTTCTGTTTTATTATAGTTTATACCAACGTGACTAGAAAATCAGAAACATACTGTGCTAGAAACCTCTACATTTCAGAGATCACATAAAGCGTAGACTGTATAGAATTAATGGATATGAGAATAATTGATATAATATAGGTAACCAAGGGATTCAAAAGCATCATATTAAAGACATAAATCCAGAAAAGCGGAAATGTTCTCCGTGTTAACAAAATTATTATAAATTCGACCATTAAAATTGAGTTTATGGCTACTATATTTATAGAAAATATCCTGAAAACTATACGCTATCACAAGTGATGAACATTTTGTGATTCATTTAGGAAAATGGCATTATAAATTTAACAAATTTTGGTTTTAAAATAAGGTTGTGATATATTTAAAGACATAAAACCATTTTTATTCTCGGATAGGTATCCTGAGAATATGGTATTAGGAACTAATTTAGTGGATATCGAGAAAACTATAATATATATTATAATAAAACCAATATTGATCAAGGCAACCAAAGTCTGACGCTCATTGCAGAATAATATTTTTTGTCATTTTTATTTGTGAAATAAGTAATGATAATTCTCATATATAATAATATATAATATAATTTCTCATTTTCTCTTCCTTATCTTCTTTGCCAAATTAAAATATGTTATTATATACTTCAAAACTTTATATGCATCAGGGACAAGATCGAGCTAGATGTGCGTGTTATCCAATTTTCTTCTCACTAAGATTCCTTAAAGATTTCGCGTTCAACGTTTTATTTCCTATTTTTAATTAGATTACTGTAATTGTTATGTTGATGTGCAAAATAAATTATTTAATGGCTTGGAATGCTTTCTGCATTAATCCCCAACATCACTTTACATTAAACCAGTTCATATATCCCATCAAGTATATCCCTTATGTAAGTAAGAATGTATTAGTTTAAAATTTCCTATTTGGATCATATATAATTTTTATCATGCATATACTTAGCAATAGCCCCAGTTTAGTTTGCAATAGTTATAAATTGAAAAAAAATTATTTTATTCTCTTACATTTAATTTATCAAATCATTCTTAATTCTAATCAAGGAAGTGCATATTAATAAGCTGAAATAGTTGTAAACCCTTTAAATAAAATATAAGTAGAAAATACTTTGGATTAAGCAGTTTACAGAAAAACAAACTGAATAAAAATGAGCTTTAAAAGCATCCAAACAAACTTTTAAATCTCGTTTTTCATTTTGCAATGAAAGAAACTAATTCATAACAAGTACTATAAATTTTGATTTGTTGAAGGTAAAATGTTGTATTTAGCATCTGATAAGGCATTTAGAGATTCAGTTTCACTAACGAATTCTATAGTAGAATTCAAAACTATTTTATTTCGAATTTTTGATTTTCCGTTCCCAGCACCTCTTGCTGCTCTTAATAGAAAAATCATGCATTTCTTTTAATTGGTGATATGGCATTTCCAAATATTTCAGTATTTAACCGAATAATAACATTGTGTTAAAGTCTTAAAATAGCACATTTTATTTTAAATTCGGTCCAGTATGGATGGGCAGAAATGAAGAAGAAAATAGTATGTAGTTTTACGAGCAAACATTAAATAAGCTATAAAAAATCAAGAAACCGCTTTTCTTTAATGGGCAACCTGGCAAAACATAAAGCTATTTATCTGGAGAACATACTGTAAGCAGTCGAAGGTGGGGAGCGAAACATCATCATTCAGAAATTTATATTCACCG
>JAPMOR010017013.1:12677-24042 GCA_026543865.1 Argiope aurantia
CTATATTCTGATATCCAGCAGTAAGTTAATAGCAGTAAGTTAAGCCCTGTTAATTAAACTTGAAGGTATATCAGTCATTTAATTATAAATAATGCATCATCATTTTGTTTCTACCCTATGAATCTGGTTTAGGTAGAAATTTCATAGGCAAATTTAGAGCGGACAATTTTCGCAAGTACAATAACGTTCCGTGATATAATTATTTACGTTAAAATAGTGTTTAAATTGTTGAATACTTTGTTTATGTTAAAAAATAATAGTGAATTTTTAATATAAAGTTTTTCATAATGTCTCTTTAAAAAATTCTTTAAGAAGTTAAATAGATCTTTCAGAAAATGTATGCAAGTAAAAGCAATTTGTTTGAAAGTTTCAAATGGATTAGATATTGGATCATTTAGAAAATATGTCATGTTTATTTGAATAGCAATAATTTTGAAATCAGTGTATATGATAGTGTTCTCTTCCCAAACTTTCCAAATATACCATACACCTTAAACTTATTAATAATTTTCTGTGCAGTCAAACCTATATCAATATCTATATACTTATAATAAAGCTCAATGTATGTGTGTGTGTGTGTGTGTGTGTTGGCGCTCTACAGGCCAGACCATTCACCCTACAGCTACCAAATTTAGCACGTGCATACCTTGGAGGCCGGGAATGTGCCCCTACGGGTTATTTTTTCGAATGTTTAATTAGAATATCATTTATTTAAAAATTAAGCGAAATTTTGGCATGTTTCTGCTATAACTTCCGACAATATTACCGCACAAAAAAGATTTTTGCATGAAGTTAAAGTTCAAAAATTTATCTTTTAAATGATACCAATGTTTTAATCTTAAAATTAAATTTCTATTTTTAATGAATTTTTAAATAAATATTTTAACTATATTTTTCAACAATTTTTTTCCTCCAAAATAACAATAAAATTTAAGCTGCACGAGCACGTTTCGCATTCATGAGAAAAAAGTAGCTCTTTTCAAAGTGTTGCCATCACAATTAAAAATAAAGCTAAATTAAAAAACAATTAAATCTTTTTGGAAATGAAATCTGCAAAAATATAATTTTCGGCATGTGTCTGTAGGAAATGAAACAAATATGAAATATTATTTTTTCTAAAAGATAAATTCAAGAAAAATTATTTTATGATCTTTTACACTCTCTATATTATAAATCTTATAAATCAGTTTTATTTTAAGGCAACTTTTGTTTAATATGAACAGGATATCCATTCAAATCAGGGCCACACAGCTAATTTGTAAACCTTTAGTAAGACACAGATCTGCTAAAATGATCTAAATGGAAAATGATTTTATTTTATGTAACTTGATTCAATAAATGCTCTAATAAATAACGAATTTTTGATTTTGCATAAAACGTCTGCTGTGAAAATCACGAATAACAAAGTGTTCTTGAAACACAAATATTTTAAATAAAAATAGTTAATTTCCAATCAACTAAATCAATAACTTAAACTGACTGATTTATGAAAATTTGAATATCACTATTCAATAAAAACAGGATAATTTTAGATTTTTCATCGATCGTTTCGAAGAAAATACGCCAATTAGCGCTTAGGTTTCTCAAGATTAATTAGCCTGAGATTATGAAAATGTTGTTTTTCTACATTTTTAACATTCAAAACTTCATAAATAAGTCTTAGTTGATTGTGGAAAATAGAAACATTCATTCATTTATTTAAAATTTTGTGTGTCCAGAATATTTCTCAGAATATGATACCTTACTGCATTAAATTTATACTTCATAATTTTTGAAATATATTTATAGGCCGGAACAAAATATTATTATTGATTTCATTTCAATCCTTTTGAAAGCAAAACTAAAAACTGAATTTTATGCTAAATCTCAGAAATTTTTGTTGAATTATTGTTTGAGATATTACATAAATTATGAAAAATATTTTGTAGTTCACATGAGACTTAAATACCGAGTGATTCTGTTTGCAATACTCATATTCAATAATAATAATAATAATAAATAAATAACAATAAAGATGATAAATAAAATAAAACGCTTGGTTTTATTAAAAAATATCTTTACATTAATTGCAATTTCATCATTTCCATTTTAAATTAAAGTTGAAGTTTTACCTGAAATGTCAACAAATTAGCAAAATATATCTAGTAAATTGAACAAAACGATCTAAACAGTATAATTTTGGTATGACTATCAAAATTTGAAGATTAAAAATGTTTTGTTTGAGAATCTATTAAGAGACCAGTTACTTAAAATATTTAATTGAAAATTGTAGCGAGCGGTAATACTGGCGAACCGGCTGGTTGCCGAAGGCGGCTAGTATAAAATAAAAATGACATCCTAGCTTCTCAATTATCTTTTTGAAATCTATGTATTTTAATATGGTAAAAATTTTATTACATTTCTCCGAGTTCAGAACATTTGTTCGATGCATTATCCGGTGTTATTTCCTTGCGTATTGAAATGATATCCCCAGTGAGCATTCTAGTGTCAAAAATAAATTTGAGATTATAAAAGCCGATGGGAAGACAGGGTTTCCTTTTTAGGGAGTTCATCCAGTTCGACTTTCTTATTTCTCCTGAAAGATTGCCTCCATATATCCTCGACCCTCCCATCCGATTCTTCTCCCAGTCACCTTAAGGAGAAATGATGCTCCCTAGCGAAAGCAATCCTTCATCGGTCTTCAGCGCCGTAGAGAAAACGCAGTGGTCAGGAAAATGGAAGCATAATAGTCCATGATACTTTTGTCACCCCCATTGTTTTTTATATACACTGTGATGTATTCCGAATGGCTCCCGACGAAAATCTATTCTTTTTATAAATACAAAGAATAAATAGAAAACATTTCTTTCTAAAATATATTTACATGCATAAAAGTTATATAAAATTTCTGTTACAAAAAATATTTTAGAATAAATATAGCGATGCGTAAAATCTTCTTATTAGGCTACAAATTATTTTTTTAATTTAAGCGAGAATAATTCTCTACAATAACATTTTGTATTGAAGAAAATGTTTAAATGAAAGAGAGCAAATGAAGAGAATAATAAATTAAAGATAATAAATAAAATGAATTAATTTTTTAAATATTTGCATTCAAAAAGAATAACAAAATGTCACATAAAATAATAGTCCCCATCTAAGGAAACGCGATTTTTAAACAATAAAGAAAACTGATTTATTTTTTTCTTGGGAAAAGTTATGAGTTTCAACTCATATCTGCATATCAATAAAGTGAGTATAATTTGAAAATGAGATTCCTATTAAGGAAAAGTTCTTAATGGCAAAGTCCCTCATTGTAAAAATTGGATTTTTGTGTCAAGTTAGCACATCTCATCAACAGAATGGTTGAATTGATTTCCCACTCGAGGTGATCACCATCATTCTTCGAATTTTAATATCCAAATCTAAAACACTATCATTTGGAGACAAATGAAGTCCAGTATTAAGAATAAATATATATTTACATAAACTATAAATTAATTCATATAACAAAATAGATTTGTATTTTTTTTTTTTAACTATTTGAAGTAGACAAGATAAGAGCAATGTGCACATCCATAATGGAGCTCATGTGATCAGTTATAAATACTAAAAACTTTTTGATCCATTTCTTTCTACTTCAGTAATGATCCCTGTGAGTTTTGACTACTTCAATCATTTATCTTTCAGAATCGTCGAACCATTCTTCGTGGAACCATGGAATTACAAGAATACGTGTAGATGGCTCTGTATACTTTTTTATTCTGTTGTAAGATGATTGCGTTTCGATGGTATAGTAAAGATGTGAATAATTGAAGATGTGTATCACTTGCAATTCAAAAGATTATGTGTCATAAATAGTTGAAATAATGCCTTGATTAATACAAATAATGCCCTCTATCGTTGATTTTATATTCATCATGTGAGATAAAAGCTCTATGGCAAATGAAATATTCTCCACAAATGCTTTTGTGCTTTCTGATTATTTATCCTGCATAATTTAAATATAATTTCGAAAAGCTATTTCAAATAATGAATTGTATCGGCAAGGCTTACTTATAATAAGGTAGTCATATAAACATTGCTATTCATAGTTATTTATTAAAATATGAAGATAAAAATTAGAATATTAAAATATTTAAAAAAAAATTACATATTTTATTAATTAATATAAAGATGTGAATGAAGCGAATGATGTCAGCACACATATAAAACCATCTTAAAAATTGCACAAATATTGAGAGATAATAACTATCCACAAAACTTCATTAAAATTGAATTAAATTATTGAAAGGTACTTAAATCAAAGAAATAAAGAATTATTTCAATTAAAGAATTTTTTTTTTTATCATTATGACTGTTTATTTGCTATCAGATTCGAAATTTCGATCTGTTCACTTTACATTTATCATGCGTGAGCATGAGCTGACTTCATTTTATTTTAAAAAAATCGTTTTTTCATTCATCTTTTAGGTCATACAAATGAATTTTGGTGTTTTTCTTCCGAAAAACACATATATATTTCTTATATTAAAAAAGGCATGTTTCAATCTAAAAATATAGAAAAGTAGCAAATTTATTGGCGCATAGCTAAATCTACAAAGATTTTTCTTGCATTTCTTTTCTTTTCGGTTTTTGATATATTTCTTTTCCGCATAATGTTTAATAAAATATTTATCCTTAAGTTTTAAACATATAGCGTACAATTCCTTAAAATGATGTACTTGCTAAATAAAATTGACAAAATTTGTGTAAGGGATATAGCAGTATAAAAAGTAAAATTAGTAGGAGAGCTATTAGTTTTTTGCTAATAAGTAGGAGAGCTATTTTATTAACGTAAACTAGTATCTTATTTTATTTTGACATTCTAAATTAAAATGTTTAATTCATTCTAATCGAAAATATTTAGTGCAATAAATATGTTAGATTTCATTTCACTCACATTGATTGGCACCGTTGATAATAATTTTATTTTGTTTGATATAGGTGGAATTAACTCCGAATGATATGTACCGCTTGCCGTTTTACTGTTTGTCTTTTGTGGATTTTCAGTTCTAAATTAATGTTGAAAAACAGTTTGTTTGTAAACTTCATTGTGTTTAAAATAAATTCTGATAACTGACATATGCCTATGACCTTGGCGCAAGTGCAAGCAATAATTTTGCAAAGTTTTTGTCGCAGTCGGATAAACGGTAGAGCAGCGCATAAAATACGAACCAACAAATTTCCATTTTTGTATAATAAGTTGTACCGAAAATTGTGTTTCAAAACTTCCTACTTTACATTTCATACAGAATTTAGTTATATTAGCAGGGTAATATAATTTAACAAAACTGTACATATAGATCCTTATGGATCTGCATTATAATTGATTGATTTTACGTTATAAATATTAATATAGAAATATTTATTATTAGTTATTAATTCTTTTAAAAAATCTATAATCCTTATTCTTGATATCGCAAATCTTTCTCTCCTTCCTCCTATCTTTCTATCAGAAAACAGATTGGTATATACTGCAAGTAATTGTAAATCGCAATGCAGTGTCTTCTTATCCAAAAATTATCGATTGTTTCCACATTAAATTGAAACATTTCTAACGAATATACGTATAATCTCTGATTTTTTCCCAGCAAAACTAATTAAAATATAAGATCATATTTTTTGTAAGAACTCTATCGTAATGTTTGCCCATAGATTTAAAGAGGTGGTTGTTCTGCGGTAGCGTCTTTTCTGCCTCTTAAATTTTAGCTATTGGTTAAAGATAAGTGTATTTTCTGAAGACTTGGACAGTCTTTGATTTTTGCTTTCATTTCCCTTGAAATTCATGTTTCTAAACTTTACAAAGGAGGTATATATCAACCTTACATATATTAATTGGTTAATATCATGACTATGCAGTTTCCTTTCATATCTAATTTAATCACGTCTTCGATTTGTTATTGTATTGCTATTTGAATTCAGCTAAGTATTATTTGAAGGTTTGAGATGGCTATGAAATTGTTTTTTTATCAAATTATAAAGTGATTGTAGCTTATTGAGTGAAAAATAATAATCTAATGAGCGAATGGTGCTTTAGCAGTACATTTAAGAAAGATGGATTCCCCTTGACCTGCAATTGAATTCATTTAATTGCAAATGGAACATGCAATTGAATTTATAGCATGTTTCTGAGGGAAATGTAAACAAAAAAAATAATAATAAATAAAAAACAAACCTTTTAAATTTAAAATTAAGTACTGACTAGCAACCATGTGTGCCAGTAAATGTTATAGACGAAACAGATTGAATGGATGTTGGCAGTAAATTGTGAAAAGGCATCTCAAAGGATTTCCGAAGAACCAAATAAACAAATCCGACAAAGGGATGGGTTCATTTCAATGGCATTCTTTTTGGGCGACTGAGCATTCAAGTATTGCTGGATCACCCACTGTGAGATTTCCGTTGCTTTTTCCGCTTTCTCTGCTAACATCCGCATTTCTTTTAGACGAGAGAGAGGATTTATATTCGGCTGCCTTTTACGGAACGAAGCGACGCTTCTGGAAGAAAGCGAACAAAAACAAGTTCAGGCGCACTTCATGCCGGACAGTGGATAAGAGTACCTTTTCTAACGGATGCATTGTTTGCTAAATAACAGCTGAATGCAGGAACACTTTCTTTTCTTCTCATTTTAAAAATATTTGCATTTTAAATGGAATTATTAAAATGGAAATGTTGGATGGTTGCCAACTTATGCAATGGAAAGGGACAAATGTTCCTTTTAAAATTAAAATAAAGACGAATCAGTAATTAATTTTAGTTGAATATAATCAATTTTCTTTTTCTTTTACATCATTCGACATCCTTCTTTATTAATAGACATATACTACTGCCATTACTACTGAGAGATTATGCAATAGTGAGTTGTCCGTTAAAAATTTCGGAAATTTTAATTTTTCCTTTAATTGAATTTTTAAGTTTTTAGTAACAATTAACTTTGATATTATATATATATATCTTTTTAACGCACAACTCACTATTGCATAATCTCTCCTAGCATTTTTGGTATAATTTGAGTTGTTTTGAGTCAAGTTATACCAAAAATGCTAGTAGCATACCATTTCAACTCAATCCGGCCAGGCCTTTCTAAAGATTAAGCAGCATTGTTTTATATTTTACCTACATTTTATGAGGCAAGTCCTTGAAATACAACTAACGGATTTTCTTCTCATAAATTAAGCATCGCAAAATTCATTCCATTTTAAATAATGATAGATTACTAAAACAGAAAAGAAATTCAAATTGGCATAAAATATCAGATACATTAAATAAAATGGATTTTTGTTTTCAAGTACCGAATAATTAAGTGGAATGGAAAATGATGCTTTTATTTTTCTCTGAAACATAAGATTTCATTAGGTAAGTGAGTAAAAAATTAGAAATTATTTAATAATTTTTTAATTAAATGTCTCTTTAAAAAGTATTATTTTCTCGAAAGGAAGCAGTCAAAATTAAATTGAAATTTTCACAATACCTTTCGCATTTATGCATATCTTTTAAACATTTTATCCCCGTTTTTATTTTTTAACATTTATCCCGTATTTTGATTTAAAATTAACTCAACTATTTTTTTTAGAAATAGATCTTGATTATCCATTATTGACAGAAAATATGTAACGCAGGGAATTTCGCCGATTCTTTTCTGCTAAAAAAATTATAAAGTTGTGTTAAATAACAAGATGGCGACGAGATGCAAACGATGTTCGTTCTTATTAAATATTTAAAATAAATAACGATGGAGATATAATCACCGTATTTCTCTATTCTACAAGAAACAATATTATATTCAAGGAACGCTCTTTCTAAAGTCATTTTTAATATAGTCATTTATAAATAAATTTTTGGAATTTTTTGTTAACAAGGTAAAAAAATTAAATATATAAAATGAAATTTAGAAAGATGATTCAATTATTTTAATTTGAATTAGATATAAGGATGCACTTATGAATTTCTGTTCATTTCCATAAACTAAACTTGTTAGAGAACGTAAAATTTTGTTTCCGTAAGATATAATTCTAATTCCTAATATTTCTTATAATCTAGTGATTTTTGCTAGCGTAAAAAAATCGGCAAAAAGTTCAGATTTTATTCTTAATGATTCCTTGTTATGTGAATATTTTTTAATGTCACAGATTATTTTAAATTGACGAGGAAATCGAAGAATTCTTGTGCACAGAACAACAGGAAATTTTAAATGCAGTGATGTCGAAACTAATATTCTGATTCAACCAGCTTATTCTTTATTCTAGTCAATCAAATATAGATCTAGTAAAGTTGTAGAAAAGTTAAAGCTTTATAAAAAGCCGAGTTCGAGATCCTTCAAAGATGTGATGTGAGTGTGCGGCCCGCCTTCAAAGTCAAACGTCCTCAAGTTGAAATGAAGTAGATTTGTAACGTGTAGCTGCAAAACTGGCAATCTCTAAAAAAGAACTATCACATCTAGCTTAAACGGAATTTAAGATTGCCTGGCATTCCAGAAATTTGGGCAGTGTGTTTGGATTTGTAGTTTATGACTATAAGGCATGAAAAAGAGAGGAAATATTTTTTTATTCTATTTTTTTTATTATTATTATTTTTTATTTATTTATTTTAGAGATGCATAGTTCGTTTTAGATATTTCAGGGTTTGCTTCAATCAGAAATTTAAATAATTAAACCAAATTATACGGAAAATAAAAAGTATAATAATTTTTGAAAAATTTTATTGAACAAACAAAACCATTCTGAAACATAAATAAAATCAGATGATCATGGACACATTTTTTTTACCAGTCGCACATAAAATATAAATTTTAGTTTTTTCTGTAAATTACTTTCCCGATGTTCTTGTTATTGAAATGCTGATTTTCAAAAGTTTCTGTAGATACTTAATGTGTTGACATTTTTCCAATTTAGCTCAAAGTGCTCCGTTAATACTTTTTGAATATGATCAAATTTTAGAAGCTCAGCCATGAAGTCTGGAGTCATGTCTCTAAGTTTACTTATGAGAATTTCCTTTCTCTCCAGAATTTATTCTGTTTAACTTCTTTCAGCATATAAAATGGATCTTTCACCAATATTTTATAAAAAATAAGTTCTCTTTCAGGGCGAATAGGATGCACCAACGGTTGAGTTGTTTCATGAAAATGTTGCAGCTTTTCTTTCAATCGTCGCTGGCATAATCTTTCCCCAACTAGAAAATTGTTCCTGTTTTAAATGAACTTCTTTATAATGACTTGGCTCAACGATTAACTCTTTTTTTTTTCATTTTCTTTTCAATTTGTGAGAAATCCATAGCGAGGAGGTAAAAAACACCCCTCTAGAAAAAGGTAAAGCAAAAAGTTTTTTGTTTAATGTAATTTAGGATATTTTCTAACTCTTTTGATTCCAGTAGATAATTATTTATAAAAGTGAGCTGCAAGTGAGCCCTTGTAAGTAGATTTATGCAAATATTTCAGCAAAGAGTTGAATGAAAACAGTTTTCAAAAATGCAATTTCATTTGTGCATTCGCAAGTAAAAATTATTGTTCCTTCTATATAATTGTTTACTTTTTAACATTCAATTTGTAATTAATTATTATAAATCTTCTCAAAATCCCTCATACGTGATGCGAACTGTATCGAATAAATATATTAATAAAATTGTTCGTATAGCTCAATTCTTAAAACATGAAAAATATTTATTATCATGGAAGACACACATTTTAGAAATGCTAGCATCTATAGGATAAAGAAAAACTATTTAAAAATTCTGCATTTTCAGGTATGAAAGTAATCATGTTTGGTAAAAATATGTAAACACACACATCTTAAATGAATCGTCATTAGTATTTCATTATTTTAAATGAATAACTTTTAAAAGTGCTTTTTCGTGTTCCTCCAAATACATTTTAGTTGAAATTAATAATTAGCCAATTTAATAATGTGTGAAATGACTCACTCGCCCCAAGTTTGAGGCTAAATTTTTCTGAGTTTAAATGTAAAATGAATTATAATGCAGTCTTACTTCTACTACTTACTTATATTCCTAACTTATAATCGTGCTATTTTCTTTGTTCCTTTGAAGTTTAAATAAATTCACTGCTTAGTTTACAAATTCTTCTCAAGCAAATTAACTTTCCGCTCATAAAATAAATTTAACGATTTTGGATTAATAGCCGTGCAGCCTATGCGGATTATATTTCTTCTTGAAGTGTATTATAATCCAACCTGGGTTAAAGTGGAGAATTAGACAGCGACGTACTGCCAGTAATTCGATATGTATCCTTAACCAGGAAAATGTTGCCTTCAGTACCACGAATTCTCACTGTTTTTAAGTTTTGTAAATGGAAATCGATAGCCCTGATTTCATTGCAGTTTGCAGCTGTGGAAAACAATAAGTACACTTTTCAAAGAACATATACAATTAAAAAAATTGCATTGAAACATATCTTGTGTATTTGGTGGTAAAGAATTTAGCAACTGACAAAAGTATTGATAAGAAGTAATTTTATCATATTTGAAGTGAATTCAAATTGTTTTCTTTTTTTTTAAAGTCTACTTTGCCTGTCCGATCCACTAAAATAACCAAGACATTTTTAGGGTTTGAATATTTTTCAAGTAAGATTTAAGAGTGCAAATTGAAACCGGAAATGCTTACAAGAAAAATTAAAAATATAATTTTTTATCATAAATTAATTTAAATCCAAAAACGTTTAGAGTTAACTCTAATATTTGCTGTTTTATATGCTTTTGGATTGTTGGGTCTTACTGATATCCGATCTATCTGAAATATCATCAACCTTTAGGCGTATCTTCAAAAATACGACAAAATAATCTCCTTTATTTCCTACGACTATCCCAACGTGCATATGTATATATATATATATATGTGTGTGTGTGTGTGTGTGTGTGTGTGTGTGTGTGTGTGTGTAATGATATTTTAAGCTGTTAATTTAAACCAAATAAATTTCCAAAGCTTTATCTGAATTTAGCCCAAAGTTATTGCATTCTTTTATTTACTGATGAAATTCCACTTTCTGTTTAATTAATTCAACTAAAACTGTGTAAAAGTTACTGCGCAATCACTTCTATTTATTAAATGAAAGTGATCCCTTCGTTGTCCTTGTCAAAGGTTATGACGTGTATTGAATTGGAGCGTGGACGGAAATTTGATTTTATATAAGACTAGTGATCATTTGTTTCGTTCCTTTTTTCTTACTTCTGCTTCTGTGCCGCGCTGCGCCTTCTTGTAAATAATCATGCTTGCTTCCCGAGAGAGAATAAAACGAAATTAAAAATACGAAGTCTCTTCGCTGCAGTGTCTTCAAACCTGCATTCTGATTCAAACAAAAATATCTTACACACACACACACACACACACACACACA
>JAPMOR010017013.1:40979-56342 GCA_026543865.1 Argiope aurantia
TTTCTGAATATATATATATATATATATATATATATATATTCAGAAATATTTGAATTTATATGAAAGGAATTGTGATTTTAATGAAGTTTTGATTTACATGCGTTGCGAAGAAATAACAGAAGGACATATTTATATGCGTTTGAATCCACTAAATATCTGAATATGCTTCTTTAATAAATACCTTATGGCATGAATATTCAGTTTAAAATTATTTATGTTTTAATTAGCTGAGTAATACCAATTATCTAGCTTTGAAACCTTAATTAAGATTAAATACATCCGAATAAAGGTAGCCAAATCTCCCTAATTGCCAATGGAGTTGGAAGTGAAAATTTCAATATTTTCTCGCTTCTTACAGACTTTTAATTAAAATTTTTCATCACGGTTTAAAGGTTAGTAATTGCATTTTAATTTGCTTTAACTGAATTTATTCCCTGAGGAATTTTTGAAACCCTAAATCACAAATTAATCCGAAAAAGTATTTGAATTCGTTATTTTGTTTTATTCCCAGAAAAAAGAGAATATTGATATTGCTGCAAATATATGAATAAATTTAGGGACTTAATTGGAATTGAAGGTACTCGCTTGAAATATTTCTAATATAAAACTTTTGTTAAATTACCTGAATACTTTTCAGTTTTGATTAATTTTAAAATGTATATGAATTGGAACACTTTTCTTTTAAATATAAAAACAAAATGATTGTAAATTGAGGCAGTTCAGACACACCACAAATTAAATTGTGTAAAAGGGGCAAAGATTATGAAATTTCATTTCCTTAGACACTTCTATTTGAAACTCAAACATTTAAAGAAAACACATGTTTATGAAAACTTACTTTAATTTATTGCTTAGTCTTGGAATCCATAAATAGTAAAAATTTTAAATGAATGACTTGCATAACAATTACTGTGCAAAATAAATAAAATATCAAATCAAATGCTTAATATTTTTAACCTACGAAATAATTTTAATAAGTAAAATTAGTATATAGTACAAAAAATATAGTTTTCACAAAATAAAATACAATGATTTCTTCAATAGTAAACAAACGGAAAATACTAATATTTATTTCCGCTGCATATAGTTTTTCTTCTTAACAGCGTAGTTATAAGAAAGAAAAGCCAAACTTTCACAATTCGAGCAACTATTCCTGTTCTTACATAAGGCATTAAAAATAATTTCTGGTTCTTAATATCTAATTGAATATTCTAAAATTTTTGCATAGTTTCGAAGAAAGAATTCCCTATGTTTGAAATTGTGCTCTAGATTATTAAGCCGGCTGAAATTTCTAGGTAAGCATTTCCAATTTTTTATCATTCAAATGAGATTAAACGATAGCGTTTTCTTTCTTTTTTAAAAAGTTGTTGTTTTCTAAAAGCATTGAACATTTTATCTGTTGCAACGTAATTGTTGTAAACAAGATTATACTGGTTCGGTGCGATGGGAATATCGGGATACGAAATGCAACTTCCTGGGCAAATTAAATGCATTATTTCTTTTAATATATAACTTTGAACATCAATTGAAATTTTCGCAATTGCGACAATCATTTTTTAAAGGTTACATGATTTTCATCGACTTAAATTCTTCATAAATTTGTGTAAAAAACATTTATGAATAATTTTTACTGCGGTTCTGAATTAAATCCTAATGTTCTAAAATTAAAAATTTGATATTCTTCCAGTATTCTTCCTCAAAAAAGTGCTGAAAAACAAACTATGGTTGACATTTATCTATTCTCAAAATTTCATGACAGCCATTTTTTTTATTTCCTCTTTTTTCCTGCAAAACAATGTAGCAAAGTAAACTTCTTCTGTCAGTTTTTTTAAAATGCGATTTTCTATTTAAAAAATGAAGTGTAAAATGTTTTTTACAAATTAATTTAGACATATTATTCTAACAAAAATTATAGACATAAACAAGGCCAGGATGAGGAAAGTTATATTTTTTTCATAAATTATATTAAGTAAAACATGAGAAAAAATGCAGGAATATTCATATCACATAAGACAGAGTTATATCTTTATATTATGATGCATCAAAAGAATTCCTATTTATCACAAAAAGAAACTTTGTAACAGGAATGACAAAAAAATCTGTTATCTTTCACAGAGTGTGAAGAATAAGTAAGACATATTCGACAAAAAAAAAGTTCTTTATATTACTTGCATAATTAATGAATGAAATACCATAAGATTTCAAGAGTGAATAAAATGATTTTTATAGGGATCGCTTCATTGATAATTCATTTAATGAATTAATATTTTAAAATGATGGCATTTGTTAAAAAAATTTAATGAATTTTTGTTTTTATGAAGCTACAAATTATTCTGATTTAAACTTTTTAGATTTTACTTACTTTTCTTTGACATAAGAAAACAGGTTATTCAAAAAGGAATATTACCAGTTTTTTTTTCCTTTTATGTCTAGGTGAAGGAATAAATCATTTCATTTCCATAGTGCTTTTTGTATCTCATATTTAAGAACTTTCTTTTAATTTTTTGTATTATTTTGAAGACATTATTTGAGACATGTATAATTACATTACATTAACAATTTTAATTTACATTTAATGGTATTTCCATACTGTTTTAAGCTTTAGTGTTCTCAAATAAAGGTAAAATAGAGGCAAAGTGAGAAAAAGGAGATTTAATTAGCATCGTATTTTAATAACTTATACCTTACTTACATTGCTGAAATGAGAGGTATGAAGATGCGTATGTCCTTACATATTTTCATATGAAATACCTAGAATATATATAAAATCCCAACAACAGATATGGATTACGTCGTCACAGAATGGATGGTATAAATGATTCAACAAAAACTAAATAAGGAAAAATAAACGGTAGAAGAGCTTAAAGGCAAGTATTAATGTTCTAATAATTCCTTTTATAAATTTTTATAATCACTTCAGAATTTTTATTTTTTGTTTGAGAAAAATACTGGAGCAAATATGTATCTTAGTCTGTTCCAAAAATATATTTCAAAAAACAGAATAGAGTATTTAATCTGAAGGGGCATTTCCACTCCTCAGAAGAAAAAAAATGAACAGCTAAAGTGAGTAATGGCCAGTGGTCTTTACTGGTCAATGGAGATCATGTTACCGTGAGAGTGTTCTGGGTTATCATAGAACATCGAATCCTTAAACGCATTTCTTTCAGTATCCTAACTTCTCTAACAAACAACAACAATAACACAAAGCTATTCTCTCGGCTTTCTTTTTTGGTTTTGTTTTGGTTCTTTGAAGCTCTAATCTTACATTTTTCTATTCTTTATATGTAAGCAGTGAAGTACTAATTCCGATATTCTCTCTTTTATTTAGTTAAAGTTCTTTTAGTCGTCTATCAGTATTCTTAATCTTGTCTGTCATTATTTTTTATGAAGCAAAATATTCAAGGAAATTTTCTATTAAGAAAATTCAATTAAAATGATTAGTTAACATATGACCTGCTTCGTACATAAAGCACTAACAAAAAGTCAAACATTTTACAAATTCATTATATGTGGCAAATGATATTTTTTACACAAAATTCAATTAAACTTGTAAAACATTTAAATTATGCATTAATTTCTTTAATTTAGAATGGGAAATTGGCAGCCGCTAGTTTTAATAAATATTACTGTGCTGCCAACAAAATTTAAAAACAAACGAGTATAATTGCATTCGTTTTATGTTGTTTCTTAAACGACAATCTTAGCTAAGTAATGCCGGTCATTAAATTATTAATAAATTTATTCTAAGAAACTTTATAGGAGGAGTTCCTCCGCAATACATAAAAATTCCTGATTTACATTTAATAAATCTTGACATAAATTTGTTCCTACGTTAAATTTATCATGATTATAACAGATATTAAGCTCACTTAAACGTCCGGTCTATCGGCATTGAATTTGCCAGGAATCTTGAAATTCATAGATGATTACATTTTCACAGAGCATTTAAGTAAAATCGGAATATAAACAAACAAACAAAAAAAAACTGATTAAAAATTGGAATTACTAGGTGAAAGAAAGAGCACTGCTTGTAAGCAGTCACGGTATGACACATAGTTCAGAGACATTTTCTTGTTAAAATCTCCTATGGTTATCAAATCTCACCTACTAATGCTTTGAATTTTTCTTAAGAGTATACCAACTCTTCTCTCTTTTTCAAAATGCATATAAATCCAATTTCATATCTGGGTTAGGATAGATCTTCAAGTGAATATTCAACCAAATTTGATTTACGCCGCGTTAATAAAATCATATCCATACCAAACATTCCCTGAAGGAAAAGCAATGTATACTAATGATAACATATGCTCATGAAAATTCTGAACATTGGCTGTGCTCAGAGGGTCAAAAATAGAAAATAATAATGCACCTTTCATATGCATCTTCAAAGATAATTTGCAACATATACATTTCTTCTTCAAACTGTATATTTTAATCTGCTTATAACCATTTAATTCTAATCTTCAGAAGGAAATCATTGCTATTGAATTTGCAACAACATGGCTCTTAAGACAACAATATCAGGATTAATTTATTCGTTGATAGACATTCATCTTTCCAAACAATTAAAAGCTCTTGATTCAGATCCGAGTACATTCTAATGATTAAGAACACAATTTATAGTACAGGGTTATTGCATTATACATAATGTCTTCCTGGGTGAACGCCCATGCTGGAGACAAGGGAAACAAATAAAATGATCATTTTGGAAAATTAGCCACAGTTAAAGAAGAGGAAATACCTATCGTGAACCATCACTAACATACTTGCTGAATTCCAAAATGGCTCAAAAAAAGGCTGCCATACGAATTGTCATATGGTGGTCGACTAACCGAAATACCACATGCTTATTTACTTCCCTTTTTTAAAATGTTGTAAAACGTTACAGTACATTCTTGTCATTTCAATAACGGTTGTTTTTCTTCCACTGCCACTGTTGATTGATGTCTCCAATAAGTATTTGTAAACAGATGCACAATTTGCATTATGCTTCCTACTTGCTAACTACTTTTTTTTTTTTGCTAAAATGTCAGAATATAGAAAACTTTTTACTCCAGATGAAAATAATATGACATTATTTGATGATATTGAGGAATCATATTTACATTTAAGTAACAAAGATGGTGGAATTCGACACTTCAAATTCTTTCAAACTGAAAATTACTTTACTTTGCTAGAAACTGTCTCATAGAGAAGAAAATACTGAAATACAAAATGATAAATTTCAAAAAGTTATTGAATAGAAATTAAATGTGATTGATATTTGGTGAAACAAAAAACTAATATAATTCACAGAATAGCAATGTAGCGCATTTATGATGCTGAATCTTAATAGTTTTAATTTTGCTAGATTTTGGATCGAAATGGACCCGAACACAACAGCAACGATAATGGTTGAAAAAAATTGGTATTCCGTATTTCAATAAAATAAATATTTGTTTATAATATTGGAAATAAAACATGGCAAAATAAAGTACTTTTTTAGAAAAAATGATCTCAATTTAAATTAATATTCCAAATGAATTCATTTGGTAAATTTATTTTTAAATAGAAGCTACTGCCCAAATATTGTTCTTCTAAATTTTCTCATTGAACATTTTTTAAGCAAATAAGATCATTAATAAAATATATTACGATATTGAGTCTCTACTTTCGGAATCTGAATGACTGATATAATTAATAAACCATCATTAATTTTAGAGTTAAAAACATTGAAAATCAATTGTTAGAATGTTTTCTCTAAATAATATTAGCATAAAAATGAAAACTTTTTTTTACATGAAAGCTAATCTTATTTTAAGAAACCTGCATCATTTCGTGAATATGTGTATTTATGCGACTGTTTTAATCGCAATGGTGATTGATCAATCTGTTTACATAAAGAGTCTCACAAAGAAATGCAAACTCTTATTGCATCTTTAAAAAAAATGTTTTATGAAATAGTTTCTCAAGTTTACTTTATCTCATTTGGAATTGTGAATTATTCCTGAAACAATTCAGGTGGAAACCCTTGGAATTTTTTTTCTTAATGATAATCCCCTACGATCAGATTATTTCTGCTTCTAACCTGAAAAATAATCAAATATTAAAAATAAAAGGCATAAAGGATTTTTAACTAACTCGAACAAAAGTGGCAACTATTAATTATGTGCGGTTTCAAGATATTATTTTTTTTCTTTTTATAACTGGTCAATTCTAAATAAAGCATGAAAATATTGAAATATTGTTTTTGTAATACAATTATATGACATGTCTTCTTATCTTCCCGCTTATCTAATTTATTATTAAAACATCTAGAGCTAAATTTTAAACATTTTTCAGATGCTTCTTAAAGTTTTCATTGGTATTGGTTGTGACTTAATATAAAACATTTTATTCATTCATAATGTGTTATTTATCTTACTTTTAGATTTTCTACTAATACATTTGTTCACTTAAAACAACTCATTATTTGTGCCAAGTATTGTAATCGCTTGAAAGAATTATCATTTAGGGCTGCTATTTGTGATAAATGATGATTTGCGAAATAGTGCAGTATAATATTATAAAAAATGCGTATACAGTGGGGTATAGAAAAAACGAATTTTGTTTTCATTTTTAGCATTTCATTTACATTAAAAATATATAATTATATGCAATTATTCTTTTTTCAAACTCTTCTAAAAATAAATTATTCCATTAACTGGTTTCATCAATTGCGTTTCTGGTTGGTTGAATCTGCATGAATATTAATATAAAACCGCCTGCATCAAAAAATAGCTCCTTGTAACTCAATTTAAAAGGATAAGTATTCTTGTCATTTCTCGAATATATCTACCTTTTAAAATGTTTTAATCACTTTCCACTATTCTTCTCAATTCTTTACGATATAATTTTCCATTGTAAATTTATTATTCTTGCAGCGTGCGCACCTCCAAAACGATCTTGCATGACACATGACAGCATCACTGTAAACTAGAACTAGCTGTATTCTTTCTTCATGGACGATTTGCCGAGTGTCATCTAAAATGTTAAATTCTCCTTTTGTTAAAATATGGTATGATATTCTTTGGCATACTGAATTATATATACTGATGTTGATGCTGATGTTTTTACCTGCTATATGACACTACACAGTTCACCGGACCCAGCTTTCCCAATAGGCAGTAAGGAATCGAGGGTTTGATGGAAAAGCAGTTTTATTTTCCATTAAAATATTTTACATGCTTTACTCATAAACAGAGGAGAAATTTAATAGCAAAATCTTTTTAGGGATCCAAAATGCTGGAGAGGGAAGATAAAATAAATTATTGGCAACTTCCTTAGGAAAATGCAATAATTATAAAATTAAATTATGCAAACATCAATATTAATGCCACTTATAATCAGGTCTATATAGTTTAAAATTACAAAGCTATAATAAGCATCATTATAAATTCAAGAACAAATCTGAAAAAAAAATAAGAATGCACTCGCACAGGCCCATACATGCTAGAATGTGTTTGTTCTATGTAGTAATTTTGTATGTGATGTGTTATTCGATCGGATATTAAGGAGAATGCATACACCACAAGAGAAAGCACAGATTTTATGGTGGTCATAGAGTTAATTTCCAATCAACTAAATCACTGACTTTTAAGAGTTAATTTCAAATCACTTAAACTGACTGATTTATGAAGATTTGAATATCACTATTCAATAAAAAAAGGATAATTTTAGATTTTTCATCGATAGTTTCAAAGAAAAATAAGCGCCAATAAGCGCGCAGGTTTCTCAAGATTAATTGGCCTAAGATTATGAAAATGGTGAGTTTTCTAAATTTTTAACATTTAAAACTTCATAAATAAGTCTTAGTTGATCGTGGAAAATAGAAACATTCATTAATTTATTTAAAATTTGGTGTGTCCAGAATATTTATCAGAATATGATACCTTACTGCATTAAATTTAGACTTCATAATTTTTGAAATATATTTATAAGCAGGAACAAAATATTATTATTGATTTCATTTCAATCCTTTTGAAAGCAAAACTAAAAACTGAATTTTATACTGAATCTCAGAAATTTTTGTTGAATTATTGTTTGATATATTACATAAACTATGAAAAAGATTTTGTAGTTAACATAAGACTTAAATACCAAGCGATTCTGTTTGCAATACTCATATTTAATAATAATAATAATTAATTAATAACAATAAAGATGATTAATAAAATAAAACGCTTGGTTTTATTAAAAAATATCTTAATATTAATTGCAATTTCGTCATTTACATTTTTAATTAAAGTTGAAGTTTCACTGGAAATGGCAACAAATTAGCAAAATATATATAGTAAATTGAACGAAACGATCTAAACAACAGTATGACTATCAAAATTTGAAGATTAAAAATGTTTTGTTTGAGAATCCTTTAAGAGACCAGTTACTTAAAATATTTAATTGAAAATTGTAGCGAGCGGTAATACTGTCGAACCGGCTGGTCACCAAAGGCGGCTAGTAAATTAAATAAAAAATATGGACAATTTGGGTGTCTGTATATGAATATAACTCTTTTGTATTTATAATGCAGTTTTTCACTGTCTATAAATCCGTCAGTTTTCAGTTTGATTATAGTAAACGATAAAGGAAGATTTTAAAGCCGAAATGGCAACCTTGTATTACAGAATGCCAGATTTGAGCTAGAAAAAACAATGGTTCGGCTTTTAAGTCCATCTCAGACAAATCATGTGTTTTTGTTGGTGGGTGAAACTGTGAATGCTTAGCAGCGAAAAGAGATAATTAGCAAGAACACATTTGAGTAGATAACAGTACTGCCTTGATGGTAATCTGATAACACTAACATTTGAATAAATATTTCAGCCAATTGCTAAGTGCATCACGAAAGTGTGTATAATCACCGTTTAAAGCAGTTTCCGTCTCAACCACTGCAGCCAGCAGTAATCATTATTTTCATCAGTGGTAAAGATTTTGAATTATTTTTTTTACGTTTAACTGATATACTGGTCGATAAGAGAAAGGCAAATGAGTTCAGAACTTAAATTCAGTATTTTAACTAAAACAACATTGATACAATAACAAATGCAAAACAATTTCCACTCATGCAGGGTCTGTATGCAGTCAGTGCAAAAATTCAGATTGGATTCAATTTTATTTAAATAATAAGAAAGTCCTTTTCACCCATTTTCAAATGCATCAAAGCCATTAAAAATGCAGTATAAAACTGAGTTTGAAAGAATTTAAATCAATACTTAAAGGAATAGTTCTTAAGAAGTTACATTTTTAGAAACACGTATATTTCTTTGGTATCTTCAAAAGAATTTAATCCAAGCAATAAAGTTCTAATTTCTTGTATGATTTTAATTAAGATTTGGGTAGACATGTCAGACGTATTTATTATTGTGCATATCATATTCATTAAAGGGACGTTACTTAATAATATGAACGCCAGACTTAAAAATATTTCTTTAATCACAAGATTACTCTAATTACTTTTTCCTGAAATTTGAACCAAGATTAAATTTGTATAAAGAAACTTTCACGGGCGAAGTTTCTTTATTTGGGAAAAAAAGTTAGGGGTGAAAATTCTAATTTCATCTTACTTTTACCGACATATTGATAAATTTTTCTTAACGCTTAGAATGATTTTTAAATACCCTTTAATCAGTTCCTTTCGGCTTTATTCCCGGAGGAAATTTGCTGTCAGGAATCATGAAGTTTGAAAAATTAAACAGAACTTTTGAATACACTATTTTACTCCACCTCCAGAAAATATTTAATTGATATTAATGCACATATGCCTGTTAAATTTAAAGCAATGCTTGAGACTGGAATTTAGATGGAAATTATAATTTTTGGAAGGAATAAAAATGCTAATATACATGATTTAACGTAAATAAAATTCAATATAAAATATACGATTTTCCCACACTTTCTGAATTTTTGAATATATTTCTAACACGTATACGAAATTATTATTTATTGTAAAGGAAAGAACTGATGACTTCTTTTTATAAAGTATAATTAATTTAATACTTCTTCCAATCGAATTAGAAGAAATGGGAACTTTCTTAAAAATAATTTCTGATCAAATTATTTCACAAGTTTTGACTTGAATCATATCATTTGAAAACTGGAACACTCATATTTTCAGTGACACTGACTTAAATTCTATACACTTTGCTTTGTAACTTTCATTATTTTTTTAATTGATTTTCAGACAGCAACAGTGCCATGTATGATTGTAACGAAATTCCAAAATAATTTCACTGGTTTCTTTATTTAACGCATTCAATTCAGATATCGTAAGCATTTAAACACTATTTCACTGAATGTATGATTTTTATATGATACTAAATTTTTTTTGCTTTTGGGCTCTCTCTTGGTGCAGACTTTACAATAGATAACGCCAAGAATTGATAATAAATTTTTAAAATATATTTATCAACTCTTAACATTTTAAAAGAATTAATCCTTTTTTAAAATTTATTGCTTCTAACTGCAAGAAATCCAGTCATCATCGAGGAAGCCAGGAAAATTAGAACAATTATCTGGTTAGAAAAAAATGAGGTTTTGCTGGCAGGTTATTTACAATTTAAATATAAAGACTTTTCCATGTAACAACTAATCCAGGCTCAACCTTTATTCAACACGAAAACACGAATGGACAGAATGCAAAATAAAACTGCAAATGCCTTCACAAGAATAGTATTTTCAGTAAACAGCAACACATAAGCAGTAAATCAACTGTAGACAACAGAACAACTTACTTTGAAGGAACCTTGCAGGAAGGGAGACTTCACGCACCTATTCATACATCTCCAATGTGCGCTATTAAGCCATAGCGCCAGACAACTTAATGCAAATTCATTTGAGTTGAACTCGACTGCCGACATTATACTGATGCAATTCCTATTCAACACTGACTGCCTACTCGGAACAAGATGCAATACTGTCACAAAACTCACATACAAGACACGACACACAACTTAATACTGTTCAGTACTCGATTTAAGACACGGCAGACGACTGACTAAGGCTCTGTCTCCCGAATGTTTATAATTTCCGTGATAGGACTAAGAAGGCTCTAAATAGTTTGTCACAATTATTCTTTTAATGGATCCATCACATAAATACCTGAAGATTCTGGAATATTGTATTTTGTCTCCAAAGTCGTCAAATGGTAGCCAAAGCCGGCGATCATTGATTTAGTAACTGTTCAGTATCCATCAGAGCTCTATGTAAAACTATCTTCCTTACAATGATAGAAAGTGATGTAGGAAGAACATTACAAAGTCATAAAAATATAAATAGTGTATCATTAATTCGTTATAATTTTGTTCCTAATGCAGACGCCATGTTTTTGATCTCCAATCCCCTTCTGCTCGTTTTATTAATCTTTATTATCTTTTGTCTGGTTAAATTACTAATTGATTAAATATAAAATGAAGGTGAAAGATGAAAAAGCTTTTAACATTAACGAGTTAAGAATTAAAGAAAGAAAATCAGGTTCAAATTATTTAGTTAAAATTTCGATTTCAATGGGATATTTTTAAATTCCAATTATCGTAATCGCAAAACTAAAGGAAAACAACAAATACATAATTTCAGAATAATTCTTCATCTAAGTGACGAGCCATTTTACAATGTCTCATCATTGAATTTATGATTAGTGAGATCCCTTAGAAGCATTTAAATAAATTAATTAATATTTTGGATTGATTTAAGAATGTAAACAAAAAGGAAACACCAAAATACATGTCAACAAATTCAGTAAAAAAATAAATTATGCTGCAAAGTATTTTAAAAGTTTGAAAAAATGTTTAGATTTAGGAAAATTTCATTCCTTGACAATTATGAAAATGACCGTTAAGATAACTAATTGTAAAACTAATAATAATAATAAATAAAAATTTAAAAAACTTTTCATAAACAGCAATATTTATGGGAAAAAGCCAAGTCGTATATACACTTTCCTACATATTAAAAGTTTTTAAATCCGCAGTTCAACGACCATTTAATACCAGATGAATAAAGAAACTTGCAGTATATTAAGCACGTTAATAAAATCTTCTATTAAACTGTAATATTACATTTGTGAATAATCCAGATCCTACGCAACCAGTTTTTTTTTCAGATACATTGCAGATTATATTGTTCATAGAGTGAAAGTAATTTAAATAAGGTTTGTCAGTCAGAACTAACTCACAAAGTTAATTATGTCATAATGTAATTTATTCCTGCTTTACACACACTAAAAATGTAAGAATGATGATATAATTTGATAAATTATGCAACCTGTAATAGAATTTGCTCTTAATAATGCATGATATTACTTCACTTCACAAGAAAATGAAATTAAATCTGAATAACACTCGAAAATGTCCGGAAGCTACTAATAATTTTCAAAAAGTTCTTTTCATTGGCAATAAAGGTCTTTTCTGGCAGCTTGGAGATAAAAAAAAAGAATTTTATAGATTTCCATCAGCTATCCAGTCTAATCACTTGTTTTTGTGCACTCATTTTCAGTCATTATTTCTAATTGATTGTCTCAAACTTTTAGATAATTGTGAAGAAAGAATTTACTTTAATTGAATAAATGAAGTTTTCTAAATTGTAAAAGAATTTCATACTGTTTTGCCTAGGAGGCGTGTCCTTATAACTCATATTGGAACGAATGCTAATTATTGTATTTTTCAATAGAGAAACCTTTGAATTAACTCTTTTAATTTAATTTTCTGAAATTAAGAAATGTTCTATGATTGTGGATTCAAAAGACATAAGAGATAATTGCAAATTAAGAGCTCCCGAGTGTTTTTAAATCTATGCAAAATAAATAATAATGGTAATATCTATTTATTTTCAGATGAATGCGCAAATATCAGTAAATGAAAGAACAGAACGTGAAAAGAATCATTATCTGAACTCCATATTTTTTCCAAATAAATAGTTAATTAGTCAGCGAAGTTTTATATTAGCATTATTCTGATTCTAATGCTTTTATGTACATTGATGTTGAAAAAAGTTTTCTTTTATTAGCTTTAATTAGTTTCGGAAATGGTTTAGCAAATATTCCTCATAAAATTTTCCTATAATCACACATCTCTGAAAGTATAATATTCATAAATATTAGGCGAATGTTTCATAAAAGATTTTGTATGGCATTTTTTTTACTATGAAACTAAAGCCCAATATGAGTAAAAAAGTAGGAATATGAAGTAAATTGCTTCAAGCAAATAAAAAAAATAATAAATAATATTTTTGATTAAAAACATGTTATTTCTATGAAGAATTAAGGTATCGTGATTTTAAGATTTTATGTGCCTTAGTGCACTTATTCTAAAAGTATGAAAAATAGTATTATAAAATTACTATTTAGAATTATTAAAATTATTCATTATTTTTTAAATTAATCAAGCAATTTAAACAAATTTATTCAATCAAACTATTTTTTTTATCGAATACGTGTTTCATTTTATCGAGGTCCAATACAAAGAAAAGAAAAAATTAAAAAAAAATCATTTTTTTTAAATTGCGGATAAAACTACATAAATAAAAAGAAGTGGCCTTTTTTTTCCCAAGGAAGAAATTGCTTCTAACCAATATGATACAAAAAATAATTTCGCAAGTTTCCAAAGTAATGAATTAGCAATAAAATGAGATTTTATTAAAGCCTTAGAAAAATGCGGAAAAGTTAAGAAGTCTTAAACAAGATAAATAAATAATGGAGCTATTAAAGGCGCCTAAAAGTGGTAATATTTTTAAATAATGCCATAAGACATCATGCTGTAATGAACTGAATTTGAAATGCATCCCCGCATTAATAGCATATTAAATTAATAAAGATTCTGAAATCACCGTCGGAATTTTAATCGCGGCAGGGTCTAACGTAATGAAGCCTATATTTTTGTTTTATATACTTTCGATTTTTTAGAATCTTTTCATTTTGGAAAAACGTTATTAAAAATTAAAATTAATAATTCGTTTTTAATGACAAAAGGCGAAGAAAATTTACAACATTTACAACATTTTTTTTCCTTTATTACAACAAATTACAACATTTTTTTTCCTTTATTATTATAGGTAAAGACTTAAAATTAAAAAATACAAGCCAATAAAAAAAAACTTTTTTTTTCACTTTTTGTTAGATCTTTGAAGATTTTTATGCATTTTTCTTAATTGCATGTTTTTGACGATATTTAAGAAAATAATTTTATTTATGCATTTCTTTCCAATTTATTATTTTTAAATTGTTGAATAGTCTGGAATTTATATTTCTGAAAAACTGTACAAGTGTAAAGTTTTTTTTTCAGTGGCCAACAAGTTACAATGCTACTTTTGCATTTAGTAGCATTTCTCAGAAATTATTTTATGAGGAAGGAAACTTCATCGGAAAATTATGATTATTATGTTTTTAACAAGCTTTCGTTTTAATGTTTTTAATAATTTCCGATTGAATTGGATGTGATTCCATTTAATTTAAGTAATGGTCGGAGAGGAGTGGCTGTTTGGACCCTCTGAAAGTGAGGAATCATGTCATGCTTTTACGTGACCAGTTTCAGAAAACTGTTTATTGAAAGGTGTTGAAGAATTGCATCCAAGAAACAATTTTCAGAATTCAAAACAATGTCATTTCACTTATCCTTAAAATTATTTTTTTTAAATTTTGAATGTGAAAATTTAAGTCATTATTAAATCACTTATATTCAATTCATTATAAAAAATTAGACATTTATTAATATTTTCTAAGAAATGAACTGAATTTTAGGATGCAGGGATTTTTCCATAACCCTTATTCGGGGCTTCTTTTTTTTTACATTTGCGACCCTTTTTGAGTCAGAAAACATTTTCTGAAGTCACCATATTGGATAATACATACAAAATTGAACCATTAATTAGTGATATGTAAAAAGAAGTTTAAAATAAACTTTTAAAGGAATTTCAGTTAAATAATTTTTAATGAAAATGTTTGTTTAAATGTAGGGATGTAGGGGTTGTAAAATATAGAATATTATAAATCCATCCATCTATTTTCTCTCTATATATCAATTTATATATATCTATACTCAGCCAGATTCCTCGTGGGTAGTACATAAAAAGTACCCAAAGAACTGTACATGTACGACACATAGTTTCCGAAAAAAATATGCGTCACATCCGGTGGAAGGGAAAACACGTTAGTGGACGTACCAACTGTATTATTTGCCTATCTTTCGAGACAATGGTGTTCAAAATGTTCGACGCGCATATCGAACCATGCATGTGAGCGTTTTCGAATGACGTGAAGCCGTCTTTCGTATGTAAAAGGCTGCATCTTGCAGCTAGCGGTATTCATCGCAGGGTGATCATGCATTCCCTTCGTGATTATTGCAGCATGTATTTGATTTG
>JAPMOR010017013.1:56352-66467 GCA_026543865.1 Argiope aurantia
GCTGTCCTTTCAATGCGAAAGTCATCCGCAGGCTGGACAACAGACTGCAAAATACTGGAAGTGTCTGCCCGACAGCTAGTTGTTCTTGTTGTCGGAAGTCCGCATAAAAAATAATAAATACCCTGACGATATCACAGGAGGATGCAATACTGCGGCGAGTAGAAGAAACACTCGAGGTAAGCACGCGCGCTGTAATCAGTCAGCTTAATTCCGCTAGAAGTACTGTGGGATAGACTCTCTTACGGTCAGAGAGTCAATACCCGGCGGACGGTCAGAGAGTCTGAGAGTCATGACAGAACATCTGCCTTAGTAGTTTGAAAACAGTGCGGTTAATGCCTCAAATAAAGTGTTTTTTGACTCGCATCGGATATAACGTCATATTCCAGATATTAGTTTTTAAGCTGATATGAAAACCAAAGTAATCAGAGACCTAAAATAGCAATGATTTCCATATTTAATTTTCTTGCCTCTCCAAAACAATCCTATGTGATCGTGTAATTACTGCCTCAGATATTTCTCGCTCGAGTTTAACTTCTTGAATTAAGAATAAATTACTTATAACAACTGTGAGAATCTCAGATGTGAGGATTAGAAACTGAGCTTCTATGATGGATATAGTAGTGGCGGCGCTACTCTCATCACCGACAATGAGTTTACATCTGAAAGAGGTCTTGGCAAAGGAGATTATCCATTGGAGCCACCACAATTTCCGATAATATTCAGTTCACTCCGGATACTAGTGCAGGGCAGAGATAATTCCTTGTGGTATTTCCTTATAATTTAAGTTTGCGTTATATAGTCTTAATTATTTTTATTTGTAAAATTATATTTTATCAGTAAATTACCTCAAGTGATATGAGCAAGCGACATGCAATATAAAAAAAAGATCATTGGATCCTCATTTACCTGGCTCGACACATAGTTTCTTCAAGGGTTCATTAAAAAAGGTTTTTAAAGTTTTAAGGAAATTTCAATTAAAAATTTGTGAAAATGTTAATAATGTTCCGCAAAATCATCGAAACCCACAATTACAATAATAATAATAATAATAATAACACATCATTTTAAAAATCAAAGAAAAAGAAGCAGTCTTCCAAAAAATTCCACGCATATTTTCTAATGAATGTACATTATTGACGAAAATTAGTTGTGAAAGAGCCCATTAGCGTGTGTTCTTTCGCTATTAATCAATAGCACCAGAAAACCGAATGCGCAATTTGACGTCATTGTTTCCTGCTAATCGGGCATCTTATACACGCTATAATTGCAGTAATAGAATCACAACACAAATGCCATTCGCTTAAAACTTTGCTTTGGTGAGTTTTGAGCTTTTCTTTACATGCTTGTGAAAATACAGACCGACAGGCAGGCAAACTTTTAACGGATTTCATACAAAATTCAATAAGATTATGAATTTTAGATGCTAAACCTAACATAACAATTTTTTCATCTTCGCTTTGTGGTTGTAACGTTAATTTACATTCAGGCAGTCAGATGGACATATTTGATTGGATTTCGTTCAAAATTTGATGCAGATCTAAAACTTTGGAATGAAGTGTATAATCAAAGTCCGAATGGCGAGCTCAAAGGAACAGATATAATTTCAAACAGATATTATTCACAGGTAGATATAATTCCAAAAATGTGTTTTTCCGATTCAGAGAGATCTGAAAAGTAAAGATTTATCAAAAGCTAAAGTTCAAATTTTTTGACGTTTTCCATCTCTTCGTATATGAGAAAGTATTAATGGGATTCTCTGGGATATCAAATTTATTTCTGTAATTTTTTTTCCATATTTTATTGAATGTCTTCAAAATTTCTTTCCTATTTCGTATTATTATAATTATATTGTTGTATGTGATGCCATGATTAACATGTGAGTTGTCACACACTCGTGTCTGATCCTCATCTGCTTTCAAATTACTTCTCTGCTACGGTGCTGAGAAAGCAGAGACGGGCATTTAATCCAATAACTCAAATCACAAGTATGAAATATAACAACGAATGCGTTAAATCCTTTTTGGAAGTTATTACTACTTCATCATTTATAACAAAATAAAAATAAGCAAATCAATGTAAAAAAAGTCTTCGATGCTCCGAAATAAAGTTTTAAATAATCTCTACATTTGAAATATTTCTACCATCTGTTCTAAGTACGCACCAATAATATTCCTTTGAACACTATTTCATTTCTTTCGGTTAACACTAACGATTTACTCTAAAATATCCTTATACACCAAATAAGGGTTTTTAAATGAAGGAAATCAGCCACATATATGTAATGAAACTTTAGATGATATTTGGAAATGAAAAATAAGCAGTAAGGCTTTGAACAAGTATTCATTATGGAAGTTTCCCAATTTGTAACTTAATCTTGAGTGACACCTACAAAGACATTTAAAAAAAGACGGCAGTTTTTAGTGAATGAATTATACAGCATAGAATGAAGAAACAAATAAGAGACTCTTCTCTCGGTCATTCATGACCCTAATTATAGAAATTTGTAACCGTAGAGAAAAGGCTTTTACTTCGGAAAAAAAGGAAATAATTTTCGTATACTTGCTGAAGCAGAAGACAAACTTCTTACAAACTCACAAAACTTGTCTTCTTTGTCAGTAGCATTTTTTTTCTTCTGTTTGGTAGCTGCGGGATAAGAAATTTAATATTTTGTACTTCGAGCGGCTTCCTTCTTTCTTCATCTGGCTTTGTTGGATAACTTTCAGTCTTTATCTCGAGCAGAGTACTCTACAATTTTGAGATTATTCCGAGGAAAGAATTCCCTCTAATTGAATCAACGGAGCGTTTTAAATTACAAAGCCATTTGACACTTTGTTGCCCAGAAGGTATTTCTTATCTCCGGAACTGAAGAGCGTGCTAATTAACAAGTTCGTCAACGAAAAAAAGCTCGATTTCACTTACTTTAATTTAATTTGAAGGAAACAAAGTGGGAGAATTTCTGAGATGGATAATTCAAAAGATATGGAATACGTAATCATTATTTCTTCATTTTAAATAAGCGAGAAGAAATAATCATTTTCATTAGATATAAATGATCTGTGTAAGCTTAATGAATAAACTATACAATGAATGGAACAAAAGTTAAGATTTTAAGACATTAAACCATGGTTTTTATAGTTCGCATTGCTTCCTTTAAGATCTTGATGTTTGAATAATTTAAATGTACACACGAGTTTATTGAATTTATTTATTATAGCATTTACAAAATAATATTAAGAGTATTCTAACTTCCGTTATTTTCATTGAATCTGAATACAACTGGATTATTACTAGATAAAATGTGAAATATATTAGGGATATTTAATGTTTATGAAATATGAAAGTTAACGTACTAAATAAAATGAATTAAATACTGTTTCGTTCTTTTTAAACAATTAACTGTACATTTTAAAGATTTCCTTTATAAAAGCATTTATACTTTTAATTTTTCACCCTGCTATTGCGCATGTATAGTTGCTTTTACAATCATCAAAAAGAAAATACTCACTTCTACATTTCGAGCATTTACAAACACATTTTTGCAAAATCAGTGTCTTTGAAAATGAATCGGAGAGACAGAACCGAGAATCTAATTAACCGCGCTTATTAAAATAGCTAAGTAATATCTCAGAATTACACAATTTAAAGATTTTATAATAATTTTATTCTATATCTATTTTTCTAATAATGCATGAAGTTTCTTTCGGAAATTAACAGTAATTCTTGAGAATAATTAGTAAAACTTTGATGCATGAAATGATATATCAATTACATTTGAAAATAAAAGTGAATCTAATGGTATATTTTTGTTTTATGAAAAGATAATCTACATCATCATATATGGAAATTCTAGAAAATCTCTTGAAAAAAATCATCATCAATGAAATAATTAAATTCTATATTCGACGAATTTTCGAATCTGAATTCGATCAACTGACTGAATATCTCTGTCTCTGAAAAGTTTTCTTTCATTTTGTTTTATTGGTTTGCTCAGGATTCTGTTCAATATTGTTAAATATTTATTATTATTTTTAGGTTTTTATCTCACCGATCTCTCCTTTAAATGTGTTTCTTAATCTTTTTTTCCTTTTTAAATTACTTTAAATGCGTTTCTTAATCTTTTTTTCCTCTTTATATTACTTTAAATGCATTTCCTCTCTCTTCCTTTTATTCAATTCTTCCAATCATATTTTTTTCGGAGAATCTGTATGAACAATGATTATCCCCTTTCTTATTCTAATTCTTCTCTATAGTCAAAATTTGTGAAAAAGTATTATATTTTCAAATGTTTCAAAACAATGAAGTGTCCAAACCTTGAAGATCATTTGGAGCTGGAAGAATCTCCCGACTGCACGTCGAATGTACTGAATCTGTTTCTCTTGCACCTAAACGGCTTTTTTTAACAATTGAAGCAATTATTTATAAATATTACAGACTAGAAATCTGCAGAGAATGTTAATTTGTTAAAATCACATATTACCGATTTTGAAAATGAGCTAATATTTTTACAAGTAAAAGAATTAAAATAAGCAATTTTATGTATTTTTGAGATGTCATAAATGGTTAGAAATTTTCTGGATTATTTAATGCTAATCATTAAAAACTATTTTAAAATGACCGAATATTTCTATATCCAACGGCTTTAATCTATGTCAATGTAAATGAAGGATTCTACTGCCACATGCATAATTTTAATTCGTTTTAAAACTTCTAAATAAAACTCGCTATTTACGATTTTAATACGTTTTATAAGTTCTTAATATAATTTGATAGTTATCCAAGCAGTTCTAGAAGCTAACTTTTCAAGCTTCCTTCAAATTCTTCTGCTAAAAATTAATCTTTATAATGAACTCGGGTTAAAACTACTACCGGTATCTCCAATAGCAATAGAAGTACATCTAAATCAAAAATATATAATCTCCTTTGCTGTCTTATTTGTCCAGTCAAATGTTGAGATTTATCAGCTAGAAATTTAGGAATATTGAATAAACTTATTTGTCACGTTTTCGCTATAGATTTAGTTAAAAATCCAGATTTTGTCCAACAATCTATATTTTGTAATTATTATTTTCTAATGTGATTCTAGGTATTCGCAAGCGATGATTTATTCAAGGCGCACGATTTTATGTGGGGAAAGACGAATGAGATCTTTACTGGAGAGAATGCATGAATTTTGTAACGATATCACTCACGTTTGTTTTACTTTGGTTAACCTTGATGTATTTCGTTGCATCTAAGAACATAATTTCATTATCTAATCATCAAATCATTTAACTGTAGTTTCATAATCTTGATTAAAGATTTTCTCTGAGCAATATGATGAACAGCGTTTACTATTGTTTTCCATTTCGCTGTTGGTTTCATTCCATAATGCAGTGCTACTCTTAGCAATTAATGTAACTTCTTTTCAGGTGTATTTTTCCGTGATAATTTTCATACTATGTTGCGGTTATTTTCATCCACATCAAAATCGCAGAATAAGTGGTTCTCCTCATTAAGAAGACCCTTCAATCTTTCTTCGATAATTTCTCATCAATCTAAACAAAGAGAAGAAAAGAGCTATATTGCTCTTCTACAGAAATAGGACAAATTTGTGCATGCATTAAAATGCGTACTAATTTTCCAGGCTGCCATTTCTTCTTCTTGCTTATGTGAAGAATCCCTGGTTCGATGACGTAACAAGTTAAAGAAATTATGATGCCAAAAACTTATTCCGAATTCAGAGAGGTCCCAAACAATCCAATCCAATCTGTCTTTTGAAGGTGATCCTTTCCGAGTAGGGAACATCATATTATATAAAACATGTGGTTTTTGCAGTTTTATTCTGAAAGTCGAAACAGTTTTGTATTAAATCGGGACAATTAACATAATATTTTTGAATTAAATCTTCCTATTGCAGAATAATATACGATAGCCTATTAGAAAATATTCCATTTTTATTGATCATTAACTTTAAAAAAAAATGAATTATTTCCAGAAGTTGATACTAAATGAAATTTTGTTTGACGGATTCCTTAAATGGCAAAGCGAGAAAATTTCCTTAACATGCAATTCTTTCAAACAAAGTGATAGAATTTTGGTCATCAAGATCTTACAATGTTTTTTCTCTTTTTTATAACCAATACCAAATGTGCATTACACATATAATCATTATTGTACACATTTTAATATCTCGCGAATTCATGACGCAAAGATTAAGATCTTCAAATTGAAAAAATACTTCTATGATTGAAAAGATCAGATTTTTTTTAATATAAAATCTTTTATTAAAGGCTTTTAATGGAGCTCTTTAAGGGATGTGTAAACCAAGAGAAAATAATTTATTACATATTGCATCCTTCGTTTATTCATTTTTAATTCAGCAATGGTGGAAAAGGGCTTACAGTAAAGAATTCTCCATATCTTGTTAAAAAAGTCATTTGACTATTTAAAGTTCGCGGTCTACATAAAGCGTTTTCTTGCCCCTAAAGTGTATCTTCTACATAAAGTGTTTTCTTTTCTTGAAGAAATCACTTCTTGCCAAAGAAAGGACATTATAAATAACGAAAGATCTACTTAAAGGAAAGTTTTACATTGTCTGTATAAAACTGAATTTTAGGATGAAATACTTCATACATTCTTAGGAATTAATTGCATTCAATAATGTTCCGGCTTTCAAAATATTTTTAATGAATCTGCGCAACAGGCATGTATCTATGGCTGTCTTAGATTAAAGAAATAGTTAATTTTTGAATCATGTAAAAAGATGGTGAAATTAAAAATAAAAATGAAATAAAAATATAGTAGAATGTTTATGAATTTATGTTGCTTCCATCACCCTATTGTATCTAAGCTTATCTTTCGGTCTTATTAGTTTTTTAAAATTTAATATATTTTAATTACTTATGTAGATAGTTTAATTTCCAAAATTAGTTCATTTCCTCATATATGTGTAATATATCTTTTAATAACGAAGTTGAAAATATCTCTATGTTTTTATTTATCCCTAATTACAAAGTTATGCAGCATCATATCATCTTTAACTTTCTAAAATAATTTAATTCGGCTTATTTAAAATTTCACTTGCATAATAATAAAAGAATAGAGACAAAATAATATTATTCTAAGAAAAGAGTAAATTTCGTTTGGAACGCATTTTCCCTCTTGGGCGAAAGGATCCGTGTCTCAAGAGGAAACATTTAACAAAAAATATTAGTTTGTAGCAATAAGGTCTGGGAACTGCCTTTGTAGCAATAAATCATAAACCGGTGATTGAAATAAAAAGTAAAGGTAGTCAAGAACTCTACTTTGCTCACAAAATACTTTATCCAAGTCTGTCACAGTTACGTTAGAGCTTTTATGTTCGAAACGTACTTTTGAATTGAAATTTTACAGTTACAAATATAATTATAATGTTGATTTACCCATGTAATCGCTAAAAAATAGGCACTTAAACGTTTTGATAAAATAAATTTTTGAATGTATGGGAATGTCTTGTCTGCGTTCACGATCTGACTCACTTTGTGCTTTCATTGACTGTGAATCACTAAAATCCTTTGAATGAGGTGCCCTAATTAAGGAAAAATGAGAATTCATGAAAGTAACTCACTCTAAAAAGAAATAACTAATAAAGAATTTATATAGAGGATATCTATATAGGTAGAATCTTTGTGGAAAATAACGTCACAAAAAGTCGGTTTTTATTCCGTAATCATTGCTACGTGCCTCATAGTAGAGTAAACATTTTCTTTGGGATTCGAGATACAAAATAGCATTTTAAATAATTATACCAATTTTAATCAACTAGATTCAGAAGCAAACGAAAAAATAAAACGTCACTGAAAAGAGCAGAAATAATTAATAAAGCAAACATCTAGGTTCATTATTGCAATATTCTACTTTTATAATCAAATGTATTATTTTTCGTCAATGAAAAAGTGTGAGATATTACAATACAAGCAATGTTTTAAGTTAACAATCCGATGAACGGGATAGTACGACGAAAAGTTACGCCTGATCTAAATTTAGATGAAGAAATGGAATAAAGCATTGTTATTAAAATAATCCAGAGTCAAATTCAAATAAGATTCCCTAGATATAAGACAAAGGCTTCTAAAGATCGAAGCAAAATTTCTCAGTTGTCGGAAAATGCCGGATGGAACAAAATTTGGCATGATAATATTCAAGATCGATGGTGATAATCTTTTTCATATGAATGTTTCGGATTTGTTGTTACACCCACCAGAATATGAAAAATATGTGACAATCAGTAACAAGCAATCGGGAGGCTAATTATCCAGAGAAATGCATCTCTGAAATTGATCATGGCCTGATAGTGGGTTTCTTCTAGAAATATCACCGTACGGATGGGAATAGTGAATTGCAGAATGGAATGAGTGAATTAAGTCTGCTCTCATTTCAATTCTCAGGTGGTCTAATTACCTATGTGCGGATGAGTTTTACCTTTCTCTCATTAATGGGAGAACCCAAACCCATACAGTTTCCAATCGTTTAGGGGAATTGTAATTTAAAGTCTAACCCTCTGATCGTATTTCGAATTTCGCATTTCTAAACTTTATTACTATTCAAGGATTAAGAAAATTGGAGAAATAATCTTTCTGAATAAAAACTTTAATCTCAAATCGTTAGCACAGGTTTTATTTTATTTAAATAGTCAGCAAGAGAAATCCGAATATAATAGTTTATTTTACCATTTCCTTGACGCAGTATGGCCAATCACGGCTCTTAAGCCAAAGAAATCATACCAAACAACCAACCTTAATAGTAGACCCAGAGAATGATAATCGTATGAATGTCATAATTGTGCCGGATCGTTTTAAATCACTTCATGAGATTTGAGAAAGCCCTTAAGCTCATTTTCAAACCTATTTCAATCACCATTTGTAAAAGTCAAGACTTTTACAATTTTTAAAACTGAGTTCCCCATTATTGAAAAAGAAAAATCCATAAATGCAACTTCTCAAATTTTTAATTTACACGTATTGAAAACGATCCACTTTTAAAGGAATAATAAATTATGGCGAAAACCTAATGGTTTGCTGTAACCTACCTCAGCTGAAATGATCCTGGAGAAATTGTAGTGGATCTGCAGTAACCATAACGGAAGATGAAACTCTTCAAATTAAGATTATGCTGCTAATTTTGTATAATGTAAAGATATTGTGTATCTTTAATTGCTTCCAATAAGTACCTTCTCAAATGAACGAAATTAGATAAAATGTCAAAAGAAAATAAATACTGAATTGGTTAAGTTTAGTCACATTAGCATCCATTTAGAAAGAAAAAAAACACGACTCTTTTGCGCTTCTTAATTCTGAACCGAAGTCGATGATGAAGAAAACATCTTAGCAGTTTCAGTAAGAGTTGACTCATCTTTTAATCTGAGATTTTATTCGGCAGGCACATTTATCTTTATCATAATGAAGATAAATGCGTGCTTGCGTTTGCTTATGCGTGTGTGTGTGTGTTGGCACACTACAGGCTAGACGTTTTGATCTAGAACTACCAAACTTGGTGCATGTATATTTTGGAAGGTGGTTGGTTGGTTGGTTTGTGTTAGTTTCTGGCGCAAGAGCCATGCCTGGCTATGCCGCGCCAATCAAATGGCAAAATTATAAAAAGGTTTATAAAACATTCTTTTATTAAAAAAAAGATCAGGGGTATAAAGATAAAAATACATGAAAAATGATGAGACAAATATGATTATAATCTTAAAATTTCAAACAATCATTCAAAAGAATTCAATATAAAGAATTAATTCCTTTAATCTTTTATAAAGCAAAAGGAGAAAAAAGATGTTAAATGTAAGTAAAAAAACAATAGCTTTAAAAAAATTAAAAATATTTGGGTGGTATTTTTCACCCACCAGGTCTTGTAATGTTAAAGATACCGAGGTAAAAAAAACGATCACGATAAGAACTAAAAAAATGACATTCAATTAACACATGATGAACAGTAAAAGAAACTTTGTGTGAAAGATGGAAATGTGAACCTAGGAGCAAATTTTAAAATTGTGATCAGAAGTTTAACGATAAATTAAACAAAATTTCCGTTTTTAAATGATATCAAAAATATTACAGTATAAATGTGATTTTTAAATCATCTTAAAAACTTAGAGG
>JAPMOR010017033.1:0-20120 GCA_026543865.1 Argiope aurantia
TTAGTAGTTGTTGCTAATACAGTTGCTCTGCGAAACATGGCAATAAGCTCAATTGTGAAAGCTTCCATGTACAGTTGATATGGTCTTCCAGTGACAGCTACAAGGGAAGATATGAAGTGATTGCAATTATTATTAATATTGTGGCTCTGTGCCACATGGCAATTAGCTCATTTATGAAGTCTTCCACGCACAGTTGATGAGGTCTTTCAGTAACAACTACGTGGGAAGATATGAAATAATTACAGTTATTATTAATATAGTGGTTTTCTGCTAATTGGCAAATAGCTCATTTGTGAAGTCTCCCACAGAAAGTTGATCTGTCATTCCAGTAACTGCTACAAGAGAAGACATGAAGTGATTGTAATTATTATTCATATATTGGCTCTTCCACATGGCAGTTAGTCCATTTGTGAAATCTTCCACATACATTTAATATGGTTTTCCAGTGACTGCTGCAAGAAAATATATGGAATAATTAAAGTTGTTATTGATGTAGTGGTTCTCTACCACATGGCAATTAGCTTAAAATAGCAGTCATATTTATCATTTGTTAATCTTGATCTTCGTCGTTGGTACCTTCTAGAAGTTGATTTTGTAGTCATGGTCAATGAATTACACAAGTGTCTCATTCTTTCATTCAACCATCTTTCTAGAAAGATATGATTCTGAATCGCTTGTAATCAATTACTAGCTCTTCGTCATATTCTTTAGATATATTTTGCTAAGCATATATATCCAAAAAAAAGTTGTTTTCAAATTCTGTTAGGCCTACTATTTTCAGAAACTTCACTTGCTTTTAGAGTTTTTTTCAGCCACGTACCCAATGAAGATGAATATAACAGTTCTGTCAATTTGGGTATCTCGTTTTGATGCAGCATTAATTTTTACATTTGTTATATAATTTTTAAGAAAACGTGTCTATTTTTGTAGCAGAAATTTTGGGACATATATCCTATTAAAAATGTGTTAGATTAATTTTAGTAAAATTGCATGCGTTTATTTACAGATGGACTGAATTCAACTGAATTTGAGATAAAAGACAAAAAAGATAAAAGAGAAGTTTGAAATGTTTTTCAGAAAAATTTATATAATTTTCATTTGCATGTTTTTTTAATAAAATTTATTATTTTTTATTTTTTTATAAATAAATAAATATTATAAATAAATAATTTTATAAATAAATAATATTTATTTTTTTTATAAATAAATAAAAATAATAATAAAAAGACAAACTAAAGTTTCAAAACTTACTTTGAAAGAATATAATTTAATAAATTCATAAATAAAATTTTAGAATTAGAAAATAAAGTCTTTTACGCTACTTTATACACAATGAATTATTAATAATAGATCCATATGTTAAAAAAAAACTTAAATGCCTTTTGAATTTAAATGTTTTACACAATAGATTCTTTTAATGACTTTAAATGGCAAGCAAATAATAAAGACATTTATTTATCTAAATATTTTAATCCGATTAAAAACTGATGCACCCAAATATTATCTACTTTAAAAAGACGAAGTTTCCTTGTAGAGCAAAAAAAGAAATTAATGGAATTATTCATTTTATTAGAAATAATATATTAAAATAAGTCCCATAGTATAAATTCATAAATAAAATGAATATTTCACCGTTGTTTATAGTTTGGTCACGTAGTATTTCAATTTGCAAGTATTTGAAATTGAAATGTTTAATACTAAAAAAAAAAGAAAAAATTCTTCAAGACAAATTATATTAAGCGCAATTCATGCATTATATTTTTACATACCCGTTTATTTTGGATGAAGAACTTTATCATTAAATTTTAGTTTTATAATGGCAGACAATTGATAAAAAATAAAAAGCTAGGAATGTAAGTAAATACCGATTAGGCATTAATGGCAAGACCGTTATTTTGTTTTTTCTGCCATTATAGAATGTTATCATTGCACCACAATATATTTTCCAGTTTTTATAATTTTCGTGACCAAAAATAAATTCTTAATTTAACAAATTACTTAAATTTCCTATTGCCTATAAATTTCCTATATTCCTATAAATGCCACTTGTAAGTTCAGATGATAAAACTTCATTAGCAAAATCGTAGTCAAATAAAATAATATAGACATATTTTATTACTACTTTTGAAAAAGTAGAAGATTTAAGACTAATTTAAAGAAATATATTATTTTTTAAACAGACTTGCAGAATGGAACAAAAGGAGTATAAATTTAGATTATTGAATTTTTTTATTCGGCAGAAACGAGTCTGAATTCAATTGAGATACGTCCACATTATTCGAATCCATAAATGTAAACATTTGTAGATCTATTCCTACTATTTTTTCGATATTTAAAAATATTTCTCTTCTTTTCTTAAGTATAAATCATGGACCGAAGTTACAAATCAGAAACTTCTTGCTTCAGAGAATCGAATATTCTTTTATTCAAATATTCGAATTAGAAAATTGTTAGCATAATGCTTTGATGACATATATTTTATTATTTTAAACCTATCTTACGAAATTCCAACTTCATAAACAGAAAATATTAATATATATTAACATTCTATCTTAATTTCAAAATTCAATCTTTATAAACATGACACAAATTAAAAATAAATATGCAATGAATCGGAAGTTTAAAGTCAATTTTTGTAAAATGCTAATACTATTTATTCATTCATACACATAAATATATAAACCGTTCTTCTAACTTCTCTTTCTGTAATATTCTATCATTTGACAAAAAGGAACTTGAGACTTTGCCTTTCATTAATATTTATTTCTAATTTGTTCCAATTTATAAATATTGAATTTTGAAATTAAGAAAAAATGTTGATATGTATTGAAGTTTCATGTTTATGATGTTGGAATTTCGTAAAAGTTTTAGCTAATTTCTTGAATATAAAATTTTATATTTTCACGAATATAATAGTAGGAGTTTAGAAATCATTTTGAAATGTATACTTGCAAAATCCCCTTAAGCGTTTACCTTTATTGCAACCCAAGCTACTCTGGAAGACTCGTTTCTTGACATTGATAAATTTCAACATCTCACAAGTATTCAGTTTATAAATATAATGAAGTATTGTTTAAATTTTACGTCATATTTTATTTTATCAATAAATTAGCAGACTTTTCCTTTTTAACTTCCAGGCTTCTGGGAAATTTAAGGACAAACAATATGCTTCTTTGAGTAAAGGAAGGACAATTCTGAAATATTGTTCTTGAAATCCATACCAATTGGTTTGATTTGGTTTAGTTATATTAACGTCCCGTTTCAAGCAACACTTGGGCTATTTTGGGACAGTCCTCGTAATTTTGAACCGCAGTCAGATGACGGGGATGACACCTGAGCTGGCACCCCCCTCTCCACACCAGCAGGAGGACGTTTGGTCAGGACGGATTTAACGTGCAACAGACCCCCTTACACGACGGTTCTTTGGTGGAATCGGGTCTCGAACCTGAAACCCTCCGGTTCCGAAGCCGAGACCTTACCACTAGGCCACCTCGGCCCTGAAATCCATACCAATATCTCACTGGGACACACTCTAAGTAACAAATTGTATCTTTTGTTTCCTGTATTATTTATGAGGGATGAAAGGTGCTATCAGTTCATTTGCATAGCATACATAGATGTTAGAAGGATAATTTTAGAGCTATTTTATAGTTTTCGTCAGTTTAAAATTTAACAATGAATTTAAAAAAATGATAATAAGTGATTTAAATAATGTACTATGAATTTTATTAATTTCTATTTGTTCTAAGATAATAAACGTTTTATATATTATTTAAATCTTACACTCACATGGAGATTTGTTTAATAACAACTGAGTAATTTTTTATAAACGGGAGAAAGGACATCAGAAATAAAACTTTGAATACTTTTTTTATTTTAAATTAAAGATAAAATGTAGTAATGCTTCTTTAAAGTTCTTGCTTTGAAACTTATCAAATCATAATCTTGTTTTCCATTTCTTTTCAGCCAATGATTAGTTTATTTAAAATAAATAATTATAAATATACTATAATTTATTCTGAAAAATATCACTAAACATTGCATTATGTAGTTGCAATGCGTTATTCAGAATTGATCCTATTATTTGCAACTAATTACAAGAGGCCGCGGTGGCCTGGTGGTAAGGTCTCGGCTTGTAAGCCGGAGGGTTTCAGGTTCGAGACCCGATTCCACCGAAGAACCTTACCGTCGTGTAAGGGGGTCTGTTGCACGTTAAATCCGTCATGTTAAACGTTCTCCCGATGGTGTGGGGAGGGGGGTGCCAGCTCAGGTGTCGTCCGTGTCATCTGACCGCGGTTCAAAATTACGAAGTCCGTCTCAAAATAGTCCTAGTGTTGCTTCACAACGGGACGTTAGTATAACTAAACTAAACTAAAAAAACAGCTAATTACAATACTTATTCAAGTCAAAGTGTACCGTGGAATATATGATTATACTGTTACGGATATCTGCAATCTAAAAATCTGCAAATCAGTGATTTGGGTTCAGTGGGTGTAAGGTGAAATAGTCAACAGTTTCAATAAACCGTAGCGATGCTTTAAAAAGTACGGAAACACAAACGCACAGGCACCAAAACTCAGTTAAAGCATACATAAGAACAGCCCTCACAATGACAGTAACAGTACACAGTTCTTAAACAGAACTATGCGGGAGAGAGACTATTTACATCTCTCGGTCATCTGCTGTTTTCAACTTTCTACTCGCTTGAACTGAACATGACTGTCGACTCATTAATAACCCTATGTTCAATTTAATACTGACATGCTACTCAGCGTATAACTCGACGATTAACTCAATAATGCTTAACTACAACTTTATCTCAAGTCATTTTAAAGTTTCCGTAAAAGGTAAAGAAGGTTCTTGAGGGTTAATCATAACTAACGTCCTAATGGAACTATCATCAAGATTCTTATAAAATCTGGATTTTTTAGTTTTGTTAACAAGTTGGGGGTCATTCATCAGGCATTCATTCAGTATTCGCCAGAGCTATCTGTAAAATTGTCTTCCTTATTAGAAGACCCACTGTGCGAGAACACAATATAACAAATCCGTAACAATACTTTCAAAAAGTATCTGACGATGAACATGAATTATTCTTCTGTGTTCTTTTCTTTAAATTAAGTTACTTTAGCATGAATAATACAAATCTCAGTGAAAATATTTATAAATATTAGTGAAAGATTAAAAAAAAAACTTTTATTTTTGTGCTTGTTTTATAGTTGCATAGAACAATTTTGGGGAGTTTCTGGAAAGAAATCTGGAAGAATTCCAAGCATTCTGATATTCTTCATTTATCTCTAAGCCAGAAAGACATCAGCATGTCCAACTCCAATTCATCAAACGATATTTAGTAGAACGAACTGCCCTCCATTCATCTAAATTAACCCCAAAGAATCCAATTGAAATTGATACATCTTTCTAGATGTTTTACATTGTACATGAAACCCAAATAGACCTGACCAAAAAAAATTAACCATAATTTAGAAAATTAAGACGAACGTTTTGACTGCCCCGTCTCCAGTGTTTGGCATAAATCCAGGACATTTTCAAAAAGCTTTAAAAGGGGCGTTTTAAGAAAAATGTACCTTCCAAAATCGCATATATAAATCACATCAATCTGAAAATGGAAATGCTTTCAACATCACTAACCCGGGGCGATTTGTTTTTCGCAGTCAGATGAAATGACCCACGGTAAGAACTGCAATAACATCCGAATAGTATCACAAATGGAGCGTTATTTAGGGTGAAAGAGCCGGGGGACTAATTTAGTGTGAAATGGTTTACCACGTACTTCAGGTTTCTGAGGAGAGGTATAAAGAGGGGTTTCGAATTAATGGCAATTTTAAGTCATTGGCACGAATCTTTTCGATGAGTTATTGCTCTTCAGTTCCGAAGTTATGGGAATTTTAGTTTGATTTACAGTTTGAAAATCGCTTTATTATGATTTCGAAATTTGCTGTGAAGCCATTGTGGATAGCTGAAGGAAAGAGAGCAATAAGTGATTAGCGTAACACTTTTGAAACGATTCTGAAAGTTTGTGAGTGAATTTACCACGTGCTTCAGTAAATGAAGATTAATATCCAGGATTTACGAACTTAGGGATTTATTTTATAATATTTAAAATAACTGCGTTTCTAAATTAATGGATTCCATATGTATGCAGGAATTTTGAAGAACTCACCATCGACACTCTGCACCAAATTATCAAATAAATAATGAATGATTTTTTTTATTGGATGAAGTGGCGTGAAATATGCGTTATAATAACGTTATCAATGCTAAAGGAATGGGGCGTGACGATGTCAAAATCTGACTTGGCACAAACGTCCTTGCATAATGTTAAGCCTAAATCTTCATGCAAAAAAAAAAAAAAAATGTTTGTTTCGATTAGTTAGGAGTATTATCAAACTGGGAATATCGAATTCTGAAACGTTTTTATTCTTTAATTTCTTAAATATATTTGTATATGTAGAAAAGAGGTAGTATTACTATGAGTCTATTATATTCGCGTGTGTTTTCATTAGAAAGATTCTATCATTTTTCAACAACAATTTCAGTTAAAATTAATTTCTAAACTTATTTAGTCATCCATTGATATATTTCAATTGAATTTTTATTATTAACGAGTGACATACACATTTCTTAATAATTTCTTAATAATCGTGGACATTAATTAATCGAATTTCCTGGAAAATAAATGTTAAATATAATAATTTTATAAAAGCAATACATTATGCTATAAACACTCGCTTGTTTCACGCACGAATTCTTAAAGCGTCCTTTCAAATCACCAAATTTACTGAAGAAAGGAAATTATAAAATCCTCATTTAAAATCAGTTGTAAAGCTACTTTTATCAATTAATTAGGAGCCTTTTCAATATTATTTTTGACACTTATGAACAGTGGCACTTCTCCGTAATTCAATGGCACTTTTCTTAATGGCTTTACATTAGCATACAACTAGCTGGCTTTACATTAGCAACAACTAAATAAATTATATAGCTCCAAAATGTCTTTAAGGAAATTAGAAATTTTCAGCAACGAAATACGTTAAGAGATAGAAATTTAAATTTTTATTGTATTAATTTAATGTTCTAATTTATTTCTAATAAAGGAAAACAATTGTAACTTAGTCTCTTTATTGCCATGATGAGCTAAGTTAAAAAGGTATCTATGTTATTGATAATCAATATTCATTTATCGATTAACCAAAAACTAGTCAAATCAGTCGTTTCCTTGAAAATTAGTGGATTATTTCTGTAATATATCTTAATTGTTCTTAAAAAATCTTTTTAAGTCTTTTGAAAAGCTTGTACCTAGATCTTCTGATTATTTTTTTATGATTATACGTAAACAATATTGACGAATAAAAGTTTTATATCATTGCCAAGAAACTTCTTACAGAAATTCTACTTAATATAATCAATTATTTAAATTCATGTATTTCGCATTTGTGAAAAAGAAATTTTTTAGTCCAATTTTTAAACGTTTGCTTTTTACCCGCCTTTTTAAAATTTTATACTCTTGTTTTTTTCGATATTAATGCATTTTTAATACTTTTATTAAAAAATTATCAGTTAGTTGTTTACTTTAAAAGAATTCAAAAAATTATTCAAGTGTGGACTTCAAGTAGAGAGAAAACTGATTTTAGTATGCTTTATGAAATTATAAGCAAGTAAATAAAATCTAGATGAAAATTAGAATAAAAAATTTTTAGTCGAATAATGATTTTTCATTTTTTAAATTAAGTAATTAGAAATTCTAAATAAAATATTGTGGATATTTTGCAGAACAAATTATTATAGACGTAATTTCCTTTTTTTTTATCCAACAATATTATCTCCTTTTTTTAAAAAAAAAACAAAATAACTTGAAATTTTGTTAATTTATCATGAATTATGGGTAATATATGGAAAGCCTAAAAGCATTTTACAAGATGTCCTAAATTTCTATATATTTACGATGCAAATGGAAATAATGGAGATCAAATTAAAATTTTTAGATTCCATTTAATTTGCCATGAAATATGATTATACTTTTTTTTTGTATGAATAATACTGTACTATTTTAAATACATGATGTTTAGATTATAACTAGTAAGAAACTAATTCTAAGAAATAATCTTATATCTGCTGGAAGATGAATATATAAAAAAAATCATTCTGATGAAAACCTTTGAAAGATAAATCTAAATCTATCTATATATATATATGAAAAATCCGAAAATAAAAATGAAACGTCGAATGTTTTCCCCTAAATTAGGGATTCAATCAGTTAAACTATTTTTTTATCTCTCTTGATGAATAATTAATTTGATTTAAATTAAGAATTCTTAATGGAAAATGCGAGGGACACCGCCGTTAGCGAGGGATTCGCATTAATTATTTTTCTTTTAACTCCAGTTTTTCAACATGTATTTAAGATCAACAAGGGAGTTAAAAAAAATTCATAAAAAAAAGCAAATATTTTTTTTTTATTTTATGATACAAAAAAATTATTAAAAAATTCTAATTCCTTTTGCTGTACATCAATAAATTTAATAATTTTCTGAAAATGCTATATAAAAATAAAAAATAATTTATATAATTTTTTTATTAATTTTTATTTGAAAAATATATAAAAGATCTTAATGAAAAGAATATTGTCTTTTTTATATAATGCAATACAAATAGAAATATATAGGTGAAATATAATATTGACTTGAAAATTAAATAACAGCAATTAAAAATAAATTTCGTGGAATATTTTTTATGGACAGAATTTCATCAATATGATTTTAACTTTTAAGAACATTAAACGTTTATGCCAAGGAAAGTTTTTGATAATATTATTATTAAACACAGTAATCTGATGAGATAAACGATACATTTTTGCATATGCTAATTAATTTGGATTATTTTATATACATTCATCTTTCATTTTGAACTTTATCTGATGAACCTTGTAATTCTGAGCCTAAGTTATATGCAGATGATAGCATCTGAATTAGCCTACATACAAGTTAGCCTCGTCACGTTTTCACACCACACAAGATAAGGGTTTTTACCCTACACACGTAACTCCTCGTAAACCAGGTCAATGGGCATGGCGTATCTGTTACGAAACTGAATTTTTAATCTGGAAATCGATGTTCTATTCGAATTCGATATTCTATTGTCATATCTTTGACCTATATAGAATGTAATTTATTAATGTTATTGTTTTTTGTATAGAAAAATTGATTAATTTTTCAATGTTCATATAGCAACGCATTTTTCTCGTATTTTTTGTTTGACATTTTCTTTTGTATTTACAATGCACGAAAATGAGATTAGGTATATATTCGCTCTTGACAAGAACAATTTAGCAGCTTGCTTGCTAGTACAGATAATAAGATTTCTCTTGTTTATGTATGAATATTTTATTTTCAATTGATGTTTAATAAACAAATGAATGCACATAAAATATATTGTTTAATATGTTGCTATGAAGAAAATATAGTTTTAGGAAATAAATTGATAAATTTTAAAAAGTTGAAGTAAAGACAAAGCAGAAATTACTACACTGTCATTTCAAACGTGAAGATCATAGTAAAAAATACATCCAAAAAAAAGAAAAACACGCTCAGTTTATGAAACTTTCTAACGATAATCACTTTCATATAATGTTACATGTAAAACTCCTTTGCTCTTTTATTTTCATTTAATTTACTTTAACAAACTATTAATCTTTGATACATGACCGTTAAATCAATTTCAAAATTAGGAAAAGAAGTAAGATTATTAATTTTTCTTTCCAAATGCGGCAAAGATACAATGGCAATATAAATAAAACATCTTTGCTTGTAATGCTGAATATTACTATATTAACCAGATGTAGTTGTCTCTCCAAAACTTTCTCGCATACACTCTGAGAAACTTCTCATACCAAAGAGCGCTTTACATAGCACTGGCATACAATAGTTAGGAAATATAAAAAAAATTGTTTGAATTTAGCATTTTTTGCTGCATCTATCGTTCGATCCTTAGCGAGTTTTTAGGTATTTAATATCTAGCATGTGTCAATATCATCCGGAAATTGATCTTATGCTTTAGACATGCTATTTCCAGCCGATTGAAACAAAAATTTTACCCAAAAATACGACATATTTAAGTCATTTCGTTTTCGAGTTATCACATTTGCATGTTTCTGAAAGTACAGACCGACAGACAGTCAATCTCTTATTGGATTTTGCTCACAATTTGATAGGTGTCTTCAATATATATGTTGAATCCGTGTACCGAATCTTATCGATCTAGCACTTTTCGCTGTGTAGATACCTCGTTAACTTATATTCAAGCAGATGGACAGATGGATTTTCTCTTAATTGCTTTTACTCATACTTTGAAAAAAATCTGCATATTTGAGGTAAAGGCCGCATACAGATTTCAACAGTCAAGCTCAAAGTGTTTTTGAGTTATCTTTGAGTATCGGATTGACAGATTGTCATATTCCAAAAATGTATTTCTCGATCTCAGGGAGGTCTAAAATTCCTCGCCAAAAATCGCCAAAACATTCCAACTAGAGATTCATCAAAATCTCTAGTTGGAATGTTTTGGCGATTCCTGTAATTTCTCTATATTACGTAAACGAGAAAGTAAAAATTAAGTTATATATTTTTGTGTTACTTTTAGTTTTATTTATCATACGATTAAGCTATGTAAAGAAATAAAAGAAAGCTATTAAAAGAAAGAAAAGAAAAGAAAATATAGAATATGTAGTCAAAAGAATAATTTTGACCTGCATAACAGATTAAGAAAGGTAAAAAAAAAATATAGAACGAAATCTTTACAATCGATATCTTTGAGATATTCCAATATTAAAAAAATAACATATCCATAAATATCATGACAAGTTTAATGCATAAATTCTAATTTCATTTTTCTCCAAAACCCATGTAAAATTTAATAGCTTCATCATTCCAAATAATTGCATCCACAGCGATTGCCCCTCCCTTCGTGAGAACCTCCCCGAATGATTAAGAACCATTTACACTCGAAATGATGCTCTACACGCCACACAATTACATTGCTTAACCGTCATCTTATTCAATTAGAAGCTCCAATCCTCCATTAATACCCCGAGGAAGGCCTCCACCAGATCAGCTCATTTCTTCCATTCGATTACACTTAGATCCTTGATTAGGAAGTTAAAATCCAGCATTCAGAAATCGCTAATAAAGCGAATTGCTCGGAACAGGATCCTATTTTGCATGGAATAAGTGAACTATCTTTAAATAAGCCACTCAAGATAACTTGTGCAATTCTTAATGGGCACTCCAGAAAGAGCGCTAAGGGTGTGCCATTATCAGCAAATATCCAGGAGAAATAAAACGCGAGTCCTTTGATGTCCGAGTGGCTCTTCCCATTCTTCAGACAAAGCAGCAAGCCCCTTAAATATGTGATCTGTGGAAATTGTAAGGCTCATTGGGCCGATTGTTTAGGGACAACATGGCCCGTGATGTTTAATGAAGGAGGAGCGGAATACCCGGAAGCTGAATTGTTTGTTGAGACTCGTCGAGGGGATGATGCCCGCTGATGGATGGGTGGTTGAAGGGAGAGTTAGCTGTGGAATGCATCCTGGTTAGGTTTAATTATAAGGAATGAGGAGGGCTATGTCTGGGATGTTCATTTAATGAAGCGATTAAAGAAGAGGAGTTTAGGAGGGTGATTGTTGTATTGCTATGAAATGTATAATTTAAAGTTATTTGGATTCATATCCAAAAATTTAACCATATTATCTTTTAAAATTAATCAAACAATAATTACAAATGCAGGTATCTTTAATTTAAACTTGGATAGACTATTTTTAAATTCTTAAAATTATTTTGAAATTTTATTCAATTGTTACAAAAATGATGAGTTATCAATATATCTTTAAATTCTGGTAAGTAAAATATGGAATCTGTTGATTGACATTGACACTAGGATAAATTATTTTTTTGTCTCTCGTTATTATGAATCCTCTGCAATGGCTTATCTGGTTAACACAAATAGTTTCAATTAATATTTTAATTTTGTTAATTAATTGGTAGTTTCAACCCACAAGCATAGAAGAACCCACAATTTACAAACATACTATGCATTCAAATATTTAATAATTTTATGTAGTTTTGATTCATAACTGCAAATTTCAGTTTAGAGTAAAAAAGAGAACTATTAAATGATGATACTCTTAATATTAAACAAGATAAATCAACCAGATAAATTCCTTATGTTTTAATCCAACTGCGTTTGACAAGCAGATGATTCTAGAAAATATTTAATTGTGCTCAATTTAAATTAAATCTCTCATGCGCAGCTTGATATTTATAATTCCTCCCAAAAAGAACATTTAAATACCAATTTATGAAAGACTTGTAATCTGTGTCATTTTAGTAGATTTTCACTTGTTTTATTTGATGTAAATATTAATATCCTTTGGGAATCAAGTCACATGATGCAAAAATAACAAACAAAAGTAATTGTGTACGTCATCCAATGTCTCAAACTTCTTTTTTTACTTCTTTTATAAAGTAATCAGTTGATACAATTATAGTATATGCATGCCTAAATTTAATTATAATATACGAGCGTAATTTGCTTCTATTATGTGAGAATATCTAACAGTTCTAGAGAAAAAAAATCAAAGTGTTACAATACAATATTGTAGGATATAGGATAATTAATTAATCCTTTAGAAAAACTTTGTTAATATATTTCTCAAAAATCTTAATGAAATAAAATACAGAAAGTGAAATTTTGTAAAGGCAATGACATAGAATATGAACTTAATTCCCATTTCTAACTTTTCAACAAGAGAAGAAAATAATGCATAAAATATTTAGAAAAGCAATGGAAGTGATTTAAATTTCATTGATACAGTAAGAAATCCTACTGCAAATATTTGTATAAAAATATTATTTCAAAATTGTGAAAATTAGGAAAAAATTCTGTTTTAATTAAATGTCATTAAAAAACTAATAATGATAATAAAATATATAAAAATAAGAAATGAGTAAAATTGTTGTTGAATGTCGAATTTGCCCATTCTGTGATTTTACTTCAAATGATTAGATTGATCATATATATATATATATATATATATATATTGTCACGTAGAATTATAGTATAGAATAGCACACACACACACACACAAGAGGTAGAGCTAAACTAATTTATTAACTAAACTCGGAACACAGTAACTGACAAATCTGCTTTTATACAAGCAGAGAAAGTTCCAGAATACTTTTCTGGAGACAGTAAGAAAAGTCCAGAACACTTGTCTGGTAAACGAAAGAAATGTCCAGTATCTTCTGGAACATGAAATAAAGGAAAACATAAAATCAAAGAATGAAGTATTTACATATACTATTAACCGCATTGTCTCTAGCGAGATTCGAACCCAGGTCTCTTGATCACGAGACCAGTACCATGACCATTCGGCCATGGAGATTCGACGGTGTTTCTTCAATTTTAGAGTTCAGTTAATAAATTGGTTTGGTCTACTTGTGTGTGTCATTGCGTTCTACACTAAAGTATCTACTTGACAATATATATATATATATTTCTAATATATATATATATTAGAAATATATATATTCAATTCTCATATTCAATTCTCTGGCCTTCTTTATTGTCAGGAAGAAATATGCATTTAACTTAAAGAAATAGAATAATCGAACGTTATCCAAAATATACGGTATATAGTATTTATGAAAATGGTAAAAGAAAAAACATAAAAGTCAAAAAATATCACATATAATAATTTTTCCTTGTAATCTATCTTAATTATTTTTGAAGCATTTTATTAATCTTATACCTAAGACTTACTTCCATAGTTACAAAAGAAAATAAATGTATAAGCAGATAATTAATAAAAAAATTCATTAAAGAACAGTTATTCCACAGAGAAGTTGCTTCTGAGTTATTGCTGATTCACTGGGCGCTAACTATTTCTCGAGCAAGATGAAAGCCCTAAAAATCCAATAACTACTATCTCGCAGAAACAGCAGCAGAAAATACCAGTAATTGTATTATTTCGAGAGTCAATGTGATATCAAAAAATAGCCCTTGAAAAAACAAGAAACTGTGAGTAAAACAAGAAATGTTTCCTTTTTGCTCCTCGAGTATCGATGGGAAAAAGGACAAATGCAACAGAAAAGGTCTCGCCCCGAGGCCGTGTCCAGAACCTCCACCAACTTAGCAAAAGGCTCCTTGGAAGAAAAAGGCATAACGAAAATATATCCGTATACATAACCTGTTACAGTAACAAGGAAGTCATTATAGAAGTTTTCTTTTTTTTTTAAAAAAAAAAAGAAAGATGTAGGAGGGAAGCAAGTTCAATAACAGATTCTTGCTGATTCTGCTTTTGTACTTCAAACTATGATAGAACTTCAAGTATATCTTCGAATGTTGTACTGCTGGGAGATGTGGTAGTGTTTGTATATTGCAACAGATCGAGGAATTTCTTTCTTTCTTTTTTTTTTCTTTAGTCAGTTTGATTTTTTGTCTTCGAATGTATCTTTCCGTCAGCGATTTCCTGCCGTAACTTTTGTATTTGGGTGTTTGACTACAAAATTATAGTTCCATTGTATTAAATTGGAAGATTTGAATTTCGCTGTTATAGTCTAATGAACAGTCTTCCTCCATTTATTGGCGAACTTTGGCGAGAAATGATCATTAAAATGATCCAACCCATTTTTAAAGTTTTATAACTCGCCTAGTATCTGCCGTAGAAGAATGAAACATATTTTTATTCTTTTTATTTTCTTTTGCATGAAGTATAGTGAAAGTATTGTAATACTGAAAAAATTCAAGTTTGAAATTTCATCTTGTCTCTATATTCTAGACTTCCCTCCGTTCGAAAATCATTTTTTAGGCATTATATTTGTTTGTCCTTGAGATTGATTATTGAGAAGTGTTTGAGGTTGAAGATTAGTATGTGCTTTTTTATACCAAATTGGTAGATATCTATCAAATTGTAAGCAAAACCGATTCAGAAGAAGATTGCCCGATTTTTCAATTATAAATAACACGGCATCTACAATTATTTTGTGATTACAATTGTAATTCTGTGTCAAATTTTCGTTCCACTCGTTTGGAAACAAAGCGTTTAAACTCAAATTCGATTTTTGGAATTTTATTAACCACATACCAGGATTAATTGCCGAAATATTCATCAAGAATGACACAATAGATTCAATAAAAATACTAAATTCTATAGCCAAAGGTTAATATTTCGTACTTATTCTATGCCAATGTCAAGCAAGACATTTTCTGCCTTACCCAATGTACATATTTTTTTTAAAAGAAAGGTGGAGGAAAACAACTTTATTAAAAAATATGCGAGAATGTTTTGAAGTGACAAATGCCGCTATTCTTAAATACTACTATATTGTTTACTGAGTATGATTAATATGACTGGAAAACTGTATGAAAGTTAGTATATGGAATTTTTACTAGAATTTCTGTTAATTTAATTAAAATAATTTACAACTTTTTATCTAAGTGAAAGTATATCCCTAATAGGGGTTTATGCCTACCTTTAACATCTTTCTTTCCCTGCAATAATAGTGGAAATACTACATATACAAACACAAGCGAAATAGGTTGAACCCCTTGAAGAAATGAAATATTTCTAATTTAATGTTAAATTCAAAGAAAATTAAATATAATTAAACATATTATGAAATGAGAAATCACATATATCGGCTTAATAACAATTTTTCAGGAGATATTAATCTAGCATATTCATCGGAATATCAAAGCAACAATTATTATGAATAAACATTTGATTACGGATATTTTTAAACCTGTGTATCTCTAAAGAAAGAAATAATACGTGAAAGTTCCGACTAAACCTTTTTATGTGTGTTTTTAAGTACTAAAACGTTATAAAGAAATTAAATCTTAATAGTTAAATATTTAATAAAGTATATGTCTGCATTTTACGATTGTTATGAGTCAACTTAATTGGCTGCCCTCAAAGTTTGCAGCTAATTCATTTAATCTAAATAATTGATATTATTTTATTTTATTTTCAGATCGATGTCCAATCTTGTTTCTAAATCTTTCCACGAAAATCTACCAGTTTCTACTAGTCAGCTGAATCACGTATATTTAACAAAAAGTTGCAACAGAACATTTCTAAAGACCTCTTAGGTCCTTTTCAGCCATTGAAAAGAATAATAACTACTCCAGCCTCGAGTCGTCGCTGAAAAATTTCAGAGCCTCGGCATTTCATTCTTAACGACAGAGTTTGTCGCTTCAAAATAAAAGTAATTGCATCTATCCTGTCCTAGTAAAATATGCACCAGGAGAGAGGGAACGCCAATCGAGATTGAAGACCCTGACACTTTGGCTCGGCAGGGAGGGAAAATATAGTGTTTTGCATAATGAAGAGGAGGGTTGGCGATTAAAAGAGGGTGGGGAAGCATCATGTTGGTGGCGTCCTGGCACCTAACTTAATTTTAAATATCGCTGTTCAATTGCACCTTGTCGAATCTGGTCTCCCCCTTCATAATTATGGAAGGCTCTCGCTTTATTATAATAATTGCTTTAATACCCGGGTCTATAATCTCATTTTGGGGAAGGGAATTGCAAGCATTCCCGTTTACATGTCAGCTACGGTTTTCTGATTGACAATAAGCAACGCTCAGGCGGAGCTGCGTTTTTGGACATGTCAGGGATTTGGATTGACTTCCCATAATACCAGTGCAGCGGTTAACATGATAATAAAATGACGGTTCAATCGGAGAGGAGAATTTTAAATGTTGTATTCGATATTTAATGTGCACGGGGCAATTATGATTAATCTATTGATTTTTAGAGCTCAATTATGAAGAAGTACCAAGCCAAACGCAGTCCCATTTCATATACATACAATTTAAAACATGCGAGATCTGTTTACGAAGCGAGAAAATTGTGCACATTTTCACCAAAGGATAAAAAGGAGCCAAAATGATGAATTTGGTAATCATCTCGGGTTAATCAAATGAATTTAGAAAGTAAAGTTTTGCATGATTACTTAATATTTAATGGACAATTTGATGCAAAAATATCCTTTATCAATTCATTAATTCTTTTTCATTGTTTTCATTTTTTCAGCAAAAAGTGCATGAACTTTAATTTTTTTTGTATCACATCAGTATGTGCATTTAAACCATCTTCTTTCTTTTATAAATGTCGATAATTAGTCTAGTTAAAGTACTATACAATACTGCAGTACTATACACATAGGTAGAGACACAAAGGTTTGAACAATCCGCACTGTTATTTTCAGAATAACCATGCTATGTAAATAAAAGAAACATATTTATCATGTTTAGCAAAACAAATTATTAAAGAAACAAAGCAAAATTGTAAAAATAGTCTCTGAATTGTAAAGTCAACGAAAGAATTGCATATACACTGAGTCAAACAATTGAGAGTACACCTTACTTTTACTTGAGAAATCCAACTTCCAATATAAATAACACATTACTGAGAAGAGCAAACATCTTTTTATTTTTATCAATAACAAATGGTTTAATTTAGAACTAAAATAAAGAAAAATCAACAAAAAATTCCTAAATTCAAAAATTTCAGAAGCATTTTAAATAAACTTACTCAGATTTTTGCCTCAAAAAAATTGAGAATGCACCAATGAAATTTTTGCAACATTTCACATAGAAACAAAGTGTCACTGTTAAGTTGCATGTCTTTTGGCTCTTATAATGGCCTCTAAACGTCATGGTACCGATTCGACTAATTTTTGGCGGTAGCTGAAGATATTTTATAGCATTTTTCTTTCACACGTTTGTTTTAAAAGGGTTTTGTATCTAATTTTGTGTTTTTGATCCACCCTTTCAAGTATGGCCCACGAATATTCAATAGCATTGATATCGAGGTACTGTGGTGGTGCGTGCAACTACTGTTTACAATGAAAAATACACTATATTTTGATGTTACATGCATTCTGTTCGGGGTCGTTGTCCTGCTGGAAAATGGAATTTCCATCTAAACTCAATTTTTTAACCCTTTCTTTTAGATTGCTGCGACCATATGGTTCTTCCAACTTGCTGCAGAAGCTTCTCAAATCATAGTCAAAAGTGTAAGTGCTGAAACTGTGCGAAATGCCATTAGACAAGATGGGTATAAAAGTCGCATTGTTAGAGAGAAACCGTTCATCAGCTTGCAAATTCAGAAAATACATTTGAAGTGCAAAAACCCATCAATTGAAGACCAATAACCTTTGGAAGAAAGCTATATTTAGTAATGAAAGCGACAACCATCGTACTGTATGGAGAAAGCCTAATACTGCTTTGGATCCAAAAAATTTACATCCTACAGTTAAACATGATGGTGACTCCGTCATGATTTGAGGTTGCATGGCTTCATCCGGGGTAGGAAATAATTCTTATAGATGGCATTAAAAATTATATGATTTACTTGATTATACTTCACAGCAATCTAAAAGAGAGTACTAAAAATTTGGGTTTAGATAGAAATCTCATTTTCCAATATTGCAACTATCCCAAACAGAATGCTCAACTTGATGTCTTTTTCATTGTAAACAGCAGTTATACACACTACAACAGAACCCCGATATTAATGCCATAAAATATTCGTGGGTCATACTCGAAAAAGAGTTTCAAAAACGCAAAATTAGAAACAAAACCCATTTATAATAAGTATTGCAAGAAGAATGGGAAAAACTTTCTTCAGATACCTCCAAAAATTAGTCGAATCGGTACCATGAAGTTTGAGGTCATTATAGGAGCCAAAAGACATGCAACTTAACAGTGACACTTTGTTTCTATGCGAGATATTGCGAAAATTTCATTGGTGTATTCTCAATTTTTTGAGGCAAAAATATGTATGAGTATGTTTATTTAAAATGATTCTAAAATTTTTCAGTTTAGGAATTTTTTGTTGATTTTTCTTTATTTTTACTCTAAATTAAACCATTTGTTATGGGTAAAAATAAAATCATGTTTGCTCTTCTCGGTAATGTGTTATTTATATTGAAAGACGGATTTATCAAGTAAAAGTAAGGTGTACTCTCAATTTTTTGAGCCACTGTATGTAATTTGAGTTAAATAATAATAATGATATGTTAATGGTCAAAACTCATTTCTTTGTTAAAATGTATGTTAAATTTTAATTTTTCACATATAGAAGTTCCTTATTTAGCTTTTATACTTGTTGCCCAAATTCTATCTGACATGAAACTTTTGTCTCTCGAGGAGAATCTATTGACTGTCGATTTTCTTCCCTCTGAATCGAATGCCCATCATTTTAATGTGCAACAACAAAGCAGCAATGCATTTAGTTCAATATTTTCATTTTAAAAAGCATCAATCAATATGATGCGGTTCTGTATTTAGAAATATTGAATGAAAGAAGTATTGATAATAATTTCTGACAATCCTATACAACACACACTAAAACTTAACTTAGAACGTCTCCATGTTTATTTACAACGAAATTTTTATTGCAATCGTCATGTTGCCATGCATGTAATAACAAAAGTTATAATTTTGATCTATATGACGTCATTCTCAGATATCTCGGGCGCAACCAGAGAATTCCACGAAGTATTTGAAGGATACGTAATTCTTTTTTACTTTTTTTTCTGCGTAGATTCATGATATTTTTAGGATGGGGACGATATTAATTCTATATGGCGCCTTCTGTTAAAATACTAAATTATTCAGCATCGGCTTCTTCTAAACATAGTTTCTGCTGAGTTTAGAAAAACAATGTTTTACGATAAATCTACTTTCGATGCAATTAATAATTTTCAATTCATTATTTCTTTTTCAACTGTCTTTATTAAGTAACATTTAGTGAATATTTCAATAATTCAAAAAATATTGATGCTGACGGAATTTTTATTTATTTAAATGAAAAATTTAAAATTTGTTGAAATTTTATTGTATTTGGGAAAAATGATCAACAGTTTATCATTGCAAAAAATATCATTAAAATTATTGCGATAGATAACAATGAAACCTGACACAAAAACTGGAAATAAAAAGCAGGAAATGCAATAGCTTTATTAAGATGATAATTTTGGAACGTTTTATTATGCATTTTACAATGCTTTAATTTAATAATTTTATTAATTTAATTTATTT
>JAPMOR010017033.1:20130-40391 GCA_026543865.1 Argiope aurantia
ACACACAATTCGGATAGTTACAATTCAAATCTTTGAAGTCAATCGTTCATAAAACATTATATATCGCAACGTAGATTAAGATTTCTCAAGAGTCTAAGTAGTACGTAATTAACAAGCGCAAGTGAAAGATTTTATATATGCCAGTCGAAATATCATCATATTATACCACAATCTTTAAATGATAATCTGTAAGTGTTAGAATTGACATTTTTGTGTGTTTGTGGGAATAAAAGTCCCATTGCTACATTGTTGCCCATTGAATTATAGAAGACAATGTGATCTATGAAGACAATGTGATCTTTTAATGTGATCTATGAAGAATATTCATGTTATATCTCATGATCGTTGCTGCCAAAGTAATAAGTTTATCTACTTCATTAGGATGTGTCATTTAAATTTCTTTTAGATATTTTTTAGCATTGCTACAGAAGCGAATTGGTGCTCTATTTCCTAGAAACTACATTCTCTTTGAATTGATGAAAAAATAGTTGAACGCTCTCCAGAAAAATATCATGTATGAAAATTTCGAATTTAGCTCTGTTTAACTGAATAATTAAATATGTGCTAAAGTTAAACATAAGGCATCTTGGAAAATTTACCTAATAAATTGCACCTCACTATTAAGACCTCGTTGCTCCACAGTAGGTGAACGCATTTCATTAAAAAAATGGAATTATTCCTAACCATTTTACCTCACTGTACTACTTTGTCTAATATTTTATTATCTCCCTGTATTAGAAATGGTAGTTTATTGCATTTAAAATGATAACATGCTGCACAATGAAAAAAAATCTGGAACTGTAATTATGTTCAATATCATGTTGATATGAATTTATAATATACCTTGAATATTTATTTTATGATGAGAAGGAGGGTGTTATAGATAGTTCTAGCGAATGGATGCCAGGTTTGTGGTTTTCCATTTGGCGATTTTGTAACAAAAAGGAAGCACACCGAAATTGCTCAGTTATTGGGAATATCTCAATTGGATGCGAAGATACGATATCTTTCTAGAAATTGTTTTGCCCTGTAATGTTAATGAAAAAAATATCGAGAGATAGAGCTGAAGTTAAGAGTCGAGTTGAAAGAGATGGTTGGATTAAGTCTTTCTTAAAAGTGTTAATTCTACATTAATGAACCATTTTGGGGCCCGTTTCTTTTTTTTTTCAACCGAAAAATCCAAGATATAGAGCAAAGTATCTTTAGTGTTAACTTGCTTTACATCCTACACTCTTTATTTGATGCAACAATCGACATAAAAAGGGCCTAACGCTGGGCTTGGTTAGTAGTGAAAGATTTAATAGCGATTTATTACTGCAAATGATGTTCTTGTGTATTATTTGGTTATGTTTTATTATTGTATATTCGTTTAGAATAAAGCATCATTATACCTTAAAGAGCTAATTGATTTTATTCTTCTATACCTACCGAACGGACTTTTCCTTTACAATATGTACATTTTTTAAAAATTCAGTTTTTTTTAAAGCAAATGTAAGCATAATACATGATGAAAATTATACATGATTATACACAAAATTATACATACTTAATTTATACATGATGAAAAAATAGTTACAGCTTATTTAATGTTTGTTGCAAAAATTTCCACAACTGCTGGATGATTGGAATAAAAAAATGGTCGAATTCCCTTTATAATAAGTGAAGAATTTAAGAATAAGTTACGTGTGCATTAAACATTTCATAAATTGTTTGTACATCTTTAAAAAATGTTTTATGAATGACTAAATAAGATAAGCAATTATACAAGAAGTCATCATAAAATATATTTTAAAGTGTTTTGTATGTGTGTGTGTGTGTAGCAGTTGCATTACACTTATCTTCTCTTTTGGATACTAGATGGCGATACCTGATTAAGCCATCCCATATGTAATCCCATAATGCATTGAGATTGTAATTAGAATGACATGTGACGCTGAACTGTGAAGCGCGTGCGTGAATGTCTTGTCTTTGTGTCTGTGATTGTTTAGTGTGTGAATGTGATTATTAAAGAAATGTTTCCAACAACATTCGTCCTGTTGCTTCCTGCACATATCATAATAATCCACATACCACTACATGTGTTTATTGTCAGCTTTTCGACTGCAATGAGTTTTTTTATATCTATCTTTTTCTTAAACAAATTCTCAAAGAATAATATATTTGCCATTTGGGACATAATAACACTACCACAAACTCACAAAATGCTCAGTGAAACAAATTAAAGGCCTTATTCTGATTTATAGTCAAACATCGATTACGTTTACGTCATTTTAAAAATAAGAATAGATCTTTCTAAATCCCCGAAAAGTAAAAAAGAGTATATAAATTCACTCAATAATACATAATATCTTAATAGCCCAATTAAACTAAAAAAGCAAATAAGACTTACGTCCTTTACTTAATAAAAATGAGCCATTAAATATTCTAACATGTTTCTTTAAGGGCAATTCTTCAAAACGAGCCGTACTTTCCAAACACAAAGTCGCAGTCACAGTCTGTTAGTCAAGAGCCCGTCTGAATATTTCAACGACTCTTTCCGCCACCATTAATTTTTCCGTCAAAAGAACTTTATTTGAAATGGTTTCTGTCAAAACGTTGCAATGAAATCCTTAAATCACTGTAACTGTCAAGGATTTATTCTTCGGTGCGAAATTAATATCGATTTTTGCTCTAACATTTATATAAACAAGGTGGTCAGAAAGAGAAAAGGGAGGTATTAGTCACAGTCGGGACAATAATCGATTGGTTTTCATTTATCATAAAGGATACACTATCGACTCACCTTTGGAAAGATAATTTTCGCAAAAGGTTTTATTCATTTATTGAATGAACAAGTTTGATACTGTAAAGCAGAACCTTACCATTTGGAATAAAATGCTGAGTGAAAATATAATTATAATTTGTTTTTATGACTGTTGAATTCAATACTATTATTATGGAATAACGAAGTTAGAAGTATTTGCACAATAATTATATTTCACTCGGATAACGGCTCATTTTTTGAGGTATCCTGATTTTCTGTTAAAATTTTTGATAACAAAACTATTAAATTTTGAATATCATTTTGCATTCATATTCATAAAGATCTTCGTAAACTTTTTCTCAGTATGTTTGTTAAACATACATTTATAGCAAATTGAAATGCAATAAAAACATTTTAAACGGAATTATCATTCTGGCTGACGTTTTTAAAACTTATTTTTACAAGGATTAGTATAACAATATTTTTTTATCATCCTTGTCCATTTTTTGATATTTCTGTAAATATTAAAGGTGCCAAAATTTCGCTATGTAGTTTTTACTTAAAAAAAAAGAAAAGAAAGAAAAAGGAAAAAAAAAAAAAAAGAAAAAACGGCATTTTGGTCTAAGGGTAGCGCGTTTTCCTCCTGATCTGGGCATCCTGGGTTCGAGTCCTGATTCGGACATAGTTGTTCTCTACCCTGTGTTCTATCTGTGAGATGTGTGAAATAACTAAGGGATATCACCGGTTACGAGACAATCCTTCCCGTAGGAAGCACGTTCCATCATCGATAGGAAGAGCCGACCTGACGAAAATCAACCACTATACCGGAAGCTTGTCAACATCACTGTTAAAGGGCATCTCGGTGGGGCCATGCTGCTCATAAAATAAACATTTTAAAGAATAATAGCATAGCGTCTATTTTGAAAAAAAATTTAAGCGGGAAAATTATAAGTTTCAAATAGCTGCGGTAAGTTGCAGATAATATAAAGTCTTCAAATTCGAAATGCTATTCTAACAAACAGATGAAAAACTGTCATTTGGTAATATCATTAGTATTAATACTAAATTGAAGAAAAAAGAGTCAATTTTAATGAAACAAATCGAATTTAATTTTCATATTACATGTTTCTCTTTTCTATATAAGTGGATTTGAAAACCTGCCCCGACGGAATCCTTCTAAGAGAGGTAAGTAGCTTTTGAGCGCACTATTTTTTTCATTTCCTTCTAAAATGCTACAATGTAAAAAAGAAACTGAATACAGACATCAAAAATTCTTCCTCGAATAAGAGAAAAACGCTGAAAGAAAGTAAAATCCCCGAAAAACGGATAGAATGCTTCCGTATAGAAATATGCAGGAGCGATATCAATAAAGCCTTTTAAGCCGTTTCTAACTCTAGCTATAGTACGCCATTTAAAATTATCGGTTTTCTAGGAAATAGGAAGTACCCAGTTCAAGTCAGATAAAAGGTTTTAGGTCTATATCAGTGGAAAAATAGGAATACATTTTTTTTTTTTTATTGAAGATGGCACGAATTCTTGCTCGATGCAAAAAGCTTTCTACAGTATTTAGGTTTGTAATATTGAACATTCAACAAAGTTGTTTAATTGGTAAGAACAAAAGAAAAGAATATTTTGGTAATATTTAGATATGCCGAATATATTAATAACGATATTTTATTGCTAAAACATTTGTACGCCAAGAAATAATTTTTTAAGACTTTTAAAATATTGGTACATTAGTAAGTCTGAAATATTAAATTTAATTTGAAATTATATAAAGTATATTAATATTTAGTATGAAATTATTATGCTTAGTATATATTTCATTAAAATTATATAATATTTCATTTTAAATATTATGGGACTAATATAATATATTAATATCGTTATGTTTAGTATGAAATTATGTTTATTTTACTCCTTTAAAAGTCTAGTAGAAAAATAATTACTGATATTTATTTTCTGCATTAATGATTACATGATTACTGGTTATGATTAATGATTACATTTTTTTATATTATTGTAAATTGGAGAATAACAATAATTAGCGTTAGCAATATTTAGTAAAATTTTAATATTCAAGTGCCTTAAATTATTATGAAGTTAATTAGACTCAAATTAAGTTAAAGTAAATGTTTTTAAATATTATGTATAATTTTACTATAAATAAGTTTATTACAAAAGTTTTAATGGAGAAATTATTCTTCTCTGGTTGTCTCTGTATTTTGGTATAAAATGTATGATTTTTGGTGTAACATTTAAGAGAATTATGCTTAGAATAACATTTACAATCGTTTCTAGACTGAAGAAATATATTAAATTTAATTGTATTTTTTTTCTGTATCAAATATTTCTTTGAATACGTAGGTTTCTTTGTTTACTGCCTTTTGTGAAATACGAAAATAAAAGGAAAAAGGATTGTATATAATTTAATCTCATTATTTTCTAAAATTATAAATTAGTAGCAAAAAGCATAAATACCAAAAGTTTATTTCTGTTTCAACCTACATTACGTGACTTAAAAAATGGGAAGAATCATTATTTCGGTTTATTGAAAGTACATTATTCATAAAGAAGTAGTTCCATACTAAATGAGAATTATTTGTGGGATGATTTTCTTCTCTTCAATTTTTAATCTTGATCCTGAAGTCAGTGCTTCCAAACATTTTTACTGGTCACAATTAAAAGATTGATTCTGGATTTGCGATACAATGGTCCAATAATGTATATAAATGGGATAAAGGAAATTGCACTAATTAATAACCAACTATTAATTTTATTAGTTAAATGATGAGCATAATTGAGTAATACAAATTTGCTATTTTTTTAGAGTTATGAAGTACAATAACAAGAGATATCATTTAAGAGAAATTTCTATTATATTATTGATCCTTGTTTCGAAACCTTTCAACATACACTTAGAAAGCTAAGATATATTTTTAAAAATTTGAAAACTTCTGTGATTCTTTCTGGCTTGTGAAAACCAAAGATATCTCTGCACAAAAATGCTAAGTTCAACCAGGTAAATTTAGTTTTTGAAACTATGGATCTGTAAATTGGTAACATAGGAGAGATCAGAAATCGGTGATTTGCTGAGAATCCTGTAATTATTTGAAATCTTTTTTACTCTTTTAAAATCCTTTGGCCATTTTCTTTATTCTCATTTCTTTAATATGATACAGATAGAAGGCATATTTAGTTACATTCTATAACAAGAATTTGATTTTAAAATTCAATACAGAGTTATTAAATATAGAACACCACTCTTTTTTTCTACTTCTCTTCTAAAACGCACAAAATTTAAAAATAGGGGTTAATTCTAAGAAATATAGAATTGTTTTAGAAGCATACATTTTATTTCCATGCTAAATTCTGTAGCGACCACTCGTTCCTTCTCAGCGTGGTAAATATATTTATCTTGCTAAATCTACTATATGATCCATTTATAGGGTCACGATGATATTGCTTTTGATCACCACAGGACATGTAACATATAATCGTAAGCTTAATATTCAATCGTAAGACGACTGAGAGTGACATAGAAGATCATTAATTTAGTCAAATTAATAATAAGAGAGAAATACACTTTGTACTATTACTCCCGGTTAAATAATAATATAAAGTATTCTGCTTATGTAAAAATAATCCTTACCTTAGAACAAAATTTCATTTTAAAGAAGTATTACAGATTATTAATATTTTAAACAATACATTAAAGATATATTAGCTTAATTTCTTGCGGCTATTTCTTTATTTGTATGCGTAGAATCAGTTTTAAAATATTCACTTTGAAGAAATTCGTATTGTCATTTTGTAGCGAACTTTACTCGAATTCGTAATTTTTTTTTGTAGTAGCTTATATCACTTGCATTCACCATATTATATTTCAATTATTATTACTTTATTTTAACTGCTCCTCCAGCTTCCCGATCATTCTTCCACGCGTGAAATCGTCCAGGTGATTTCTGCTAGCCATATTTCACGAATGAACTCACGTGCACTTGCAGCGAATGTCTTTGATTGCGTCTCCGTCCCTTTTATTGTAGTGTTGAACTGCGCGCGCCTTCCACACGTGTTTTGCGTACGCTCACGTCGCCTGTGACGTTTTGTTCCTGATATTTGCATACGCATGACCTTTCTCTTGAATTACGTGATTATTGTACTGATCGCAAGAACTCCTTTTCTGCAATTTCATGGCTATCTGCTTAAAATTTGCATTGTTGCTTAAGTTTTGCACACCAGTGTATATATATATATATATATATATATATATATATATATATATATATATATATATATATATATAGTGCTGAACCTTTGCTCCGTCACTAGATAAATTAATAAACGTTGCTTCCTTACTGTGTCAAAATAATATTTTTAGTATCGAAAACACATTTGCTTATCTTGTTTTGGACCAAAAATACCAAATGAAGAATGAAGTCTTATTGCAAAGGATAAATAATAGAACTTTCCTTTTTATAAAAATTTTTACCAGAGTAATAACTTAATTTTATTTATCTGTACTTCAATAATAGAACAAAAACTAAAATAATTTAAATATGAATTTAGTATAATGGATATCAATACATAATAAATTTTGGAGTTTACCTGTGAAAAGATTTTCATATTTCATAAAATTGAAAATTCAAAAGAGCTCACCTGGAATAAAAATTTAAAAAAATAAGATTTATATATATTTTACAACATATATATAAATAAATACAAATAAACGTTTTGTTACAAATAAATCATACTTTCCAATTGCATTTATCGGATTATTAATAATAGAACTTTACAAATTTTTATACCTATTTATATTATATAGAATATTAAATATTTGGCAGATTTATATTGAAAATGTCTCACTAAAAATAGTTCGATGCCTTAGAAACTAAAAGATTTAATATTATTATTGAGTTTTAGAATGGTTATAGTCCGCGTTTTTTATTCAAAATATTCTAGACTTCTGAATGAAACATCATATGAAACACACTATTATATAATCTATGAAATGAAATATTATAGTTTGGTGAATAAGAAGATGTCACATATTTATAAGCTTTAATGTTAATAGCGTGATACTTCACATCTCTATTAATAATAAAGATTAATGTGTGTGTTCGCGCTTTACAGTTCAGATTGTTTGATTTACAGCTACCAAATTTGGCATATATATACATATATACTTTGGCAGGAAAAAATGGGCTCTTCGATGAATGTTTTTTGAAATTTTAATTAATTAAAAATTAAACACAATTTTGGTGTTTCTCCATGATAACTTCTGAAAATAATATTGCACAAAAATGAATTTTACTCCGCTTCAAAATTTGAAAAAATTTCTTTATAATGAAATCCATTGAAAAGTCACACAAATTTTCTAACAATTTATCTAAAATATTTTTTTGCCTTCTAATAATGGATTACTGTGTTTCCGTAAAATTCAAACTGTTTTCTTCAAATTTTAAATATTGGATTGCATGCACTTCGTCCATCGTTGAAAGCTAAGGAAGAAAAACTCTGTCAATTATTTTTGTAATTTACGAGAAGAAAAAAAGAACTTCGAAAGTAAAAGTAAAAAATACCACAAAATTTAGAAGCTAGATATGCCTCATCTTTGCATTTTTAATAGCTTTATATTGTTATAAGACTGGTCCCTAATAAAAATCCTTTTGGACAAAATGAATGATGCATATATTAGATGATTAAAGTACCACAATTTTAATAACTGGCAAATTTACATTAACACAAATATAAAATTATATATCAAAGATATAACTAAAATTAAATATAACCAATATCCAGGCCGAACAAGCTCATCGCGAAAGGTAATTATTTTATTAATACAAAAAAATAACATCATTTCGAGATATTTAATTGAATTCATCATTATTATGAATGATACAATTTTCAATAAATGTTAGAAATGAAATCAGACTCAAGAATTCTATGTACATAAAGTAAACAGATGAAGTAATTTAAATAACCGCAGTAAAATTTTCCAGGGTTTTCAAGACAGCCCGATTTGTGAAAAATGTATACAATATTCCGAGTTTATTTAAGAAAAAAAGAATTTGGACATTTAATTGATCGAATGAACGAGAAATAGAGAAAATTAAATTCTCGTTTTTTTTAAAGTCATATGAATGTTATATAAGTATGAATGCTACGATACTGAAACGGAATGAGGAATGCTACGATACTGAAACGTAATAAGGAACGCTATAGTATGAGCAATCACAGGTTCTTTTAAACAGTCATATCAAAAACCAGCTGAATAGCCATCAAAATAATTATTTTTAACGTATGCTTCTTCATTCACGGAACATGTATGATAGACTGAAAACTTTGAACCGTTTCTATTTGTTAACGTTCTCGAACGTTTAACCCATTCCGTTCTCTGGACATTCTCGAACCTGAGATCTTCCTAGTTCAAGGTTCCGTTAGAAAAACGGTAACTGTAACGGCATGTTAACATGAAAACATTTGTTTCTTATCAAATATAGCAATATATAAAATAAAATGAAAAAAATGCGATATATTTTTGAAATCATATAAAAATGCATGGTTTTTTTTAGACTGATCCCTATTTTCAGTCAATTTTAACAATAATCAATGCGAGATACCTTCTTCATGAATCAGAAAACAATTTAACAGCGCAGAAATATTATTTTGGTACAACAAATACTACTGCTAAAACCGAGTTCATTTTTTTCCCGGTAGCTAAAACAATTTAATTTTTTTTTCAATTCATTCATATTATATTTTTTTATTTTATTTAATTTCAAATGATCCTTTAAAGTCCTTTCTAGTAATAAAACCGAAAGTATCTAATTCTAATATAACTTATATTCAGATATTCTTTTATAAATGTTATTTTATTTTTTTAATTTCATGCCAGTAAAAACAAAACAAAAAAAAACCTCCAAAAAACAACTCATCTATCAATTTTATTCATTTGCATATAGTGAATCAATTAAATTGTATCAATTTATTTCCTATTTTCATACCACAACCATTGAGAAAATTAAGATAAATGAGAGTTATTTTTATGCTTTTGTTCGGTTTAGAATATTTCGATTCAAGATTCTTTTTTTATATTCCTTGTTTCCCCTATTTCTTTTTCAGAAAGATGCTTAAGAACTACGAAATAATTTAATACATCCTTTTATTTTGAAAAAAATGCAAAGAAATGTTGCAGTACATTGGAAAAAAAGGTGGATATCGCAAACCGCAGAAAAATTTAAGAAGAATAGTTCTGCAACTGTTTACCTTCAAGCACTTCTCATAATGTGTAGATTCTTTAAATTGTTATTCTCACAACAGAAAAAAAAATACGGCGTTCGTGCGATATGTTCTTAAAGTAATCTCAAAAGTTTGATTTATACCCGGTTTTTTACGTCCCGTTTTAATTGGAAAGTGTTCTGTTTTCTTTCGCATTTATTTCGAGATAAAGAACAAAACTAAAAAAACTTTAAAAAAAAAGGTTGTTACTTTTTTTAGCTTTCCAGTGGAAGTATTTTAAGGCTTTTTAATGAAGTTTCTTACTTCAATATATTCGGATAAATGAATAAAAATTTGTGCGCAAAGAAATCATATCTAGAAGGATTCTGCGTAGCATGATATTTTTTTAATTTTATTTTGCTACTTTATTCCTTTACAAAACATATTTGTTTATAATAAATCAAAAACAAGATGCAATATAAATTTCAATGAAGTTTTTTACTTCAATATATTTGGATAAATGAACAAAAATATGTGCGCAGAGAAATCATATCTAAATGAATACTGAGTCGCATGATACCATTTTTTATATTGCTACATTAATCATTTTCAAAACACGAGTTTTATTTGTGCTAAATAAAAAACAAAAAGCAATACAAATTTTGTAGAAAAAATAATTAATTCACTTTCGCTGAAATTATATGTTGCTGATTAAAAAATATCGATAGTGAAAAAATAATTCAGATAATTCATTTAATGATTCATCTCAATTAATTGGATTTTTTGCGAAAATAGGAACTGATCTTTCTGCGCCAAATAATAGAAATGCATTTAATAATAATAGGTAAATAATAGGTAATACATTAATAATAATGAAAAAACATGAAAAATGATTTAGAAAAACACAAAAATGATTCCCAAGGTTAAATTCAAATATGATAACTAAAATCAATTTCGGAAATAAAATGAAAGAATCTTACAGTTGGTTTAGAGTATTTCCCAATAAACCGGTAAGCTTATAATGAACATTGTTAAAATTATTTTGATGCATTCCTTGAAAATGTGTCTAATAGATAAAACTGTATTACAAAACGATTACACTAGCATCGCTTTGCGTTTTGTAGATGATTATGAGTAAAATATGTGTGACCAAACTTTAATCTAATCAGTCTTACAATCGTTTTTTAAGGCTAAAAGTTGTTTCTTGCAAATCTGCGATTGTTACATTATAAAGAGTAGTGTGGTGGTGTGTAGATTATTATGATCTGTGAAGGAAGCAACAGGACGAATGTTGTTGGAAACATTTCTTTAATAATCACATTCACACACTTAAAACAAACACAAAGACAAGACATTCGTGCGCGCGCTCCACAGTTCAGCATCCCATCTCCTTCTTATTACAATCGCAATGCATTATGGGATTACATATGGGATGGCTTAATCAGGTAACGCCATCTAGTATCCAAAAGAGAAGATAAGTGTAATGCAACTACTACAGTAGTTCATTATAGACATAATCGTCCTAAATTAAATCAACTCTTTTGGATGTTAAATTTTTCCATCCTATTACCATTTCTTTTGGATATTGTTTTATATTTTGTTCGGAATTGTTTAAACAAAATTATTTTTGATACGAACAATACTGCTTTCGCTGCTCTTTCGTTCTCTCTTGTCCCTATATAATCTATTACTCAATGGAATCTTATATAATAGGGTTAAAATGTGCAACAATGCTTGAATCTAATACTATCTTTTAAAGATAAAATTAGATTCAAGCATTGTATTATTAACAGTTCTGTCTTGACGTGTGCCAAACGTGCTTCGATACAAAATTCTTTAAATCTGCCTGAATAAACCTTCCATTTTTAATTTCTAACTTTATTGTTCGTATATCTATCAAAATGGTATAAATATCTTTTATAAATATAAAACAGAAATCATGTAACTTTTCAGACATTTCTAAATCATAAAAACAAAGGTCAAATTAACATGTTTCTCAATTTTAAATCCTTATGTAATGACAATTTTTTGAGTAATATTTTGACGCTAGTGACAAGAAAATAATTGAAAATACACCAAGCTAAGTAACAAGGAATTTAAAATGATGTCTAAATATATCAATCATGTTAATGAAACTTTTGTTCAGGGAGGAATTCTGATTTTTTATATAGTCTTCACATTCTTTATATTTATATTTTGTAAAAGAGATCGCTATACTCGAAAAAAGGAAAGCGTAATGATACATTAGCATAAAAAATGCATATATCATCCAAATCAATTATTTAATTCATATTATATATTTAATTAATTAATTTCCTCTAAAATATTTACTTAATTATTTATTTATTTATTTGCATTAAAATCTTGTTGTCATGTAAAAGCATGTAAACTGAAGAAGCTTATAAGAGTTGACTTCCAGTTTCTCGATTATTAAAGGTAAATAAATACTGTGTCCGATTGGAAAAAATTCCAATAACATTGGGGGTTAAAAAGCTATTAAAATCCATAATACCACAGTCTTAAGATACAGCCAGTCTGATTCCATACTAATCGTAACTACAGTTTTGTCAGTTTATTGTTAAGAAACATAAATTATAAAAAGTGCTTGGTACGAATTTACCATATGTTTAAACTGGTTCATTTCAATTTTTTAATAAGTGGACTGTAATCTTATTTAAAATCAAACGACAATTCAAAAGCCAACTTTTTATTTCATCGAAGTTCACCGACCTCGCAACGACTCAGTACGAAACTGTTTTGAAAACTGATCCCATGTCAGCAGGGTTATAATAAATTTTATCGCTGAAGCCAAGTCAGCGCATGGTTGCAACATTCTATAACACACAGCGCCAACGAAGCGGTAACAGTGCTTTTGATACAATTTTTTGTTTAAACATGAGAATCGAAAGATTCGTGATATTAGAAGCAATTTTTACTTATTTTTATTTGTAATTACATCCTGCAGTTATGACAGAAGTACAGTTAATGTTGTTAGATGCTAAGCTTCGCTTTTCTTGAAAATGCAGAACAATAACTGAAAAGTCCTTTTTGAATGTACTGGCGATATTAAACTAGAGATTTATCTAATACTATATGACACTATCCAATGCTGACAACAAACATTCAGAATGGATTTCAAAATGGAACTGCCATTACACGTTTTAAGAGATCCTTTTGATATGACTTGACTCAATTGATTAATTTATTTTTAATTTGCTTTCTTCGCAATCCTATTTTTAAGTATTATGGATTGATATTAGAATAAAAATATTGAAAAATTTTGTTTCAGTTTTTCACAATAAATATTTTGATTTTGTATTTGATATTCTTTTTCTTAAGAATTACGATCTTAAGACTGCAAATAAAAACTATATTTACAATATCATGTTTACAAATATGTATTGAGGACATCAGACGTGTATCATTTTGTAAATTTTTGTAATGACTCCTTTATGTCATGTCATTAGTATAAGCTGCATGTTTACACAAAGCGCTTCAAAGAATCTTGTTTTCTATTTTCTCTTTCTTCGGTTATGAACAAGATAATGAAATTTTTGCCTTTAAATTACTTTCTTATGTAAAATGTAATTAAATTTCACAAAAGAAGAAAAAAACTGCCATTATTTTCAATAATATTGCTAAATTTTAAGTGTTTTGTAGAAAATTATTTTGGTCTATCTTTTCCTCCTACATTATTTATATTATTTCATCTTTTTCTAATGACAAGAGACACTGTCTAAATAACCATTAAAATATCCATTAAAGGCAAAACAAATGAACATATAATGTAAAAAGAATATATTAAATAAAAAAATATCTCTAATGATAATAAAGGTGAATGTGTGTATATGTACGAATCGGCGATCTACAGGCCGCACTGATGTTCTGCGGCCACAAAATTTGCCATATTTATACCTTGGAGGGTAAAGATATTTTTGAAATGTATTAAAAATTAAGCTAAATTTGGCGTTTATTCGCAATATCTTTTATAAATATTACAGCAAAAGAATTAAATTTACATTTTCGTTTGAAAATTTTTTTAAAAATATTTTTTAATGATATATGTTTGTATTCTTTACATTTGCCGTTGATAGTTACTCTACGAGTTTAGGGAGTATTATTCGATATTAGGGAATTTATCCTCCCATCTTGAACATTTTAATAAGTTATCATAAATAACAGTTATTTCACCTCTAATAAGCCAAATCTAAATAATAGATATCTAGAAAAAATTGTGAATTGAGGTTTATTAAACTAATAAAATTAGTTAAATGTTGAAGAAGGAATTAGAAGGAATTTAATTATATTTTAAGATTCATTTAGTAAATATTTTAATAACATAGTGAGTAAAAATAAGGCCCATTTTAGAGAATAAAAGTGTAAATAAATTATCTAAGTGACATATTTCAAATTTTATGTAACATAAAAAAAATATTACAGAATTTAATTGATTCTTCTTTTTGCTTTTCCTTTTTCATTCGCAGTTTTAGAAATTCTTATTTGATGAGAGTGTACCATTTAAAAAAAATCATACTTAAGACGTGACTTTCTCTTACAAAAAGGAAATTTTTCTGCTAATTTGTTTATCAGATAAGAAATTCCAGAAGTCTTTTTTTAAAGCAATTTCACCTATTTTTAGAAAAATATTTTCATTAAAATATCAAACAAAAAATGAGCAATCTCGTTCATGGTCTAATGGCTCAAAATTTAATCATTATTTCTCAGTAAATAATAAAAAGTTGTCTATAATTTTATGCCTTATACATATTTTATGAATAAGTTATTCATATTTTATGAATAATTTATGAATAATGCTTCATCATTGTTTCTATGATATGTCTGACCGTAGAAGTAAAATTATTCTTGATATTGATACTGCACTCACATATTATTTCTCTTTGCGCATGAATTAATTAAAATATCGTAATATTAATATATTTAAATCCCCTTTTGAGTAAATCTATTAGATCTCTAATCGCCATGATGACAGTTTGGCTTTCCTTTTCCACTGCAAAGATGCATGCAATAAATATGTTATTGTTAATTTGGAAAAGATAGGAATAATAAACTTTATAAGCTTTGAAAAGGAAGATATAAAATCAGTTTTTGGGGAAAAAGAAAGAAATTTTCCCATGCCTCTTCAAAATATAATTGAAAGGAGATATTTTAGAGTTTTAAGTATTCCATGTTTTTCAGATTAATTTACAATATTTGTGTTATTGTTGGCAACATGGTTCGCTTAAACGATATTTATACTGTCACTAAAGGGCCGCGGTGGCCTGGTGGTAAGGTCTCGGGGGGTGTAAGGGGGTCTGTTGCACGTTAAATCCGTCCTGACCAAACGTCCTCCCGCTGGTGTGGTGTGGAGAGGGGGGTGCCAGCTCAGGTGTCGTCCTCGTCATCTGACCGTGGTTCAAAATTACGAGGTCCGTCCCAAAATAGCCCAAGTGTTGCTTCAAACGGGACGTTAATATAACTAAACCAAACCAAACCTGCTGTCACTAAGATGTAAGAATTACGCCTTTAGTTTAATCAAATAATTCGATTTATTAGAACAAACGAACTCATATCAGCACGAGACTGAGAACTTACCCATCACTTACTGTTCTCAGTTTTTATGTATATGTAGAATGTTCGCAAACAATCTAATTTGAATTTTTTAGAAACATCTAGAACCTTTCAAATCTTACATAAATAATAGATCATATTTTAAATAAAATAATTCCAGTCTTTGGATAAAACATCGTGGTTGGGATTCATAGATCAACCAATCAGAAAGGAGATGCTCTGCCGATTGGGCCGTGGCGATGGCTAGCCATTCTGATTTGTGCGTCAATTTATAAATGCTTGAAATATATTTATTATTCGCAGACTTCAGAGACTATTTTTCATTATAAATTTGCATTTTCATGCTTCATTTGATATTAGTTTACTTTTTTCCCTATAAAGAAATGTACATGACCGGACTTAAAAACATAGCGTGTGCTCTTCTTCAACGAACTTAAATTAGTATGCAAGACAATTTCTCTCCACTTTTTGCATACATTCTCTTTCTTGGTGCAATTTTATCTAAAAATATTCGCAACAAAAGGTGAAACTGTCTTTATACCTTAAAGAATCTAATCAGTACACAATAGAAAAAAAAAACTACTTTCTCTGAAGAAAAGAGAGTTCCAATCATTATTTATACCATGAGCTGATTTGTTAAATCCATCTTTCAAACAAGTGCCATTAATAAAGATGAATGATTCATTCTTTCCCAACATTTTCTTCACTTTTCATAAGCATTGTACTCTTAATACGCTGGAATGATTTTCCTCTAGAGATTCGTAATTAAGTTTCCTTTATAAACGTATTCGAATGGAACTGATTTCTTTGAAATGAAATGATTTATCAAAACGGAAGAAGCCGAGCTTTGATTTATCCTTTTGCGGAAACAAAATATTTTATCTTATATTTGATACAAAATTATATTTTTTGGAACTCTGACTCGGTAATTTATAAGAAAAACTATTTCTTTAAGATGTTACATAATTTGAATGTATTATTGAAACTTATCTTACTTTATATGAAAATTGTTAAATTACAATATGACAATTCACGCAATATTCAGTATAATTACAAAATAATGATTCAAATTTAAACTTCCAAATTGTGCGCCTCCAATTGTAACGCCTCGAGGGGCCGCGGTGGCCTGGTGGTAAGGTCTTGGCTTCGGAACCTGAGGGTTTCAGGTTCGAAACCCGATTCCACCGAAGAACCGTCGTGTAAGAGGGTCTGTTGCACGTTAAATCCGTCTTGACCAAACGTCCTCCCGCTGGTGTGGTGTAGTGTGGAGAGGGGGGTGCCAGCTCAAGTGTCTTCCTCGTCATCTGACCGCTGTTCAAAATTACGAGGTCCGTCCCTAAATAATCCTAGTGTTGCTTCAAACGGGACGTTAATATAACTAAACTAAACTGTGAAGTCTCGAATCCCACGGTTTGACAAACGATGAAAACTAAGTGTTGGTTCAAATTGTTATGGTGGCGGAGATTCTATTTGTTTCCGTCATTCGAGAATATCACCAAGAATTAGCTTAGGATTGTTATGATTGTATTGGAAACTATTTGTTTCTCTCATTCATTCGAGAATGTCGTCAAGAATTAGTTAATATATCTATTTTCGGGATTGTTATGCCTATGATGGATCTATTTTCTATCCACACTCGTTCGAAAATGTCTTCAAGAATCTAATTATTAAATTTCTTATCAAGAATTAGTTAATATATCTATTATTGGGAGTATTATGCTTATATTGGACCTATCTGCTCCTTTCGTTTATTCAAGAATGCAGTCAAGAATTAGATAATATATTTGTTGTTAGGATTGTTATGGTTGTGGTGGATCTGTTTTCTTCTCTCATAACGTTCCAGAATGTTGTCAAGAATTATTTTCTATATTTGATATCAAGAATTAGCTCATATATTTGTTATCGGCATTTTATTGTTGTGGTGGATATGTTCGCTTCTCTCATAAAATTTGAGAATGTTGTCAAAAATTATTTCCTATATTTAATATCAAGAATTAGTGAATATTTCTGTTGTCGGTATTTTATTGTTGTGTAGGATCTGCTTGCTTCTCTTAAGTTCCAGAATGTCAGCAAAAATTAGTTAATATTATGTGTTGTAGGGTTTATTATGGTTATAGGAGATATATTTCTTTCCCTATTCGTTCGACTTGTTCTCAAGAGTTAGTTGTTAATAAGATAGATGTGTGTATTGTTGCGATCCTAAAATACCTGAGAGATGTATTAATCCTTACTTTTTTTTTATTGTGCAACAATTTATAAACTGAAAACATAAAAAGGTATTATTACGAATTTTTCCAGGGGTTCGTTTGGATAGGGGAAGTGATATGGTGTAGAGAACGCTCAATAAGCAGGCAGCAGTAGAATAAAAACAACGACGTTTATTTACACGAAGACGCACAGGACAGCACAAAAGCGACCGCCATATACAGCACAGAGACGACTATCCTCAGCATAGACGTGTAGCATACAACAGCAGCATACAACCAGAATCTACTGCAGACAGTAGCGCACAGCTTAGTACAGCACTAGCTTGACTCCGTCGCTGCTCACCGTCGTTTCCGCCTACTCCGCTCTGTCACTTACGACTCCTCCGCTCCTTCTTCGGACTTGACTTCTCTGGCAGCTGTGGACCCTTTTTTAGGTCTCAGGAGGCGGGGCTAGAAGCCTCTCAACCAATCAGGAACGTTCGAGGTGTATCTCGGGTCCTACTGGACGGATCGGGAAAATTCTCGAAGTTTCGGGTATAATCTATTTTGGCGCCAAAGTCGCCAAGTCGTCAAATGGTCGCCAAGCTCTGGGACCTCCGACGCACACGGACTCCGTCCACTACCGATGACTTTAAAACAGTCTTTCTGATAGTGGAACAAACTATGCTGGGAAGTCGAATTGCAGGTTTGTAACAGTATTTTAAAAAGCAACTCTCATTATCACCAGAGGTATTCAATTGTTTCTGGTTCCTAAATTATTTAGTTACTGTCTTCTATAAGAATTGTTGAGAAAGTATTATGATCGTCAAAAAAAATCTATTTGAAAGACCATAATGAAAGCACTGGAAAAAATTTTCATGGATTTATCTGTAAATTTGGTGGAGATATGTATGATTAATATGAATAATTTTCCGTGCCTTGAAAAAGGGTTTGTTTTAAATTAAAAAATATATTTTCCAGTATTATCATACAGTTTTTCCGCGTAACGCAACAGGGAAGTGAAATGTAAGCAAAGAAAAAAGTAAACAAAAATAGTAAAAATAAAAAAATGTTGAAAAACCATTCAGGGAGAGGGAGGACTTTCTTATTTCTTCAATAGATATTGCTAGGTATTCACTGTATATTGCTCCAAAAATTCAGCATAGTCACTATATTATAGGTAAATGTTACTCCCTTGGCTATACGAGATCCCAGTTTGAAATTAAAAGGCTTAAAAGGACTTTACCGATATATAAAATAATGTTTTCCGTATAAAACAGTGTAGCAATAATAAACACTGCAATAATTTATTTTGGAAAAAAAATTATTGATTTATCTGTAATATTTTGAAAAAATTGCTTGTTTTTAATCAAATTTTGTTAATTAGGAAAAAGTACAGAAATCATTTTACTTGCATATGTTTAGATCATTATAATAAATCATCTATCGGATGCTGTTAAACACATTTTCATTTATATAACTAATTTTAACCTCAGGTGACATTTTCTCATTATAAACTTCTGAAATAATTTGGAATTGTAACTTAATTTCAACTTAACTAAACTTATTATTAATAATCAGAATCGAAATTTTCCCCTGCAGCATATTAATTCACATAATCGGTTTCTGCGTGTCGCTGAACTTATGCTTAATAAGAAAAATGATCATATGGAATAAGTTTAATAATTGAAAAGCATATTTACACTGCTATGAATACCAATGCCCTTTGCAATTACTCTAGAACAACCACGACATCCATTATCATTAAATGAATGGATATTCTTAATAAATAATGATTGTAATATTCAGAATTAATTTATCAAACATTTCGAATGTGTGATTCAAAAATAGTAATGAATAATGATACAACTTTAGAACATATTACGTGAATGTAAAATTAGTAAGTATTTAATTTCCAGTATAATGGATGCATTAACATGTTTTCAATAAATTTCTTGATACTAAGTAATTAATGTATTGGTTTGAAATTGTGTTTGATGAGTGTGTGTTCATGTTGACGCTGTATATGATATGGAACTTTATATCGATTCTAATTACACAAAATAAAAGATTCAGATGCAATTGTACGCTTATTAAAATATTGGCCATTAAGAGAAAAAAATGTATTTTTACACGCATTTAATGTTTAATTAATAAAATTCCTGGTTGTATTCAAATATTTACCAATATTTTGTATAAATCATTTGCATATTAGATTAATTATTACAATACTAGCAACCTTTGGCTACCAGCTTATTCGCCTAGATTACTGATTATTTTAAGGATGTTAAATGATTAATACGAAATGTTATTTCGTGTTATTTGATACTACTAAAAACATAAATTCAATTGAACCAGTTTACTGTAAATATAAAATAGTAAATATGTGAAATAAAAGCAGAAGTAGGAATCCTTTTACCGAATTAATAATCGGCAAAAGATCTAGACTGATTTTTTTTCATGGATGAGTTGATTGATTATCCCTCATAACATTTCCAAAAAAAATGATTGCGTGTCAAATTAAATTAAAAAAATATTAATAA
>JAPMOR010017049.1:0-187395 GCA_026543865.1 Argiope aurantia
AAAGCAGACTACTAACAATTCATATAAGGAACAATAATTGATTTGATTTATTGATATGGAGTAAATTAGCTATGGATATTGAATCGTCTGATTCCTCAGATATTTTCATCATTAGTTATAACCAGTCGCCTTTAGCGAACAGCTGGTTCGCCGGAGATATTGGTTTTCTTTAATTTCATTTAAAATGTTTAGATATAATTTCATATCCATGATACCATGAAATTGTCAAACATTAAAGAGTGACATCAAAGCACTATTGAAAATGTAAAAATGTGACTCATCTATCTTATGAATTTTACGGTATTGTAGTTTCTGTTTTTTTTATATGCCTCGTAAACTATACAGAACTTCAACAAAATCTTTCTTCTTTAATATTCAACATTGGAAAAAAAAGTCATACGAATCGAGAGTTGATGGAACAATGAAAATGATTTGAATTTCATTGTAACAATGTAATCTATATTTGAAAATTAAATAAAAGTAATATTTTTTTAAAAAATTGCCAAATTTTAGTAAAAAAATCGCATGACTATTAAATCGGTAATTCATTTTTCAACAATAACATTTTCGGAAGTTACCCCCCCAAAAAATGCTACACTTCGGCTTAATATTTATTTAATTAAGATATCAAAAAGTTGCAGCAAGGTGCCTATTTCTACCCTTTAAACATGTACTTTCCCAATTTGGTAATTATAGGTCAAACGGTCTGACCTGTAGAGCGACAGTAAACATTCATCGTTATTATTAACAGACAATACGATGAATGTGTGTTTGTGTGTGTACCTGTGTGTTGGTGTTGTCCAGGCTAGAACGGTTTATTTAGAACTACCGAATTCGATGTGCATATATATTTTGATAAGATATGAATGTATAGGATATCTTGTAGCGATTTTTTTAAATTAGAATTTTAATCAAAGATTAAGCAATATTTAGCGTTTTAGCGCGATAACTTCCGAAAATATTACAGTACAAAAATGATTTTTAATTCATCTTAGAATTTTTTAAAAAATTATCTTTTTAAAGATAACAATTGTTTTGCCTTTAATTGTTTTTTCAATATTTAATCAATTTTTTAAAAAAAGTTTTGAACATATTTTCCACAAGATTATAAAGATACGTAAGAATTCTGAACGAATATTAAACGTATCGCGAACGATAATACAAAACCATAAGAATTCTTGGGAACTACCAATGCTATTGATGAAAGTTTGTATTATTTAGCTATTTATTGTTTTTTTTTGTTTGTATTTCTTTTTTTAATTACTATCGAATATATAATAAAATTATATAATAAAATATATATTAATCAAAAAAATTTAATGAAACGTACGATAACGAAAATAATATTATATATTAATAAAAAAAATTAATGAAACGTACAAAATAGCGAAATTAAACTTTATTTTTATATTGATCAACGACAAGTATAATAGCTAGTTAATAATATGATATTTAAAACCCTTTTTTACTTTATATTTAGTAAAAACAGCTTCAGCTTACACTTGCAATAATATTTTTTTCAGATTTTTGCGAGCTTTCTCAAGTATCCAAAGTTAAATCTAGCTTCTGAAGCTATGCCCTTTTTACTTTAATCTGTGAATCAATCTTAAAACATATGAGTAACAGGAATTCTTGAAAATGAGAACAACTATCATTCTACTGCATTTATATCAGCTCTTCTTACATAAAAATTCACGACGTCAAATGAGGTCAGGAAAAATATTTCGGGCAACTGAGAATTTTCCTCCAATTCTTATACATATTAGATTCTGCTTCACAAGTCAGCAAAATTACTGAAAAAATGCCAGATATATGAAATATGAAAAAAATGCCAAAAAAAATATAATCTCCAAAAAATTGTATTATATTATGAAGAGCTGTTACATGAAGAATCAATATCAAACATAGAAGTTTCTTAACTCAGATTAATCAATACTATTGTAGAATCTTGAAAAGTATAAGAAGTATTTGAAGTTTTCACTCCAGACACTATCGATTAAGCAAGCTAATGTAATTGCGAATTTCGGTACCAGTTGTTATTTGTTTGCGTATATAATTGACTGTTCTTAACCCGTCGATTATAACTGCCTTTACTGCTACAATATTTCTGTGCAAGAATTGCATGTAGAAATTCAGCTGGAGTGAAATCCATTAATTGTGTATATTCTTTCAATATTCCATCAAAATAGACCAATTAACTTGTAAATGAAAATTAAGTTATTAATTAATTAATATTAATATATGTATTACTTAATTCTGATATATATTAATTATCATTTAAGTAATATTTAAAGCGAGTGCATGTTTTTAGTCTTCATTTTTTTTTCTCCTCTTTAGTATATTTTTTTTTTAAAGGCGAACAAAAATATCATAAATATTTTCTTGTAGCTTCAAAGTATTCGTGGAAAAAATTTTAGAAACCTTACTTTATAAAGTAATATAAATTTTAAAATGTCATTTCATCCTTTTTTTTTGAACAAACATTGAAATAATCTTTTTATTCGACGACTTTTTGGAATTTAGCATTATGATAAAAAATAACAATTAACATAAGTATTTTTATGCTTCATTTTTAAAAATGTAGAAGTTTTTTTTCTAAAATTTAACTAAAAAAATTAGGAAGACAAAATAAATGAAGCTTAAAATTAATTGAACCTTTTGTTATCACGTAAGAAATAATAACAATAATATTTTGAAACATTTCACAAATGTCGTCTGGAATTTGGCATTATATTTAAAAAACACACAATTTCTGCTTCATTTTTAAAAATATAAAAGTTTTGTGAAACTAAATTTTAAAAAATTCAGAAAAATAAAATAAATTGTTAACCAATTAAATCATATGTTATCATGCATCAAACAGCAGCAAAAATATTTTGAAATATTACACATAGATAAAGAATTTATCAAAATAAATATCGTTTGTCTTTAATTTATAAGAATTTTTGAAATAAATATTTTACAAAATTAAATAGGTAATTTTTATTTAAAATATTATATCCCATTATATTTTATAGTTAATATCTTCTAACATATATAAATTATATATTTTTCATCAAAACTCCTATAGAATAGACACATCTGCAGGCAAAATTATGCATTGGAGGGGAAATGAAGTATAATGTGCCTTCTTTACCCGATCTTAGCAAAGAGGACTTGGGAATATAAAATATTAACATAATTTTTTTCTCCTCATTAGTATATTTAAAGTCAAAAAGCAAACAAAAAATATCGTAAAGATTTTCTTTTTGCTTTAAAGGGGTCGTGAAAAAAATTTAAGAAACCCTATTTTATAAAGTAATTTAAATTTTAAAATATCATTTCACCTTTTTTTAAACAAACAGTGAAATATTTCTTATTTGACAACTGTTTGGAATTTGCTATTATATTAAAAAACATACATACAGCATAAGAATTCTGCTTCATTTTTAAAAATTTAGAAGTTTCATAAAGCTTAACAAAAAAATAAGGAAAGACAAAATAAATTTAATTTAAAATCAATTAAACCATAAATTATCATGTACGAAATAACAACACTATTTTGAGATATTTCGCAAAGAACGTTTGGAATGTAGCCTTATATTAAAAAAGTATGCTCAACATTAGAATTATTCTAATTAAACCATATGTTATCATGTATGAAATAACAGCAAAGCTATTTTGCGATATTTCACGACAACGAATGCATCAAAAGATGATAAATATCGTTTGTCTCTTTAGTTTCTGAAATAAATATTTTATAAAATTAACTTGGTATATTTAAAACATTATATCTCATTACATTTATTAATATCTTCTAACAAATTTAAATTATATATCATTCCTCAAAATTCCTACAGAATAAACACATCTGCAGCTATTGAAATTTATGAGACTGCAATACAAGAAATAAATTTTTTTCACTTTTATTCATAGTTTTGTGTGTATAAAAGCGCCACCTTCGATTTCTATTTATTCTCTAGTAATCACTATATTTTTACTTTCTATTTAATCAGAAAATAAATACGAGTCAGAAAATTTAACAGGAAGGCAAAGATGATCATAAAACACGAGTTTAATTGTTTGCTGCTGTGATGGAATTTTTATAGTTTTTCTCGAAATTAACCACTATCTTTTAAGAAGCGAAAGGCTAGAAATTTCCTCCTTGCTCATGTATTTGTAGATAACGAAACAGAAAATTCCCCAACCCATAGTTCTATGAGTCCTGATTGGTGGAAACTCCATCACACTCCCCCTATCGAGCCCACGATTCCCGCCATTCGACCTCCGAACGTCGTTCGAAACAGTTCAGACGTGGCAGGAGGAGAAGCAGCATTAAGTTGTGAAGGTGAGCCAGTTTTGTTTTTATACCGAATGTGAGTTATCTTTGGTTAATGTTTCAGATTGTCCTCAGTTATCGAAGAATGCTTTAGCAATGGTTATTTGTGCTTGGCCGTTGGCGACTGTTTTCCTGTAACCTCAGAATCGGACTGTTTATGTTCTGCTAATCGTGCAAAGCCTGAGGGATGTTTCATATTTTAATTAAAAAGGCATTTCTAATGAAATTATAATATTTTATACACTACACTAAGCATTTTAATTGCAAATTGTTTTTCAAAGTTGGAGATGTTTTGCATGTTTGAAGTAAATATTTTTCTTTTAAGTATGTGACTATTTTTAAGATAAGGTTTGTGTACAATGAAGAATTGGTTTATCTCTTTAATTTTCCTGGTTCTCTTTCATTATTATTTCCACGTTCAATTGTTTCAAGTGTGTCGAAAATAACTGATTTGGTAACTTAAAAGGGAAAAAAAACGACAAGGAATTTGTACATGAAGCAATCAATAAAAATAATTAAAATTTTGATGGGTTAAGAAAAATAAATAAAATCATCATACTGATATTTAAATTAAAGTGGAACTATTTCAAAATTTAGTCATACAATCACAAAAAATTGAAACTTACCAAATAGAAAATTATAAATTTCAATGCAGTGAAATTTTACGACATCCTTATTAATGCTAAGCAAGCATGTCATTTTTTTTATTTAATAAACTCAATATAAAAATAATTGTATGCCTTATAAATAGTTTTGAAGGATAACTGTAAAAAATAAACCAGAAGAAGAACTTCTAAAAATATGTCCTACTGAACTAAACACAGAAGACATTTATTAAGTAATGTTGCTTTGAAAAAAATGTTTTTTAACGCGAGATTTTAAAAAATTCAAATTAAAACTTGACAAATGTTGAAAATTTGAAAAAAAGAAGTTCTTTGAGAAAAATTGAAAAATGGAACATTTGTCTACACAAAAAGTCTTGACTTATTTTGCGACTATTTTCTGTTGAATTATCAAAAGTTATCAGCCTTACAATTTATTTTTGTATAAGATAGCTAAGAAATTTTTGTTTATGGGGCAGTTTGCCAATTCTAGCAATAAACTATTTTTTTTTGTCCAACAATTTTTTACCGTTTTTCATTGTGATGTATATAATAAGGCGAAGTGGCAAGGAATGGTAAACATTCCTACCCATTTCTGAAAGATATTTATCTTGTCAAAAATTCGCTTCGTGGCATTAGGTGATAAGGTTACTAGATGAGTTGCCCCCAGAATTGAAGTCATCTTTTTCAAGGTCAAGTTCTACTTACGGTTAACTTGTCCTCTCAAGTATCTGTGACGATATGAATGCGGTCTTTGTTTTACTGAATCGTCATCTTGATAATTTTAATTGAACACTTATGAGATTTCATACGTTAAATTTTCTTTATTCCATTGCATGTGCTGATAAAAATTATGAATGAAATCTTGATTATAATTTTTTAAATATATATTTTATAGAAGCTCATAGTTAAATATGTTAAATGCCAGCAAATAAACAAAAATTATTTTTATGTGCATTGTGGTGAGCTAAAATATGAATAATGTTACATTAAAATTATAATGTAATAAAATGTAACATTAAAATCTAAATTTCTAAAAAAATGCATAGAAATTGGAGCACAACCAATTGGGTATGAATTGTTCCATTTTCGTATGAATTATTGTGTATTCCTACGAGTTGTTAAGTACCATTTAATAAGAATATCTGTTTCATATGAATACTTAGTATGAAATACGAATATGTTTCTTAGAATGTTCTGTAGTCTATTGTAGTCCCAAATGGAATATGCATTGTAGTTGTTGAATTGAGTATGAGTAACTGCTTATTTAAAAAAAAAAAACTTTTTTCTGACATGAACATATAAAAATCTATGATGAAATGAATGAAAAATTTTTAATCTATCTGTTACTGAAATAAGACTTTAATGCATCATAGGAAGTTGCATTTTCAGAAAATCTTTTATTTTTCATTCATTCTATTTTTATTTTATTTATTTATTAGATTATTATTTTATTATTATTTTATTTTATTTATTTATTATTTATTTATTTATTTATTTAGAAATTCTTGTAAATTCTTATTTACAATAAATTGCTACTTATTCTGTTGCATCTAAATTACTAAATAAAATAAAACAGTAAGAGATAATTTATCTGCTTGTTTTTAAGTCATCTTTTTTTAATGTCCCTTTTTATAATAACTGCATTTAATATGATGATAAAAATGTTTTCTTTAATATTCTATTGCGGATGGGACATTCGGTTCCTTCAAAACTGTCACGTACTGGGCTTCATAAATGTTAAATATGTTAGAAGTCATCATCCTCTTGCTGATGATGTGGAAATTTAGAAAAGGTGGGGCTGCCTCTTGTCATCCTCGTCATCTATTACTAGAACAAAATTACAAAATCTTTCACCTCTTTATATTCCTCTTAATTTTACTAAACTAAACCTTTTTGCATTATGTTTAATTATGGTTTTGTATTATGATTAATCCTAAGTCGGCAAGACCCCAGTAAAAATATGATTATTCAAAAATTCGAATTTAAAAAAGCTAAATATGAAAATATTCGTATACCTAAAGAAAACAGATTATTAAACTAAAAATTTATTTATTTATATCTGACATTTTTACTAAATTTTAAAAAATAATTAGAATTTAAAAATTTTGGTAATTTTGAAATGAATATTTTCATTAAATAAAAGATTTTAATAAACATGTAAGCTGAAATTGCAACATCTATTGTTAGAAAAATTCATAATAATTAATGCAATTCGCACCTAATATATTCAAAAAAATTTAAATGCGAGAATATTTTCATAGCTCTTTAAACTGAATTCAGTTTTCAGTAATGGTGAATAAATCAAGGGCACTAAAAATTATTCAATTGCTGTCATTAATATTATAAAAACTATGGGCACATTTAGTTATGAAAACAATTCATAAATTATGAGAGTTTTTCTTATTTTTATATTTGACTACGAATTAATTAAAATAAATTCGAATTGTGGATGACATTTTTGAATTATCATAATGGGAAAAGTATAAAATAAAATAAAATAAATCTTAATATTCTACGAAATCGAATTCAAAACATTTAAATTGTTCAATTTTCATTCTATTTTAAATAACATATTTTTTACAGACCCGTTTTTATAGGTTATTAATTTATTTTTAAATACTGAGATAAGGTTTTCCATTCTTCTGAAATCATTTTCATCAATTTAAAACTAATAAATATGAAAAACGTCTTATCTTCTACTTTCCTGGCGCATTAAGTCTTTGTATATATCATTGCATAATACTTTAAAAGAACTATTAATTATATTTCCGATTAATATCTTTTTTATTTTAATCATTTACTGAGAAGTATCTATAGGAAGTCGGTGTTATATCTTATGTAAATAGAATAATATTTATACTCTTTAATAAAAAATTCAAATATGTTTAAACATTTTTTTTTGTAAACTACGTAAAATATTCAAGAAGAAACCCATGACTGTGATTTATCCGTTGGATTATGTCATCTTTTTTTTAAAGGGTGTTCCAAAATTAATGCAAGATTTGAATTTGCCACCATTCGTACAGTAAAGCATTGGTAACTGTATTAAAAAAAACATTTGGCAGCTGATAGTTTAGGGTTAGTAATAATGAAGCGTTACATGATACAACAACCTGCTTCATTGTTGAAAAATATTAAAAAAATAATAAAAATCTGGCGGCTACAGTTCGAAAATTTGAGAATTGACTCTCTAGATCATATGATTTAACACCATTAGATTTCATTTTATGGGTTTATTTGAAGTCAAATGGCCATGCCAACAAGCCCACAAGCATGCGTGCATTGAGAGAGGAAATTCAACGCTGCATCAACGAAATTCAGCTGCATTTATGCAAAATGTTCATGATAAATTTCGACAAAAGAGTGCCAGCAAAATCGTGGAGGCCATTTGCCCTATATGTTATTCCATACATAATCCTATTTACGATTCAATAAAAATATAACAATTTAAAGAAAGAAAAAAAAACCTGTGTTTTATATTTAATTCAAATCTTGTGTTATCACGTTGTCCTATCGTGTAACGCTCCTATTTTACTAACCCTAAACTATCAGCAGTCAAATGTTTTTTTAATAGAGTTGCCACCACTTAACTGCATGACTATTGGCAAATTCAAATCTTGCGTTAATTTTTGGACACCCTTTCTCAAAGAAACAAAAATAGACATGAAATGCTGAATCCTCCATTCCTGAAATAGGAACAAGTTATTTTGTTTGGAAGATTAAAATTGCTTATTCTCGTTTGTTTTCACTCAAGACGGAAGAAAGTCCTTCAAATATCTAATTTTCTTATTTAGTAGACGCTGACTGTGAAGTTTCATTGCGTTCTGTATCCACATAAACGATTTCCTTTTCTGTTTATGATGGAATTTTTACTACGACGCAGTAAGGTACCAAATTTTTGCGAGGTTTATGTTATAACGTAAGATTTTTTTTTCTCCTTTACAAAATGCCTTTGTTGGATAATTTTTATTTCATATTTGTCGTGATTACTACATCAGTGGCAATTAGTAAGAAAGAGATAAGTGTTTGAGAACCTATAATTGTCTTTCCCTTATTTTGATGCAAAAGCTGAAACAATTTATATATAATACAGAGTGTTTGAAAAATCTTAGACAAATTGCAAAATTATGCAAAATAAAAACTATAAGCTTTAGAAATAAAATGCCTTTAATTACTTACAATAGAAATATTAAAATTAATAAATATCAGTGTGTGATCTTTTGATTGCGCTTTCTATGTCAAAAAGATATTCTATTTCACGCTATGCATTTGCAAGCGCTTGAGAAGTTTCAAGTTGAATAGCAAATTTGATACTCTGCTTTAAATCCTATAAATTACTGAATGGCAGACAGACTACTAATACACAATCTCTTCCCAACTCCACATGAAAATAATCAAAAGGACTTAATTTTAAAAATCGCATGATATTGCCAACAAGTGAAATTTTCTCGTTAAATTGTCATCAGAACATACACAGCGTCATCTATTGGATTCTGAGAAATAATGTTTTGAAATAAAGCTTTATGAACCATGTTAGTAACATAAGAAGATCGGAAAACGATTATTCTTTATTAATATTTGCATAAATTTGTCATGTGTCCAAGAATTCTTGGACACATGAATGTTTGTGTATGGACTGAATACCTTGGCTGCAAAGTTTCACTCTGCTGCAGTAGTTGTTGTATTTACTTGAAATGTATTATTTCGAGTGATAATATATTGAAAATTTGGATACAAGCATCATTGATAATTAAAATATTTCCCTTTATTACACGGCATAAATCAATTAATTTATAATGTAGTTTATACTAAAATTTTTGAGACATACGCCTATGTACTTGCGATAACAGCCGCAACTCGCATTTACAACGCTGGTCCATCGTGCATGTCACATATCTGTCTCTACTACTAATAAAGATGAATAATGCAGATGTGGACGCTTTACAGCCAGACCGTTTGACCTACAGCTATCAAATTTGTCACATATATAATTTAGTGGTTGGAAATGTGCACCTTGGGGCAAATTTTTGAAATTGTAAATCGAATTTCAAACTAATTCATAATTAAGCTGAATATTAGCGTATTTCCGTTATACGTTCCAGAAATTATTTTTAATATACAAAATCTGGTGCTGCTGATCATCTAAAAATTCAAAAAATTATCTTTTCATTCCTGTAAATTGAAACATATTTTTACATTTGGCTTCAAACACTGAAATCACTTATGTTGGTTTATAGTTAATAATGCATGATAGTTTTGGCATCTCAGATTCCAAACATTTTATCATCAAAGATCAACTCTAATTTACTCGCACCTCCAAAAATATTTCTATCCATACACTCTTACAAATGAAGTCTTCCACTTAAACCACTTTAAAAGTTCCTCAGTATTTTTACTTTTCAGTTTACCTGCATCTCTTAAACCATCATTGTACCTAACGACATAACTCTTTTGCTTCTCACTGCTTCGCTACTGGTACCAATACAAAATTTTCTAGTCCTTGATTTCTTAAAAAAAAAAAAAAAAAAAAAAAACTCTTTTTGAGTAGAAAGTACCAAGTGCGAAATATTTCCGCACTACGACTCAACTAACTATAAAAAATAATCCAAAATATTTCGATGCAGTTAAAAGAAAAATAATTTAGAATCTGTAGTAAACATTAAAGCAGACGATAAATTTTACAAATTATCCATAATATTGAAGAAAAAAATTAATTTCAATCGGAATGATGTGAGTTTTTATTTTAACTTGCAAACAATTATTTTTCAGCGACCAGTATAAGTTAATTAAGTTGATACGAATTATTAATTATTTTTTTCTTTTCGTAATTATTTCTTCTCTGAAGTCTCTTCATAATTGAATAAGAAAGCTAGCTATTGTTTTGATTTACTTAAATCTTTAATGAGCGATTTGAGTATACGTAACCAAATTTTCTGACATTCTTTTCCCTTCTGCAAGCAATAATTATGTTTCTTGAACCGTGGCATTTTTTCTTTCTTGTATCACTTAAGTTAACCCATAAGAGAAATCGAGCTTGAAATAGTGATCAGCATCATTTAAATATCTTTTTTTTTTCTTTTATCGAATCCCATGTGGAATTATTAAAATGATGTTGAATTGGGTGAAAATATGGCAATAAACGCATGTTAATGATAATGAGATTTTTTGAGCAAAACAACAGTTGGAAAATACACATTTGAAAATAAAGGACCATTTTTAAAGAAGAGTATTTTCAGTATTAATTCATAATTTTGGGAATTGTTACATTATTTATTTTTCGTTGGATCGTTGCATTATCGTCTTTTGTGAAGAAACTTGTCATTTTGGATCGCCTTACACTAATTTCGATGAATACATTATTATATGATGCTTGAACATATTTGGGTTTTTTTTAAATCTTGTGCTCTTAAAAATCATAAATTATTAATTATACATTTTTCAGAAAATGTGAGTAAAATCTTGATTAGGTCTTTTAAATTGTTGGAAATTAGTCAAAAAATATTTTTTTTAAAAAAAGGCTAAAATACAGGAAAAATTCACTTTTCTATTAAAGTGGAATTATTGAAATGATATTTTTCTTTTGAATTTTAAGATGACGTGAAAATTAGATTTGTGTCGTAATATTTGATTTTAGACAGACATGCGCTGAAAATTAGTTTTCCAGATTAAGTTTGCTGTGAGAGTTAACTTAATCTTTTAATTTGCGCTTTTTTCAACTGGTGGAAACACGTTCATAAAAGCTAATCTGCAGAACACGCGTAACGAACTCAGCAAATTAAATCTTTTTTTTTTTAAATTTTGTGTCAAGTAAATTATTGGAAAATATGCTAATATCTATTTCAAAAAATAAATAATCTCATACAGTAATATAATAAAAAGATATTTTTTTAAATTTTGAAATGGTGTAAAATTTACATTTGTGCAATAATATTTTCGAAAGTTATCGCGGGAAAATCCAAAAACCCAGCTTACTTTAAATTTATTGAAATTATAATTCAAATTTCGGAAAAATTCGCTCCAAAGTGCACATTCTCACCTTCCAAAGTATATATGTGCCAAATTTGGTAATATAAATCAAATGACATGCTTGTAATGCGCCAATACATACAAACATACACATTCATGTATTAGTAGCAGAGATGTTAATTTATAGATAAGCTTAAGAACTAAATTATTTGATTTTTTTATATTTTAGGAAAATTATTTATTTTATTTTTTAACTTTTTATTAGAAGGAACTTTTTATTTTATATTTTATTTCATTTTTTTAATAATGTTAATGCAAAGCAAATGAAAAAGCATTGAAATAATTCCGCAATAACTTAGTGTTGGAACATAGGATATACTATTCGTTGTAGTTCAGCTGTCCATATGGAAGACAATTTCGGTCAAAACCTTTAGTTAAGCTGAGACTGCATCATTCTTTTAGCAAAATTTCTTATTAATATATCATAAACTGAGTGTGCTCTTTCCGCAAGTTTTGTCTTTGTAAAATATATCAAATATTTTTTTTATTTACTCAGAGATCTTAATACTTTTTTAGTAAACTAACCTCGCGTTTTGTGTTTTCTGTCATTATCAACGTTACTTTCACATACTCCTGGGATAAGTATATCAGAAATATCTGCTATAGAGAGCAAAATTTAATGAACAATTGTATATTTTAGTTTACTAAATTCACCAGAAATAGAATAATATCATTAATTTTAATAACATTTTTAGCAGAAATATTATTACAATCAGAATAATTGAATTTAATATAAAGCATTTTCATGATTAAAATTAAATATGTTTATTAATTATTAAATTTGTTGATTGTTAAGTCATCACTTGAGACAGAGAACAAATCAAACAGAAAATGATTAACATTTCTAAATTATGGAGAGTTTGATGCCAGATCATATATTGTCCTTGTCATTTGACCAAGTTTCTATATCACGAACTCCATCCCCAAATATTATTAATATTGCTTGAAATCAAGGTATTCAGTATAATCAAAACAAAACTAAAAACCGTTATCTCAAACACATATTTAATTATACATTATTACAATTAATGCCAGCTTACGAACAATCGATAATTATTCGATAATATAAACTAACATTTCAAACGATATTTTCACGAAAATAAATTTAGTATTGTAGAAAAAAAGATTTTTTTCGTTACATGTCAAGCTTACAACTTACAACACTGTAAGTTGCCAACAATTAATATTGTTGGCAAATCATAGTGTTCTTTTCCATCTGGCCAAGGTTCCAAAATTACTTTCATGTAATTTCAAAACGAAAAGCTAATGCCACTAAATTAAAACTAACTAAATTAAACAAGACTAATATAATTAAATTTAAAATCTTTCTTACCTAACATCGAAATTAAACATCAATTAGTGACAACTTATCAAATAGATGATAAATTTTTTGACAGCATAATTTTATACTATTCAATCAAATAGGATTTTCAACTGTTTCAGAACATGGATTAGAATACTGAATCAGAAATAAGTTTTTGATAACATTTACTGTCCCTGTGTAAAAGCGTAGATCAAATAGAATCAAGGACTTCAATGTTTCAAATAAAGTGAAAGGCTTTTTGTTGAAAACCGGTTGCTTGTCAAGAAATTAAAATTCAACGCAAAAACTATGTTGTGCTTCTCTCTTTACTGATGTATGTTTGAATCCTGGTACGTCCCTGTCAAAGACATCTTCAAGGACTCTTTGCTATATACGTAGAGAAAACGAATGAAAAGAAGCCCGTGGAATGCTATTGACATAAAGGATGATGCCAGAAAGAATGGCATAACTATATCATTTAGGATATTGATTGAGGAAAAACCTGAAATAATAACATGTCAGGCCATGGAAAGGAACTGCTGTTTTACTTCTTAGCTTATTGTGGTTTCTAGGAAAATTATTTTAATTCCTTTTTTACGTCATGGTTATGTAGAATAGATCAATGCCTTTTTGTTAAGTTTTTCTTTTTTATCAGGGGTTTTGTTTTAGAATCAGCGTGAGTACTAATTCTTCGACTTTCTCTTACTATGGGCTTACACAATATGGCGTCTTTTATATAATTTCTTTTTATATAGAAGAAAGTCGAATAGAATATGTATTTTGAATTTCTTCCCTTTGACTTATTTAAAGTAAAATTTGATACTCGCGTGCAGTTTTGGTAAAAATATCAGATAGTAATCTCATCCACTTGATTTGTTGTATTATTTATTTATTTATTTATTTTTGAGTTTTTGCGCTTATACATACACACAAAAACTATCAAAAATTGTATTAAATTAAAAATGTCTTCATGTATTAATGTGATTTATTTTATGCCCACAGGCATATAAATTAAACTTTTAGTAAAATTTATAAAATAAACTTTCTTAAACCTTCTTCGAGCAAACTTTAAAACTAATTTATACATCATTTTTAATACCAATGATTTTAAAAAAATTAGATGGAAATTCTTAAATAATATTTCGATCCTACGCCTATGACTGAATAACTGAAGATCCAAGCCAAATCAAACTCGTGATAATAATGGCGAAAATTGGCTATCGGTTTTCGTCGTCGTTAATTATAACATGTTTATATTAATTGCATGTAAAAGTGAAATTAAAAAAATGTCTGATGAAAAGTCGTCATCCAATAGCTTACTGATATTAATCACGCGTGGAAGATTATTTCTAGTTTCTCTCGCAATTCTCTGTAAAATTTTGAATTTCTATATCAATTTATTTATTAACTAGCACAATATTAAGGAAAATATATTTTTAAAATTTATCTCGTTTGCTTCATGTTATACTATAAATAAACTAGCTGATATACTTAGCTTTGCTGTAAATAAAAGAAAATATTTTTAAATCTAAATACTTATTATACATTTTAAGTTCAGTAAAATAATCCTTCGCTGCAACTTTTTTCTTGATTTTCCTGTGTCATCTAACCCTTCGGCCAGCAGCAAAATTTTTTTTTTTCAGTTTTTTTTTTTTTTTTTTTCTAATCTTTCGAATTTTGAACCAATTTATACGAGTCTAGCAATCTTAAGATTCCATTTTCCTTCCCCTGTCATTGCTACGGTAACCACAAAAGAATCGTGATTTTTATTGGCATAACTCAATACCATCATCTTTCTTTTCTTTTAAATATATGTATGCCTGATCAGAAAATCATCGCACAATGTTCCTTCTTTTTTTTTCCATGTGGCATGATGCAGATTCAACAACCTTGAATGATCTTGCATACTGTGAAGGATCATTCAAAATTTTTTGAAAATTGAGCAGTACATTATAAACTAATGTCAATAGATTGCTTTGTCTACTTATATGAAATAAAAGGAGAGACTAAAATTTTGCCTCCGTGGTATTATTCACCACAGAAAAGCATTAACATAAAAGCAGAATGACAAACAAATGTGCTTGAAGGATTTGAGGGGGAAAAGTATGCACATTAAAAATCTAAGCATGCGAATTAAAAATCTAAATTTAATTTAAAATCTTAAGAAAAAATTAATTTTGAAAAGTGAAAATAACACGATTTAGAAATGAATTCCAAAATGGCATTTACAAATTTCTAATTGCTACTGTTAACCATTTAGGAGGATTTTTATGATAGACAAATTGACAGACACGTGTATTTCATTTTTGTTTTTAACTAGCTTTCTAATTTGCCTATATTAATTTTCTTGGAAATCATCGAACCCAGGAAAATTCTTCAGAACTGCATTCCTCGAAAGAATTGGCGCTAATGAAAGCGAGAAAAATCTGAAGAATCTTTTTTTTATTATTCTTATTTTCCACCATTAGACAAATAGTGTCAATTACGCTTGATTAAGATTCTTCATGATGCATTCTTGCATGCTTATCTTAAAGTCAAATTACTGTCAAAACATGCATTCAAAAGAAAATACTTAACTTTTAAGATAATTTAGTGATTACTACCGGTAAAAAAAAATCAAGTAAACAGAGCATGATATTTCTCATCGGTTAATAAAATCGTTGAAGCTGCAAAAATCTGCAAAGAAAGTTAATTGATGCTTGATTATACTAGTAAATATTTTGTGGTTGCTTAATTCTTTGTTTTTGCTAAATCTACGCTTTACAAACTTAATATTGAGCTATTTCCTTTTTCTTTATAACTTGCGGCATCTTTAATCATATCTTCAAAAACTTCCTATTATTTAAAAAGAAATTTCAACATTTAATTGTGTTGAATATCTATATCAATAAATATTTCCTATTGTTTTTTCAGCAATAAAAATGTTATGCTTTATAAAAATTATCGTAATGCACATAACGTTTTTCTATCGATTCCAGAATTGATAATGAATGCTTTTTTTCACTAAGCTACTATTTAAATTCCATCTAAAATTACATTTTAAGATCATCGCAAAATTCTTTCTTTATTTCCATAGATTAATTTTTTTAATTCTTCATTGTAATTTTTTTATATATATTTATGGTAATCAGCATTTGTTTTGTCTTTTTAAATCGTCATCAAAATTCTCAAGAGTGTGTATATTTCATTCATTGTTGTAAATGAAATTATAAAAAAAGTTTTCATTCTGTCATAAATAACTAGCTGCCTTTTAATAAAGAGAAAGTATTAGAATTTAGTAATTAAATACATTAAAGATCATATCTATTTCTCGATGTTTTTAGGCAATAAATGTAAATATTAAACATAAAAATCACTTTAATCCATTAAGAAAAATTAAATTAATTAGAAAAAGTATCGATACAAATCGATTTAATTATTTCTTTAGATATCAAAAAAAAAAGAACTAGCAAACGATTTTCTGTAAAACAATCTGTCCTAAAATTCAGATATGTGTGCATGGATAAAAATAATTAAACCTAGCAAAATACCATAGACAGCTCTATGCAAAATACTCATTAAAAAAAAAAACATTGTATTTCTATACAAGATCAAGGATAAAGAATTCACTTTTTTGTAACAATATTATAATTAAACTCGGATATTAATATATTCAAAAAAACATAAAAATAAAATATTTTATTTCTTTTTTCTTTATTGAATCTGATATTAGTCTGCTTCAACATCAATCGATATATACATCTACAAAAAATATAATGATAAATAATTTGCACTTGTTCTGATTTTTCTTTATAATTGGAGCTGTTCCTTCGTGTATATTTAATACCAAGATCTAGTTAACTAGCTGGTTCTCCAGAAATATTAATTAAATCTCATATGCAAACCGCATCTTGTTAGCTAAGAAGATAATAATCTGAATTTTTCTTCTTTAAATTTCAACAATGGAAGAAATCTATTTTATTAAATATTTGATTAAACAATAAAAACACTTTTTTTTTGCAATGAAATATGTCGTAGAAAATTATACAAAAAATATTACGAGTTTATGCAATTTGTATTATTAAAAAAAATCAAATTACGAAAAAACTGTTTTTGTTCAATTATATTTTCAGAAAAAAATTATCATGGGAAAAAAACGCCAAAATTTTGATTAGTTTAAAAAAAAAATTAAATTTATAAAACCACTTCGAGGTGCACATTTTCTCCCATTAAAGCTTTTATGTTCTAAATTTGATTGCTAGTTCAAATGGTCTGCCTGTGTACACACTCCCACACACATATACATTCCCTTTCATTATTGGGAGATATCATTTTACTTCTTTTGTTTAATAAAGAATCTTTTCGTCATATTATATGAAGATGCTTTTTTCAGTTTTTCTTGAAATAAATTAAATTTTATTTTTTAACGGGCGTTAACAATTTATAAAATACTACGACAACAGCCTTAAAAGTAGTCATATGTTCTTGAAAGTTGCATCTGTCTTTCTGCCTGATGTTTTCAGTAAGTTGAGCCACCTGTAAAGCACATTAAATAAAATATTAATATCATTTATTTGTAAATTTATCTTATTAAGCCAAAATATTTGAAAAATAAGCCATTTTACTGTGAAATGCTTTTGTGAAGATTTAAAAATATAAATTAAATTGTAAATTTTAATTAAAATAAATCCAAAATAAAATAATAAAAATCAAATGATTTTTCAGTTTTCAGGGGGGGGGATCATGTTTCAACAGTTTACATTCTTGATATAGAGTGAAGTCAAACCAAGCTCAACTTCAAACTGTTTCTGCAAAAAAGAGAGAGTAAAAAATTACTTCATTTTTCCCCCTACCCTTTCCTTAAAGGATATTGCCTGCTGTTAATATTCCAAACCATACCTACATTCTGAAACTTCCCATGTGTGTCAGATATCCTTAATACTTCATCAGAAACTGCCCTTCAATACTAAATTACACCGATATCGTATCTTTTAGGATGTTGAAACACTTCATGTGTAGCCAAGAATTATTCTTAAAATTGCGATCATGACTTTTTCCTCAATGGCCCGACATGAAGGTAATAAAACTTTTTTGACTTGAAAGGCTTTCTTTTCTTTTCTTTTCTTTTTTTTTTTTTTTTTTTCGTATCTTAATTGACGTCTAAAAAGAAAACGCTATACCAACATGAGGTAATGTTTGATAAGGCTATTCGATTCTCGTGTAAGAAAGAGGAAATAAATGGCTACTTCCTTCGAAGCTCACCTTTTCCGCTGCTTACCCGTCCTACCTTCAGGCAGAACAAGTCCGATTCGACCCACATTCGTTCTTCACATACTAACCAACTTAACTCACCATCATCGTCACGCTTCGTGTGATTTGTTTTCCTCCTGAGAATCGTCCTTCCAAATCCTAGGACCTTCAAAAAATGACTTGGACTTTATACATTCTGTTTCTTCATCAAATTAAATATGCAAAACGACATTTTTACAGCATACAATTGAAATGCGTGTAATTAAAAAAAAAGCTTATGCGCTGTCTTTATATGTCTTTTTTTTAATTCTAATTTATTTTTAACCTGAAAAAACACAAAGAGAATTTTTTTTAAGTTCAAATACGAATTAATTTATCGCAAGAACGATTAACTTTAATTATAATCATTTTTAATTTCATACGAAAGATTTTTTTATTCGGAGATAAAAAAAAAAATTAATAAGCTAAATAAGTCACAAAACTAAAAGAATTATCTTTTAATCTTAGCTAAAAGTTTTTAATTAAAGTCAAGATTTTTTATTGAAATTTTAAAAAATACTCATTATTCTGGACTTCTTCAGGCTAAAAAGTCATTCAGTTCTAGATGCTTCAGAAATAAATTTTATATTATTGCCATAAACACGTAGATATTGAAACATAAAAATATTTTCTGATTTTATTAATCACAGATTGCGCCTTTATTATCGTTTGTAAGATCAAAATGCTATTTTTTTAAAACTTTCAGTTACATTATAAAAACCATAAGATCTTCTGATTTTCTTGTTAAAACGCAGGTACCAAAAAACTACAATTTGAAGTAGGTAACAAAGACATAGCATTTATTTTTACTTTCTCGTATACGAAGTATGTAGAAAATACTGTAATCGCCAAAAAGTCTAATTCATGATTTTAATGAATCTCCGCATTTTAGATCTCATTCAGTTCCAAAAATACATTTTTCTGATTATGCCTATCTATCTGCCTGTGTTGAAGATAATTCAAAATGCTTTGTGCTAGACGGATGGAATTTTGTATGCAATCATAAAATTGGGTACACAGATTTGCTACCTATAATGTAGATACCTAATAAATTGTGAAACAAATCCAATAAGGAGTTCACGCCTCTGTCAATCCGTATTTATAGAATCATATAAACACGATAAATCAAATATAGAAATGACTTAATTTTGCGAAATTTGGTTGAAATTTTGTATCTACAAGTGTATTTTTTTGTCAAATATTTGTTTCAATGAAGAAATAAAAGAATGTGCATAAAATCCAAATTCGATTTTTGGATACTTTTAACTTTATCCCAGGGATTAATCGCAAAAAAAATTCTCCAAGCTTCACATAACAGATTCAGTAAAGATATTTAACATATGTACGGCAATGCGATGCAAGACGTTTTCTTGGATAACAACTTTATTACAGTGAACGCGAGAAAGTGTTTAAAAGACCATTCCTGCTAATTTTGGAATAATTTTTAAGAGCAAAGTTTACTTTTTGAAACATTTTTTTACTGTTGCTTTAATTTTATTTAGTGAAAAAATAACTTTCAAAATGAAATTTGAATTATTAGTGACTCATACACAAATAATGTTACTATTTTGTTGAGAAACATTATAGAACTTTTTTGCATTTCAAGGACGATTTGTACTTCTGGTCTAAAACTTCATACCATGACAAGATTTTAGGTTTGATTTATCTTTTTATTTTTAAAAATTTGTTCTTGATAATGGCAATAATAACGTCCACATAAAAAAAACACAAAAAAAAACGTTCTTTTAAAAAAAATATTGCAACTCGAGTATTGTAAATGCAATAGATAAAATAAAGAAAAGTAGTGTTACATATATTTAAAAATATTCTTAATTATTGTAATTAGAGAAAGGATTGTACTGAAATAAAACTCCTATCACTGAAAAACATTTTTTAATATTAAAATGCCTTTAAAATAGCATGATTGATTTAAAAAAATTAAAAATTACTTAAAAATATAATTTAAAATATTGCGAAATTTTCTTAGGGTCACCAAGTGACAACGAAATAACTACGTATCAAAACTGGTATTTCGTGGTCTAACAATCTGATGCAAAGCTTTTTGAAACGATTTTTTCATTAAACAGACGATTTAGCAAGACGGTTGCATAACAGATTTCATTATTTGCAAATAATATCAAACCTGTAGACATTATTATGTTCACACAAAAAGAAACTGAAATTGATTCTTTTGTAGAATACACTATATTCATTGAAATTATTGCAGAGTTATTTTTCTAGATAGACTGACAGCAACAAAAAGAATCTTCCTACGTACTTTTATACGCATTATTCAATACGTCTATTGAAAAAAAAAATTCTGAATTTATTTACAAAGTTCAATTTTGCATTTACTTTAATCTTGTAATGTATAAATTCTATAGATTAATTTTTAATGCGTAAAGTCTAACATTTTGCAAAGTAACTTTCTTATCGATAAGGATGAAAGGTTTTTGAAATATCGATTTATGGTTTCTTATTTGAAAATTGTGAGACCGAATGCATTTTTGCATTCGTTCTGAAAGAATATAATGAGTATCCATTAGCTGTATCCTTACTGATAGTTTATTATTCGAAAACGCTTTTACCGGAGAATAAAGTTTTTGAATGATTAAAAAAAAAGAATCCATCTCGTTATGGAAAAACATCGATACAAGCGGTACCAGACAACCTTTTAACCTGAGTATTCATTTCATGAAAAGATTAAAAGCAAAGTAGTTGCGATTTAAATCTTCTCATTACATTTATTCAGATTTAAGTAGCTATTTCTTAATGAGAGCATATTTATAATAGTCATGTTTTCGTACAACACTGTACGAGCTCTTATTCTGCTAATGAATTCATATTCTTCTAATGAGTTCTTATTCTGTGGCTCTATCAAAGGTGTATCAGCAAAAAAAAAAAAGAGAGAGAGAGAGAGAGACTGCATCAAATTTGGTTGCACTAATTTTAAAACAAAGAAAGAAATTCATTTAGATAATGTTTGTGGACCTGTAAAGACATTACATACGTCTTGAAGTTAACTTAAGTATATTTTAATTTGCTTGATGTCAAGTGACATTTTGAACCTATAAAAAAATCATAAGAACAGCATGTTGCTACTTAAAGTTGATTATCTTGTGCAATAATTTTTTTAATTATAAAAAAAGTATATTATGTGTCATAGTTTGTTTCCGATTGGTTAAAAAAAGTATCAAAAATAAATATTCGATTTTCTGGTTCTTGTTTTTAAACACTTCTCGCTGATTAATCGCAATAATAATCGCCAAAGATAGCATAGTAATAAGGATTTTCGTAACTATTGTTCGCTAATAATACAGAAGTGCATTTATTAGAAAGTATGCGAGATAGTCAGGGACAGACCCTCCCATTGGCTTAGTTTAAATAACAAGGATTTTTTTTTTTTTTTTTTTACTTTTTATAGCAATATATGGTAAGAATAACAGAAATCGAGAGAAATATTCATTATCGTTTGATTATTTCTATCATTTGCTATTTGCTTTTTGTAACAAAGGGCAATTAATTAAAAAAAAGTTAATTCTGTTCTGTAATTTTTTTTTTCATTTCAAAGTAATGCCAAAAGCAAACTAATATTTAATATTTAGACTAATATGCATCAAGATTAAGTTTTGTATTTTCAAACTCTCTGAAATAAATAAATGTTAGATTTCTCTGTTTTTTAAGTTTTTTTTAGTTTTAGTTATATTAACGTCCCGTTTTAAGGCAACACTAGGGCTATTTTTTTAAAGAAAAATATTCCAAAGCGAACAGTTGAATTTTGACGAATAGAGTATCTTTTCATGTTTATATATCACTTCCTGTTTTCTTTTTGCAATGTTTTTTATTCATTCCATAATTGTTTTCCATTTGTTAATGGAAGTTTTCAGTTTGTGGAGATGTTATATCTCTATTTCTCATCCGGCCAACCCAACCTACTGCAGTTCGGGTTGAAGTTCAGAAAATCTGGTTATTTTAATATGCGTATTGATCTTTACCGCTATTTCGCCATGTTCATTATCATACTCTATTATTGTAATAGAGTGCTCTTTACTCAAATTATACACTTTCTGCAATCTAAATTTTTGTTATTTTTCTCAGAAAAATGCTTTTTATCTGCAGTAATAATGGTTTCAACATTAATGATATAAATAATGCAGTTTCGAGTCTGATCATTACCGTGAGATCAAAGAATTTTAAAGCATTTTACAATTATTATAAACTAGCCGCCTTTGACGACCAGCCGGTTCGCCAATCTTAATGTTCGTTTAAATTTTAATAATTAAATATTTTATGCAATTCCTACTTTAATAGCTTCTTCATCAAAATATTTTAAAATTTCAAATTTTGATAATCATATAATTCACTTATAATATTATAAAGGCCTTCAGCCATAACGTAATATGTATCTCTCTAAACTTCTATTAGCTCCCGTAGAATTTATACCCATAGAATTAATCTCCAATTCATATAATAATATTTTTTACTGAAACAAGGCATTTTTTATAATATGATTACTGAAAACAGAGTCACTGAGCGTTTAAACTTTATGGGCAGTAAAGAATATCTTTCTTAATTTATGTAATATCTCAAGAATTTGTCAACAAAATTTTCTCAGATTCATCATGAGCAGATCGATTAATTAACAATGTTTAATTTTAAATGCATCAAACACTAAGAAAATAAAACGAATCGTTTAAAATAATCGGTCGAAAACAGGTTAAAAAAAACTACTTAAAAAACGATGTACTTAAAACTATAAGCATATACAAAAAATATATAAATAACATAAATATAATTTAATTACAAAAGCATACAACTAACCTAAAAATAATTTAAATCAAATCCGCTTCCGTTGAAAATAGATGTAAACAATCAGAACACAATGCGCATGCGTGAAGTTTCAACGCCAGTTACGGTAACGCAAATACGTGAATTTTTCTACGCCAGTTGGGGTAACGCTATGCAGATTAGAAATTTTTAATTTCCTTTATTCTGTTTTATTTTAATTCAAAAGTACTTCAGAATGAATCTGAAAGATCGATTAATTGACAATGTTTAATTTTAAATGAATAAAACATTAAGAAAATAAGCAGAATCGTTTGAAATAATCGGCCGAAAAATGTTAACCCTAGCCTCATTAGAGTGGGGAAAAAAACTGAAGCCTTACTCATTTGGTGGTGGGGAAAATGGAAGATTTTTTTGGCGGGAAAGTTAGTTTTTAATTAATAATTAAAATTCTAATCAAAAATTCAAAAAAAGGGACCCCAGGTGCACATTCCCGACCTCCAAGGTATACATGTACCAAATTTGGTAGCTGTAGGTCAAACTGTCTGGCCTGTAGAGCGCCAACACGCACACACTGAGCTTTATATAAGTATAGATTAGCAATAAGTATATAATAGATTTCCTGAAAAGATTGATTAGAAAAATTACTTCTCAAATAGCATGTCTCCATGATTTTCTTGTAATTATTTTTAATTTACCATCCTATATATCACCTGCAGATTATCCGTTACATCCTCGCTTCTTGCAAATGAATTTGATAAGGTCATTTTATCCTTTTGCAGGATGTGATGTCCACGCATTTTCTTCGTGATTGTAGCATATGCCGCTTGTATCACGGTCCATGAAAAATCATTTTTTAAAAATACAATACATAATTGCGTGATCGATTTTATTTTGAGATCAATTTCTGGAGATCATATATATATTCTGTATTATGAAATACATTCGTTTCACGTTATAAAATGTTCAAATATAGATCTCGTCCAAATTTTGAAAAAAAAAATCACAATTTTGGGTGCAAACATCGCATACTGAATTTCATTTGTCAACTCTTTATGTTTTTAAATTCTCATAGACGTAATTCCAAAAACATTCTAAAATACTTAAGCACGATTGTAAACATTTTAAAATCGAAGATTTTTAACAATGAATCTACAATCCAAATTAGGAAACAAAGCCAGGAAGTAATTAATTTGCTAAAAAATGCACTTTTTAATTTATTAATTTTCTTAATTTAACTTTTATTAAGATTCTTTATATCTCATGCATATTTTCTTTTTTTTTAACTAACAATGTATTCTATATGATAGCATACTTTTCATTAAAACAAAAACGAATTTCAATTTTTTTTTCAATTGCTTGTTTTATAATTACAACCATTATTGGAATGACATATATATCTATGGAGACACTATATACACCAATTCATAATCAATCATTGTGCAATTTCCATTAATGGCCAATTTTGAATTGAACAAAACATTGCCACTTTTTAAGTTATTAAATAATAATTAGTTATAAATTAAAAGTTTGCACAAATTATGTGAAATCTTTTTTTCTAAAATTGTGGTAATGGTCTGCCCAAAACTTTCTTGCATACTCACTAATAAAGGTTTTATTCCAGAAAGCGCATGGGCGTTGGCAACTAACAGTTACGAAATATTAACCTTAGCTGTGAATCTAGCATTTTTACTGAATCGATCGCGCGATCCTTGGCGAGATGTTTGGCAATTAATCAATGGCATATATTAATAGTTTCCAAAATTCGAATTTGTATTTTAAGCGCGTTTTTCTCAACCAATAGAAACAAAAATTTGACACAGAACTAAAATTGTAATGAGAAAATTCCTTACCATATTTGATATATTTAAGTTATTGCGTCTTTGAGTTATCACGTTTGCATACTTTTGAGTGTACAGACCGACAGATGGTCAACTCCTTGTTGGATTTGGTTCAAAATTTAAAAGGTGTCGACATTATAGATGTTAATTCTGTACATCGAGTTTTATCTATCTATCTTGTTCTCTTTGATTTACAATTATCAAACAGCCGAATGAACTTCTTCTGAGCGGATTTTGTTCAAAATTTGATAGAAATCTACAAATTTGGTAAAAAACGCATACCAAATTTCATCCATCCAGATCAAAGCGTTTTTGAGGTATCTTTGTCACAGACAGACAGACTCACTAACATTTTTCAAAAATGTGTTTTACGAACTCTGGGAGGTCTTAAAACGAGGACATTCATCAAAATTTCATTCGAATTTTGTGACGATTCCTATTTTTTCTCTATTCTAAGTATACTATAATATAAAAAGGATTTATATCCCTTTCGAATAAACGATACATTAGATAGTGTGACGATAAAATAGCGATTCCATAAAAGAACAAAAAACTATACTACTTTTTATTCCTTATATCTGATCTACTAAGACATCTCACCATTTTTTTTTCTGTAATAGCATAATAGGCCATCTAAAAAAATGACATAACGCTTTGAAATAATCCTGAAATGTGAAAAAAAAAACGAACTAGTTTATGACGGATTCTAAATTTCTTGAAATTATTCGATGCGCCAATCCCATAAAGGAAGGAAATCGTGTCGTCTTGGGTTGAAGAATTGCATCAGTCTACTTTCGCTTTCATGAAAGGTTAAATTGAACAATTTCATTCGGTCGAAGAAATTTGTCTGAGAGCCTGGAATGGCTAAATCGTTGTCGAACTGTTTTATGTGAAATGGGTCTTAACAACATTACTGAAATAGAATGACTCCCTATCAATGTAATGTCGTTTCGAGGAAAATGGAAACAGAACTTTGATAACTGAGATTATCGGGAGTTCCATTCTATTTCGGCTGTTAGTTTATTCGAATTTTGGAATTTCATGAACTCTTTATATGTATGAAGCATGAAAATACCTTTTTTATCTCTTTATATGTATGAAACATGAAAATACCTTTTTAATCGTTAGGTTTTTACTTCCTCTTATATGAAGTATAGAAGTATTGGAATCTTCAAAAAATTTGGATTCGTAATTCTAACGCATCTCCACATTTCAAACCAAATTGAGTCCAGAAAACCCATTTTGTATGTATTTTGCACACTTTGTATAGTTTTGTATGTAAAACACATGTATTTTGTCTGTGACAACTCAAAAACACTTTGAGTTAGGCGGCTGAAATTTGGTATATGGAATTTCGGTCAAATTTGTTTATTCCTGTCAAATTTTGAATGACATTCATTCGCAGAAAGTCTAGCTGGCTGGCTTTTTGAGTATGAAGGAATTCGATAATTGCAAAACGCAGAGCTACGGTAAATAAATTTTAGTAATCATTATTGAAATGATGCTATTCTAATTTATTTAATATCTATAATTATGAAAAGGTCTTAGTATTTAATATTCAGTTGGGTCTATTGCACTTGCATTATAGAATTGGGAACACAATTAGTTTTAATGGTAACAATACAAATTGAAGCCCAAATTTTAAAGTTAAATGACGAAAAATTTCTATTTAATATTTTGTATGATTTTGGATAAGTTTGGCACGTATTTATCTGTTGTACTTACTGTTCCTGATGATCTTAGGGAAATAAACAACAATGTACTATCGGATAGATAAAAAATTAAAAAATGAATGTTCAATGAAATTTGTTTTAAATGTCTTGCGTAATTTAATAAATTCTTATAATGAGGAAATATAAGAATAATAAATTCTATACTATCGGGGAAACATAAAGAGTTGAAACTAAATTTTCTGCATCTAACATTATAGCTTCATGATCTTTTACAAACTTTTTGATCTGATAATTGGAACATTTCTTCTTAGTTGAAAACAATAACAACCGGAATATCTTTTTTATTGATTTTTAATTAATTGTTTTTTCGGATGAGGTCTAAGATTTCCTCCTCATATCCAAGATAGGAAAAAAAAATATGGAGGAATATTCCTTATTTACTACATGTCGATTGGCTTTGCTTGTCAATTGGCAAAGAGCCAAACGAGAATTAATATTCCAGATTTATGCTACTGTCAGTGCTTTTCGATTACCTTTAATCAATATATAATTAAATTAAAATACAAAAGATTTTTAATTCTTAAAGGAAAAATGCAAATATAAATCTGATGCAAATAAAAAAAAATTCAGAATAGAATTTACATGATTATACGAATACGGGAGAATGATTAAAAAGTCGTATTTATTTTAATTCAATGCCATTTATTCTCTTTTGAATATCGTTTGGTTTGCTGTTAAAAAATAACTAATAATTTTTTATATTCCATTTTTGATATTTTTTTATTTTATGATATTAAACATAATATTTTTATTCTTGTTGATAAAAAAGAGTAAAATAATCTCGCATAAACTTGTGTGTGCCATTCTACAAGTACAACAGGCTGAGATTTTCAAGGTTCTCCATTTGTTTTGTGTTATTTCATTAAATGTTTTTCTATTGTTTTTAAATCTGTAAAGAAAACTATCTAATATGAACAATAAATAAAGCAACACTTTTTATATATTGAATCATTATATTTTCATATTATTCCTTAATTTTTTTATCATGAGAGAAACAGAGATGAAATTTTCAAGAATTCTTCTATTTTAATTGAGAAAAAAATTGAACAGCAATCAATATAAAACTTTTAATTTCGTTGTTTACAAATATAATAACTACTCGATCTAAAGATTAATTCTAAAATTATTGTGTTCTCGATATTGAATAAATCTTATTTCTGATTATGCGTATGATTAATCTCCAATTCATCATCTTTCTGCTGTATCTTTTATTATTTGATGATATTCTTGTTTTCTTAAAAATTAAAATGATTATTAGGCTTTAACAAAAACAAAATAATTATCAGGCATTAACTTTCATGATTTTCATTGAATCATAAAAGGTCATAATGCAACAATATTAAAAGTTTATCTTCAATAATTAGCACGAACCATAAAATTAATGGTTTAAAGTATTGTCTATTGTGTTTACATTAATAGATAAATAAATTTTTAACATAAATTTATCAAGGTACTTTAGTAAATATACCAATTATTCTAAGTGAAATCAATTTAATTCGATGATAGGGACAATTCAAAAAGATTATTTGAACAATGGTAGACTTATCTTAGAAAAAATATTCCAATAACTTTACCACCGATTTCCATCTGAAATACCTTGATTGCTGCAAGGTGATTTATTTTTTCAACAGTTTCCTTTACTTGATATCATCCAAAAGAAAATGAGGAAAAAAAATGTTTATAAGAATGATTGCAACATCCTTGAATAATGCCATTAACCTGTGTATAAGAAACTGGAAAATTTTCTTCAAGATGGGTTGTTACCCTGTTAACAATGTCTCAGATCTGATTAAATGCTTCTCTATACATAATGCGCTTGAACATTCAAACCAAAACTAATTACTGAAATCGATTTAAAATTAATAGTGATGCAATAATAGAAAATAATGCATTGACAAATACAAAATTTAAAAACAAATATTTAATAAAGTAATAGATTTCATAATTTTAATTAACCTTGAAGTTAAAATATAATGAGTTAGAATAAATATTAAATAACTGGCGTCTTCACTGACATTTTCTAGAATACAGCATAAAAAATATAAATATAATATGAAATTTCTGATCCCATAACTAATTTACTCATTTAAAAAATTAGGAGCCTATCCTCTTAATGTTAAAGCAGAAGTTAGAATTTGTGCTTCTCATAATGACACAAATCAAATAGGCGAGCGAGGGAATTCGTATCATTATAACGGTGGTGGACGATTATATATATTAATATTTGTGTTTTTTTCATATGGCACGTAACGATTTATATAGTTGTAATAAAATGGTTATTGTGATTTAAAGTATTTAAATAAATTTACGAAGAAATAAAAAGTATGCTGAACTGTAAAGTATTCTCCCCTCGACTCTCTGATACATTTAAACGGCAAAGGACAGTGTTTTTTTCTCCGCTTTAGCTTATTGTAGCAAAAGAAATGCATGTTAGACATCTTCATCTGAAACAAAAATAAATTTTTGCCATTTTGACCGATTGAGGGGGAAATTTGCTACAGATGTACAATTTTAATGTCAAGACCTTGTACCAAATGCCATTCTTCTAGCTGGTGTTGCTTTTGCGTTCTCACGTTCACAGAAAGAAAAGCATAATTACAAGAATAATTTTTTTTTAACTGAGAGAAGTTAATGAAATATTTAGATCAAAGCCAAATGATATTTAATAAGAGATGAGATATTATTAATAGGCTACAGCCCATCTAGACGAACCATTTTCTGCTTTGTAATGCTTTTACTTCGGGTATTGGGTATGCTAGAAAATGAAAATCTTTGGAATTATTGATATTTTTGTATGTCGGGGGGAGGGGGAGATTGTTGAATCATATATATCAAGTTTTTTTCATTTCTCCTATGTTTTTTTTTATTTCTCATATATTTTTTTATTTTTCGTATTGTCAAAAATTTAGTTATCCTGAGATAACTAAAATTTTGGAAATGTCAAATTTTCTTCCATTTTTTATGGTTTTCGATTTTAACACATCGTTTCTAAGTCATTTAATTTAAATCTAACAGAAATTTTAAAAAAATTATTAGAAAGTACGTAAGATTTCTAAAGCGACTTGAGGACTTTGGCCACAAACGGTCAAAGGATAAATGTATATATATATATATAATCGTCCATTATCGTTTGTAATGCTGGTTGGAGTTAAAAACATCCCCGCCATTTTGATCTATAACATTATCGTATACGAGATCCAGCCTTCTGTTTTGATATCTAGCAACTAAGTCATATTTCTTTTTTATATTTAAATTGAGTGAAATATCGATGTGCTAATTAACCTGAGCTTCACTAAATAGCAAAGGTCAATAAGCTGACGTATGCAATTTTTGTTATTTTATACTTATGCTGAACCATTATATCCTCCTTTCATAGACCGAATTGAAGGTTGTTTCTAATATTTTCTTTTTTATTATTATTTGTATTCGACATTGAAAAATTTTTTTGGTTAGTGGATCTATAGATTAAAATTTGCATTGAAACAAATCTTCCAATGTATACCTCCTATATTACATATAAAGTATGCTGCAAGAAAATATTCTATTTTAATACAAAGAAATTCGGTGCAAAATTTGACTAAAATTAATAAAAAGTAGTGTATATTGAAAGGACGGGATAACCTGGTTGGTAGGGCATTGGACTCGCATCCCTTAGGTTATGAGTTCGAAGCCCGCCGACCGAAGACTCTCCGTGTGTGTGGTAGCTGGCGCATATATAAATCTGTCGGGTCACAAAGTCCTCCATGTCGATAGTAATACCATTGGGGGTACTGTTTCAGAGGTGACCGTTCTCTGATACAAGTCTAAATTACGATCTGTGGATGAGTGAATAAAATGCATGAATGAAGTCCGCCCCATAAAAAAGGTTGTGACGCGTGAGTAGCTAAGCCGCAATTTTGGCCCTAATTGGCGCTACTGAAAAAACAAGAGACGCTCACTCTGCTTAAATCGCTTGCAGATAACTGTCAGCGGATTTGTAAAGTGCCATAAGTCACAACAACAGTATATTGAAAGACCACCTTTATTATTAATAACCAAAGTATAAAGCATAGCTTTGAACAGAGCTATACAGATGCTTAATGGCAGCATTTTGATTGGCATAAACAAGGAAGAAGTATTAATGATGAACTTAATAAAGGAAACTAAAAGAGTACGGGCTTCCAACAAATGACAAGATTATGATCACGAGGAATGGAGTCTATAATCAAATTAATTCTTTTGAAGATGCATATTTTGATAGGATGATGCATATTTTTATCTTCTGGATAAAATACACTTGATCGGCATAAAAATCACTGAGTCTTTGCCTGTGTTTTAGACTTTTATCAAATTAAGGAATTTCTAATAATAAATTATTTAGATTAGCCGACTTTTGCAGTGCATTTACAGCAGGCCATCAGGAAGACTGTATAATACATTATAGATGAGAAAATCAAATATCTCAAAATGATTTTTTATGACCTTCGATAATTTCTGTGAAAACAAGGTAAATAAAGGATACACAACGAATGACTAAATTATATCAATATTGTTACAGGAAATATCCAAAACTCATTCGTGTGTAACGGAATGTATGGTGAAAAAGCTCAACAGGGTCAGTAACAAGTAACAACATTTTATTCCACACAAGTACACAGATAACAACACCATTACTCGCTGTCGCCTAGCTTTTTTATTCCTCGGATTTTATTACAGTTTCCGTGGAAGGGCTTAAGATTCTGGAATTTTCTGTCGTACTAGAATTATATAAATTTAAATAAAAGGTCTCTTAAAAACTTTCTGATATACTTTCCAATAAAGATCTACCCCCACCCCTTCTGGATAAAATTGTGGACTTTGGGTAAATTTCTTGCATGACATTGGTGAACAGTAGTTAAGAAATATAGATCTTTGTTGTAAATCTAATGTTTTTATTCAATTTATCATGCGATACTTGGCTTTTAATTCCTGACGAGCAGTTAATACACAAGTATTCGACAACTGAATATGTATTTTGCATGGCTTTTTACGATCGAGCGAAACCAAAATTTGGCGTAGAATTATAATCATAAAATCAAGTACCAAATTTCATTTATTTAAGATATTGCGCTTTTGAATTGCATTTTCATGCATGAGAAAGTAGAGACTAACAGATAGTCAAGAATCTATATTTTAGATTCTAACTTTGTGCACCAAATTTTATCCATTTAGCTTACTTAGTTTTATAATCATGAGGCTAACTTGGATTGAAATAGAAGAGTTGGTGGATTTCCTCTGAATGGATTTCATTCAAAATTTGGCAGAAATCTTCGAATTTGGTATAAAATCCCTGTATACCAAATTTCATCCTTCTAGCTCAGACGGTTTTTGACTTATTCTTTTCCCAGACTAATTCCAAAAATGTGCTTTTCGAATTCAGGGAGGTCTGAAACGAGAAACTTCGTCAAAATCTCAATCTCATTTTTTTAGACGATTATGATACTTTGTTTTTTTATACTTCGTACGTGAGGAAGTAAAAAAAAAAACGAAGCTTTTTTGCGATTCATTCTTTATTTTCCGAATGATACCTATTGGAATGAAAATTTCAGCATCTGTCTTAATTTATTCCATGACTTGCTATCTTAATATTCCGCTCTGGATAATGCAAGAAGATTATTTGGTGTTACATCGTGCAGTTTTCATTCTTCATATGATGGCAGAAACCACAACTCTGTCTTCAAATTTCCTTTCAATTTAAGTGCTGATAACTTCAAGAGATGATGCTAATGATGACACTTTGACTTGCAGGAAATTCAGCTAAAGCCACAGATTTTCGAACAACAGCTCTCCGACTATCAATCCAATCAGACCACTGAGATTCCATAAAAAAAAAATTGCTATTCAGGATATGGAGTCAATTTGATTGACATTAGAGCCACTTAACTAACTTTACGGCACATATCGACTGTCAAGAATCATATTGGCTGAAGTCCAAAAATCGTGAATGGAGAAAATGTCAGTTGAAAGCTCTTTTTTTTTTTTTTTTTTTCTGTTAGGCGCTTTCTATTCCTGTAACATAAGTTTTTTCTCGTATTTCTCTTGCATTTACTAACTAGTAAATAACAAGGTTTCATTTGTCTCAACTACTCTCATTTGTCTCAACACATTTTTGGAATTATATTTCTGAACACGATAACTCAAAAATGTTTGAGTCAGACGACTGAATTTTTTTTAGTATATGGATTTACGATCCAATACGATTTCTGTCAAATTTTGAATGAGATTTATTCTTAGGAAAATTATCTCTGATTCTTCGAATGTGAGTGAGGTTCAATAACTATAAAATGCAAATATTTAGATAAATAAAATTTGGTGCAAAGTTTTAGATGTAAAATATAGAACCTTTTAGAACAAATAGAAAATTTTGAACCAAATCAAATGGTTGACCGTCCGTCTGACCATACTTTCCCATGCATGTAAACGCAATAACTCATAACTGCAATCACTAAAATCAATGAAATTTGGTATGTTGTCTAGTGATTACAACTGTAGATTTGTGTCTAATTTTGTTGTTAAAATGCTGTCAAAAAGGTATCCAAAATTCACATTCTCACGATAGATTCAGTAAACATGTTGGCTTCACCATAATTTGTTTTTCATTTAAACTCCACATTCATTGGTCTGTATCCAATTTCCTCAGACAGTTTTCTACTTCGCCTACCCATAACAGCACAATGCAAGGGAACCTTCATTAGAAAGTTAGAGAATTTTGAGATATCATTTATAGGAACATAAATATATCTTAGAGTAAAATTATTCCGAAAACAAACATGTTTTCTGTCTAAAGCTGTTGATCTATTCGGCGGTTGAAGTGTTCTAAAGGCAAGAAGCTGTAACATCCATTCACCTCTTTTGAACTTATATCGTTTACTGCCGCGTGACTCACCTGTGATTCATGTTTACTATCTAATTGTTCGGTTATCTAATTTAGATAACCCTTTCTCTACTATAGTAGAAAAAGGTCATCTAATTAAATGGATAGGTCGATTATCAAATGAGAAATTTGGCAATAAATATTTTGAAAAAGAATGTATTTAGATGTCTGTTAATAATCTTACTCAAAAGTTTTTTTTAAATTGTAGCGTCTGTATTATGATTCTCGACATTCTGTATAATCGAATTCTAAGCTGTCTTACATTTCGCGAGACGTCTCATGTGTATTTTTTCACTGCTCATTGTCTTACGCTATCTTGGTTTAACTTAAGATTATTTGATTTCGATTTGCATGAATATGTATATTTGATATTTTGATATTAGTTATATCTCATTCATTCTCAAAGAAATGATCCATAATTTGGCAGTACTAATAGCTATTATATTCATCCTATTGGCTGTACAATAATTGCTTTTTAATGGCTCTTATTGAAAATCTGATACGCCTTCCACATTTATCCTCATAACTAAATTACCCACGATTACCAAATTTGTGTTTTTCGTTAGCTCTAATTGGAAATCCGGTATTCTTTTCTTAATCTTCCTAGTTAAATTACCAACGAATAGTTAGAAATACTCCGTAATCTAGAAACAATTATTTCTTAAACACAGTAATAGCATACCACGAAGCAATTAACACCCGATATTTCCTGATTTCTTATATCTCACATGGCCGAAAGAAAAATCGTTGTTCTTACGCTCCGAACCATGGTTTATTTTTGGATTTAATATTCCATGCTTCTTTTACACCTCTGTCGAGGACATAAAACTAATCAATAACGCGATGCATCATCATCTTTTATATCATCAAACCCATTTGGGTGAAAGGCCACTCTATCTAATAGTCGCCAGCTGTCGGCGTGCGAAGTGCTTTTATGTTGTTTTTTCTTCTGGTTCTACTTGTTTATTGACCACTCTAATGGCATTTTTTTTTTTTTTTACCTCGGCTCCTGTTTTGTAGCTATTTTCGGTAAAATCATTTGTTTCTCTCTCATTTTATTATTACTTGGTGAACTAAAGTTCGATTATATTTTTCATGAACATCAATTGCTAAGCGTAAAAGCAATGGAGTCAGTGCTTAATAAATATTTTTTAAATGATAAAAAAAAAAATTTTTAAGTGAAAATGAAATTTATGATCGCAAATTTCAAGTTATCATGTGAGAACGTTATTATTTTAAATCATTATTTTTTTAATTAATTTAAGTCATTAACCAGTTTAAACCGGTTTGAAACAATCAAGGGATTTCTCTATCGGGCTCTCTCTCTCTCTCTCTGTATATATATATATATATATATATATATATAAAGTTAATTTTTTTAAACTTTCATTTTCAATTTTTTTAGCTAGCAAACAAAGTTTTGGAGCTCGACCGATTTTGAGATGAAATAAAACCCATCGTTTTTTCTAAATATCGACGCATGCGTAATCTGATAGTGTCATGATTGTTTCAAACCGGTTTAAACTGGTTAATGACTTAAGTTAATTAAGACAATTCGTAAGAATTCAGAGAATGAATAATTTGGAAATCAAGTTGTAACTTTAATTGGCGATAAATCACCAAATGTGACAACCTTCTGCATTATTTTCTCATAACCCTAAAAGTGAAAAATTGATGCTTCAAAAGCGATAAAGCGCCAATTTGTTGCCTACGCATTTTGAAGCTTCAAAAACCTCAAACCAAAACAACATCATGTTCTCACGTGATAAAAAATAATTTTATTTGTAAGTAGGAGAAAATTAAAATTGTAATTATTTGAATTGCATTTTAAAAAATTATTTGCATATGTATTTCAATGAGTGATTTTTGACAAAAAAAATGGATTTATTAAATTAATTTAGTTTTCTGCGGTGAAATATAAAAAAGAAACGATTAAAAATGGATTTATCAAATTAATTTAGTTTTCCACGAAGTTTTGTAAAAGAGAAATCAGAGCCAATTAAGAGCGAATGAGAAAAAGTGAAGAAAAATAAAAGCGAGTTTTCGGTGGTCAGATGAAAAAAAAGGCATCATACTGTTGTCGATGAGCCAAATTTCGGCAGCAAATTTACCAGCCGAATAATTACCGAACGCAATGGAAGAAAAAAAATCGCTTCTGTTGAATCATTTGATTATTGATGCAGGAACGAATTTTTATAAAAATTTATGATCAGAAATGTAAATATGTGTCAATTTTTTTACCAAATAAGTCGCATAAACACTTAATGTTCCAAAGTGCATACTCGATTTCTTCATTACATCGCGAAACTAAACTTGAACGCTTCATGATGATGCTCAGATATATAGAAAGATGAGAAAAAATTTTTAAAAAACACTCCTGTTGATTTCTTTTACTTGGCTTTGCCAGAAATCGAGATTAATTGTCATTATTTTATATTTTAAAAACTTGAAATTTTTAGTGAACAAGCGATTCAAAAACATTGGGAATGGTTTCCCCGGAAATTTCTCGCATATTTTCCAATAATTACATTTATGTATTATTAATCATGAGGCATTGCCAGACAATAATTATGAAAGAGTCTAATAGAGTGCGATCTTTGGCGATTAATCGCTGAAATTCGGTTAATATAAAAGTTACAGAAAACGAATATGTATTTTGGCATCTTTTTTTCTGCTTGACTAAAACCGAAGTTTGACACAGAACTATAATTGTAATCATAAAATGACATATCAAATTTCATATGTCTAAATTATTGTGTTTTTGAATTATTACATTCGCATGCTTGTGAAAATACAAGTCGACAGGCTGTCAATACCTTGATGGTTTTGATTCCAAATTTAATACTTATTTACACTTTATATGTTAAAGCTATATACTAGATATATAAAGATGATATTAGCTATATAAAGCTATATACTATATAAAACTATATATATTTAGCTCACTTTGTTTATTAGTTATTGTGTGAACATATTCCGACAGCCGGACAGACAAACTTTCTCTGAATAGATTTCAGTATTTAATAAAAATTTACAAATTTGATGTAAAATCCATATGCCAGATTTCATCCGTTTAGCTCAAAGCGTTTTTCAGTTATCATCTTCACTAATATAATGACAGACAGACATTATTCTAAATTTTAAGGATGTCTGCATTGTGCAGATTTGTCAAAATCTCCATTTTGAATTTTTTTGACGATTAGAATACTTCGTCTTTGTAGTTTTATATATGAGAAAGTATATAATTTAAAAATTTAATTTTGTTCTTTAATTAAAATTGTGTTTTTTAAATAATTCTAAGCCATTTTCTACGCCCATTCTTGTGTATAGTCACAAAAACTAAAACGAGAATGAAGGAGGGGGGAGGGGTTGCAGCGATCATTATGGTAATTTTCTTCGCTCTAAAGCAATAGAAAGAAACTTATGACTGAAATTATATATTCATTTAACATCAATGTAGAATGAACTTCCGCTTGCTACCTCTTGAAAAATGAGCTAATGCTGGTTTCTATGGTAATTGACGCTCATCGATATATCTGTGCCACTTTTTGTGACTAGTAGATGACAGAATCAATTACTAAATTCGACTAGAAAAACTGGTTTTAAATTTTTACTGATATTCATTTCAGATATTCCTAAAACAAGAAATGGTAGAATTCAAGCCAATTATCGAAACTTTTTTTTCTTAATCATAAAAAAAACCTACTCTATGTTTTATTTACTTTTTAAAAATTTTTAGTTAACAGGTGTTAATGAGCACCTGCTTTTCCTCATCTATTCGTAAGATAAAGAAAAAAGTATGAATAAGTGACCTTGAGTTACTTTAAAGGGGGTGGGGAAGAAATTTTTTTAATTCAGAATCGTAAAATCAAACACTGGTTCAGAATAAAATAAATATCAAAAATAATTCTCTTTATGGCCACTTTCCTCGCTTAGTAGATGGTTGCAATATTTTCTCTTTAAAATCGACTCCTTGTCAAATAAATTGACAGGAAAAAGAGATCTAAAACCAGTTTCGTCAAGTTTCTTTATCTTCAGATATTTTTCCGTTATTTCAACACTTCATTTTTAACTTTTACTTTTAATCACAAGAGGCTTTTATATATATTATTGCTCACGTGCATTTTCTTCGTGTTCTTATTAAACGTAAAAATTCTGAATGTTCCTATTTCTAAAATAAAGTTCATTAAAAAAAACTGGATTAAAAAAAAGCAATTACTTTTTCGGAAGAAGTTAGCAACATAATGCTGCAATTTTTAAAATATCTCTTAGTATGATAACAGTTATACACATGGCATACTATCTACAAATTGCATGATGCGACATGCATGGCAAAACTATACAACAAAATCTCTGTAGGATAGTAGGTCTCCGCTAGTAATTTTTTTTTCATTTTAATTGATTTTCTAATTTAGATAAAAAGAAATTAATGTTTTTCCTATATTTCTGCGAAATACATTATTATATGAAATATTCTAACACCCCTTAAAATTCAAGAAATTAGCTTTACAGTGATGCAATTTTTATTTCCATATAAATCAGATTTTTAATTTAAAAAAGAGTCAGCATATTGTTTAATATATTATACAATACGTTTCCTTGTGTTATCGCTGATATACAATTAGGAACAAGCCTAATAACATTATAACTTGAGGTTCCAATCGTCTTTACATATTTTCGAAGATGCATGCATTGCAATGAAATATTTTTTTTAGATAGGAATAGTATAGAAAATCTAAATTATTTTTCTTTACTCTTTGCATTGCTGGTTACTGCATACCGGTTAAGTAGTTACAATTAAAACGTATTTGCTGATATGTACTTATTATTTAAAAAAAATATATTATTCTTAAATTTTTTTTCTTAAAAAATATTTCTTAATCTATATCTATACTTATAATAAAGCTCAATGTGTGTGTGTGTGTGTGTGTGTGTGTGTGTTGGCGATCTACAGGCCAGACCATTCAACCTACAGCTACCAAATTTGGCACGTGTATACCTTGGAGGCCGGGAATGTGCACCTGGGGTTTATTTTTTCGAATTTTTGAATAGAATTTTATTTATTTAAAAATTAAGCGAAATTTTGACGTGTTTCTGCTATAACTTCCGAAAATATTACCGCACAAAAAAGATTTTTACATGAAGTTAAAGATCAAAAATTTATCTTTTAAATGATACTACTGTTTTAATCTTAAAATTAAATTTCTATTTTTAATGAATTTTTAAATAAATATTTTAACTATGTTTTTCAATTTTTTTTTTTTTTTTGTAAAAAATAAAAATTAAGATTAAGCACGTTTCGCATTCATGGGAAAAAATTAGCTTTTTTCAAAGTGTTGCCATCACATTGATTAAAGCCCCAATTAAAAATAAATTAAATCTTTTTGGAAAGGATATCTTCAAAAATATAATTTTCGGCACGTGTCTGTAGGAAATGAAACAAATATGAAATATTATTTTTTCTAAAAAATAAATTCAAGAAAAATTATTTTATGATCTTTTACACTCTCTATACAGGGTATTTATTTAGTCCCGGACCCATTTTGATGTTTAATGACTCATAAAATAATGAAGATATAAACAAACTTATGGCATTTATTGATGGAATAACTCATATATTTTCCTTTTCAGGTTTGAATATTTTTACTTTTGTAAATATCGTCTGCGCGTGTTTTTAATTTCAGATAATTTCATTTTCCAGTCTAAATATCTGTACTTTTCTAAATATCGTCTGCTTATTAATTGCATTTTTCTCTCTTTTGTTTTTGGCAACTATTGAAATGTTATGTTTACTTTTGATGTGTTTGTTCTATGTAGTACTTTTGTATGTGATGTTTTATTCGAGTGGATATTAAGGAGAATGCATACACCACAAGAGAAAGCACAGATTTTATGGTGGTCATAGAGTTAATTTCCAATCAACTAAATCACTGACTTTTAGGAGTTAATTTCCAATCACTTTAACTGACTAATTTACGAAATTTTGAATATCACTATTCTATAAAAAAAGGATAATTTTAGATTTTCCATCGATCGCTTCAAAGAAAATACACCAATCAGCGCGCAGGTTTCTCAATATTAATTGGCCTAAGATTATGAAAATATTGAGTTTTTCTAAATATTTAACATTTAAAACTTCATAAATAAGTCTTAGTTGATCGTGGAAAATAGAAACATTCATTCATTTATTTAAAATTTGGTGTGTCCACAATATTTCTCAGAATATGATACCTTACTGCATTAAATTTAGACTTCATAATTTTTGAAATATATTTATAGTCCGGAACAAAATATTATTATTGATTTCATTTCAATCCTTTTGAAAGCAAAACTAAAAACTGAATTTTATGCTGAATCTGTGAAATTTTTGTTGAATTATTGTTTGAGATATTACATAAATGATGAAAAATATTTTGTAGTTAACATAAGACTTAAATACCGAGTGATTCTGTTTGCAATACTCACATTCAATAATAGTAATAATTAATAAATAACAATAATGATGATAAATAAAATAAAACGCTTGGTTTTATAAAAAAATATCTTAATACTAATTGCAATTTCATCATTTACATTTTGAATTAAAGAAATTTTGCCGGAAATGACAACAAATTAGCAAAATATATATAGTAAATTGAACGAAACGATCTAAACAGTATAAGTTTGGTATGGCTATCAAAATTTGAAGATTAAAAATGTTTTGTTTGAGAACCCTTTAAGATAACGGTTACTTAAAATATTTAATTGAAAATTGTAGCGAGCGGTAATACTGCGAACCGACTGGTCGCCAAAGGCGGCTAGTGCATCAAATAAATCTACAAGCAGATTATGTTTCGTTTCAAAATTTGAATTAGGCAAACCTAATAAAAAATTCTGGAATTGCTGATTTGTAAAAAATTATTTAAGAACTATTTATTAGAAACGATTTATAAAGTAAATACAACAAAATAATAGAAAATTGAATTCACTTGAAAACATTTATCTTCCAATCTGTGGATAAGGGTTCTTGTTAGAAATAACAAAAGAAAAATTTTAACAATTCTGTTCAGAAAAATGTTACATTCTGATTCAGTTTCTTACTATTACTTTCTTCTCTCTTTTTCGAAAGAAACAGAAAAAGTGCGATAATATTTCACTTGGAAAATGATGTTTGAAGAAAATTCAAGTCCAACAGCAGGTATTAGAAAATTTCGTTGATGAAACACCCACTAATTCGTGAGACTGCCAATCGAACAAAAGTGGATATAGATGGACTTAAAGAATGAAGGGAATGAGTAAAAGGAATTAGAAAGACAAAAGGATCGATGGAATGCTATCTGAAATGAAAATGGAGGAATTCCATTTAATTCTTCTGAAATCGAATTTCTAAACTTTCCCTTATGCATGCACTTTATTTCTTTAATTATCTTTTCTATTCTCTGCTCTCTTTCATATGCTTTCGATTCACAAGATTGAAATCGTGGATAGCTATGAAATGTTTCATTTATGGACTTCTGCCAAAGTTTTATATTGTTTCATCGCCATATAATCAAAGAAAATATAACTCTGTTGTTTCTCAATTAAACCAATGACGATCCTTGAATAGTAGAGAAGAGAAAGAAAGCATCAATTGGCTGTGGGCCAAATCAGAGATGTAAAAGTCTTAGCTCTGGCACAGCTAAGCTAAAAGGAAGGAACATTACCAATGTATCTCTTAGCTAATGAATTAATTTTGATGCTTTTCAGATTTATTCCGTATGCAGCCCCATACAAATGTCACTTCTACTTGTTGGTGTATTTTCTGCCTCTTTTCTTCATTTTTATTTATTTATTTCAATTTTTTTTTCATTGATTATCGAACTCTGTTGTCCCACTCAGTTTCTCTTATAATTGTAGTACCATTTCTTCATTTTTATTTATTCATTTGTTTGTGGATTATCGAATCTTCAAACTGGGAAAGTAACCAAATAAAATTTAAAATGTAAGTTTTTAAATTAATTGCAGGAATACTTTAATTCTGAAACTCTAATGGGTGTCTATTTTTTGAGATCTTGCTGTTGTTAGATGTTATACATTAGTCAAAACCTTCCTCCTAAATATAATATTTACATATACGTGACCTGGTTTTTTCCCCCTTCTATTTCTCTCTTAATCATAGTAACTGTCCTTTGGGGGGGGGGGGGGTATTACGCTAGTTGGAGAAAATAATTATCTAGATTTTAATAATTCCATTCAGCCAGCTGTTTAGAATCCACCAATATTAACAATTTTTGGACAATAATAAAAAAATTATTCGAACCTTATTTTTTATTATATTAATTAAATTATTATGATAATATGTAGTTAAATAAGTTTCCAGTGTCTGGATGTAATATAATAATCTGCTATTAATTTGAAAAGGCTTAAAATTAGTTAGATTTTTGTTAAAATATTTAATTGGTGATATCTAAGTGTAAAACCTGTTCTCTCACTGCAGCCACGTGTCGCTTTTTTTTTTCCATGAAAAAGCTTCCACAAAATCACAACATCAAACTGTCACCAAGACAATTTACGAACCAAGTATTTTATAGAATTTAATTAAATTCCAATCTAAAGGCATCTCTCAATACGACAACTCTTTTTTTAATTGCTAATTTCGAAATTTAGATTCAAATATATTACCTCGGAACTCTAAGAATTTTATTTGTCTTATAAATCTTCTGAAGCAAAATTCTTTTGTAAGGCTTCTTGTTCTGAATTCTCAGAATCTCTCTTTAACTTTTCGTAATTGATATTCCTAAGGAAGAAGAACGGTGGTTGAAACTGAAATCGTGTATAGGATATATTTTGAAAAGTGTTAAAATATTATCCAAAATCTTCAAAAATGCTGAAGCTCCTTTTTCTGTGAATGATATGATTTTAGAAAAAACTTAAATTTCATCCTGATTTTTTTATTATTATTAATTGTTTTGCTGTTAATAACATTTAAGAAAATAAAGAAATAATTTATGTTCATTTAATATTAAGAAATAATTTTAATGACTTTCTTAATATTCTTTTTATCTAAATAATACTTTACAGTATTCTAGAAATTATTTTTGAAGGATAATTTGAAAAAAAAAACTTAAAAAAAACTTTAAAAAAAAACTAAATTTCAAATTAAATTTTAATGCACATATTTTGACATTTCATCCCGTTTGAAAGTATGTTTGTTTAATTTTCAATTTATTGCTAGTACTAGTCAAAACCGGAACAAATTCAAATTATTTTGTCAAACTTGGATGATATTTCCATATTTATTACTGATTCAATTAGTCCAAAACATTTGATCTCTTTATTTAATTCGAAGTTCGGATATCAATTTATTTATCTTTGTATGTTCAGTACTAATATGATAATAATAATAAGTAATTATAATTAATAAATAAAATGGACAAAGACAAAGATTATGAAATCATTAATAAATATTGGAACTTTGCGATTAAAATAAAAATGTGTCGATTTGACAAACGATATAAAATTATACTCTTTTATTATTTATATAATTTTTAAAATATATAGAAAGATGAAATAATACACTTCAATTAATAATAAAACTTCATTTGTATTGCAACGTTGTTTGAATTTATCACAAGATCGAATTAAATCGAGTCTCGAGAAGACTCAGGATGCTATTAGCCAAGAACAATTTTCGAAATAAACTTCACACGTGCTCTCAAAAAGTGCGAAGAAATTATATCCAATTTTTCCTTGTATTGTTTTCCACATTTCCTCTCACGTGCAGGCATTAGCATATCTCTGCAGTTGTAAAACTCTTCTCATGGTATCATAAAACCTCCATATAATGAGTTAAAAACCTAACAAAACAAACCAAGCCTTGTTTGAGAATTATTCAGCTGTCCTTGTTTATTCGGAGGTTTGCAAGATTCGTCACCCGAATACTAAATGACTTGTTAAAGAATTGAGCAAGAAGTATTGGCAACTTCGTACACTGTCGTTTATCAAGTGATCTGGAATACGAATCTGCATACATTTTTACTATTTCTTTTTTCTTTTTTTTTCTCCTAGTCGCATTACTTAATTAAAATACCATTTCGAGGTCGTCACTTACTCCGTTTGTTTACTCTTAGAATCTAATAGGTGTAACGAATTATTCATCAGAAATAACATAGAGATTCATCTAAAAGATTTTGTGTCTTAGATCTCTGAACATAACGGATGCTGACAGTATTATCACGTGTTTTAAACATTTTTATTGAACTTGACTTCTTTCATGCTTATAAAAATAGAATTTCCGTTATGGATTTTTCACTTGCTTCCTTGTGTGTTTAATTATTGAAAGTTTATACGCTTGTGTATTATCTATGATAATATATTATTTTAAAATTTTCAGAACTTAATTATCAGTAAAAAATTAATTTAATTAGATTTTGGTTGTTACATATAATGTTAACAAATGTTAGTGAATATGAGCATCAGTTGAAATGAATGATAGAAAATGATTAAAAGGAAAAATATCTGCATTTTAATACACTAATAATAGTGTATTTTTAAAAACTGTTTTTTATAACTTTTTAAACTAGCCGGGTTCATTTTTTTAATTTACTGTAATATATATATATATATATATATATATTCCTATTTTTCTATAATCTATTTTTTTTAATTCTTTTTCTAACGTACTAAAATTCAAGTTTTTTGTTCCCGATGGCGGTACAGTATTTTAATGTTTTCATGTATAATTAAATTTTTAATTAAATTGTTTATTGTTTAAAATTTGATTTTAATTAGGAAAGAATAAATTATTCTGATATTGTAATTGTAAGTTCCCCTGACTGAATTAAATATAAAAATCATTCTTCCAAAGCTTAAGATTTCACTTGCTCCTGACTATATCCTATTTTTATAATAAGGAATTAAGAAAATGAGAAAGTAAAAACTTAAAATGTATGAAAGTCAGAATAAAAAATAATAAATATAAAAAAAGTTTTCAAGAAATAAACTTTTATTAAAATATTAAAAAGTAAAAAAAAAATTAAGAAATCTGGGAATCAATACTAAAAGTATGAAAGCTTGAGGCACTGAAAGTAATGCGAGGAGGTAATTAAATTATAATGAGCCTCATAAGAGTCAAAGTTCATAAATATACATTAAAGAAAAATAAAAATATTCTGAATATAATTGCAATTTCAGTTCACTTACAGCATTTCAATTTTTCATTCTCTTTTACAATTTTTGTTTCAATCTCTTTTTTTTTCCGGTAAGCAAGAGTTCTTTTTTCATTGCATTATGTAATTTGAGTACTAGTTGATAATGACTCAGTTTTGCTAGGTCATAAAACATAATGAGAGTAAGATCTGCAAAAAATAGCTCAGTCAAGAGAATTTCTTAAGACTAGGCTATTAAGAATATTTTTTGATAATTAACACAGTAGAATTTTATCGCAGACTAAAACCGATAGTTTTTTTTTAAAGATATTATCTCAAAGAATCCAATATGACTGTGCCTGTGAGTTACCAAATAAAAACTTTGGTCTTCCACGAACTGAAAACGAGTTTTTGGATATGAAATAAAAGAAAGAGTCATAAGCTCTGCTTGAACTAAAGGGTCTTTATTCATTAGCAAAATTATAATTTTATAAAATTAGTGGAATTCTAGTGAAATTTTATCCCACACACTGCTACACTGCTTGGTTTTATTTGGTTATTCAACAAAAGTTCATTAAAGCTGTACAAATAAAGGTATAGAACGTTGGAAAAATAATTTTAAGACTTTATTTTTTACTTAATTTAGAAATTACAATAAAATTTAAAATACATTTTTTAGTAGAAAATAAGTAGGAATCATATAATTTTAGTCCACAGTTGTTAAAAATAAATTGGGAGAGTGTCTTAGAGTCTTGGATTTAATAGTTTCGACTTTTTTTTATTGTTATTAAGTTCAAAAACATTAGCAACAACAGTCAGCATGGATTATACACCTTTTTCTTTTTATTGCAAATATACTTTCTTTTTTAAAATATCCGACATTACAAGGGTTATAAAATTGGCTTAGGTATTTTCAAACTTTTATCATACACATTCATAATATGACTTATTTCGAGTTTTTAAAGATAAAATTTCCTAATCGATTTTACACTCACTTCATATCAAGCTAAAGCTTTAAAATTTTCTACTCGTTGCAATATACAATTTTAATGTTTATAGAAATTAATTATCAATTAATCATTAATTAAATTAAAATTTGATTAAAAACGAGCTATGCCATCTGGTTATAAGTTTGAGAAAAAAATAATTTCAAGATTAAATATTTTAAAAAATGATTAAATGTAAAAATTAACCGCTTCTTACATTCAAAAAAATTATTTTTTAGAAACCGTTTTTAAACTATCTACTTTTCGGAAAAATCGTTTTCTGATTTGAAATTAAAGTCTGTAATTTATATTGATCTGCGGATTTTCCGCTTAGCAATGATTTTTTAAACGAAAAATATATTGGATAAACGACGACAAATGGATTTTATAATAATGATATAATGTAAGTTCGTAAAAAAAATTGCTTTTTTACTTCTACATCATCTTTAAATTAGTCTTTTTAGAGTCAATAACCTAAGAACAGAAGTTATTGTTTAAAAGTGGAACAAGTACATTTTCTCTTTCCTTATTACATCTTACGATTCTTATAATAAGTTATGGTTTCCAAAGAGATGTTCAACTAATTCATTTTCCCCGCATTATTCTCATATGGCACGATAGTAAATTCACAAAGGAGTAAATCTTTGTATTTTGTTGAGCTCATGTTCCTTGTTGTAGTGCAATGTGATTCTCGCTGATGAAAATTAAGTTTTTAGATTGTTTCATTTTAAACTTCTAATTTAATTCCTTATAACATTAATTACGAATTAAGAAATAAAAAGAAAATTGCCCTTTAAATATAATTATTGTTCCACTCCGTAGACATGAAGTTCAAACGATTTTTTTTGTTACATAATGATGGCATAACGCATAATTTTGTAAAATTTAAGAATTCTGAATTCTTTATAAAATATAATTTTTGCGCAATTTAGCTGGAAATGTATATTCTTTTTCGTTTCGTTAATTACGTAATTTTAGTTTAATAATTAGATACGTTATAGTTGAATTTTGCCGGAGGTTTTTCTATTGCTTTTTAAAGCATTTTCATAGATTTTATGAAAATTATAAGCACTTTTAAACTTATGGCAGCAATCTTATTCAAAAGTATGAAAAATAAAGAGAATTAATTAAAACTCATCATCACTTTTAGATTTTAAAAGTAAACTCATTATTAAATGCTTCCTAGCCAAAATAATATTCACTTTCCATATTAATTTAACCTTTCCTGAACGTTATTAATATTTTATTTTTTTAAAGAATATACTTAAGAGCCTTTTTTATTATATTTCCCATGAGATTTATTTTATTATAACATTTCATCTCGTGATATTTTATCTGTATTTCCTGAAAGTGATTATATATATATATTGCTCTCAATTTCAAATAAATAAAAATGTGCAACAATTTTTCCTTCAGTTTTGACATACATAATCAGGAAAAAGTCATGAATGTTTAATCATGATTTTTTCAGAATAATTTCTCATTTTCATATTATTTATTTTTAAATGTTTCCTAAGAAAATGTTCCTTTTAAATGTTTCCTTTCCTTAAGTTTTTAAGAAATATCTTTCTTGAAGTACATGTAGTATTTTCGGTTTGTTGAGATGAGAATGCCTAATTCCTTTCTAATGACGTCACGCTTAATTCTTCTTCACAATTCTAGGGATTTAAATGCAATTCACTGAAAGTTACAAAAAATAATGACAAAAAAGAGTGTGTATGTATCTGTTAGATGATTGGCACTCTAAAAGCCAAACTTCTGACTTACGGTTCCGAATCCGGCATTAATAAACTTTGGAACTTGCATGAAATGTGGGAATGTACAGCTAGAGTCGATTTTTTTTTCTCCAGATAATTAAAAAATCAATCATGATTTTGTTGTTTCTCCTCTCTTATTTCTAATATCATTATTTCAAAAAAATAGTTTTTAATGCATTTTTCGAAATTTAGAAAACAGTATTTTTAATGACAGGAACCAAGACAGTGAATAATTTTTGTCTGAATTTGGACATTTTTTAAAAATATTTTTAGCTTGATTTCCAATAAAACTCACTAAGTTTTTGACCCCACGCTGGATGCCAATATTGTGGAAATGTAGATTATTATGATCCGTGCAGTGGAAGCAACAGAACGTATGTTTTCCGGAACATTTCTTTAATAATCACATTTCACACTAAACAAAGACAAGACATTCACGCGCGCAGATTAACAGAACAGCATCTCATCTCATTTTCATTGCAATCGCAATGCACTATGGGATGCGTACCTAATCAGGCATGGCCAAAGAGAAGATAAAGTAATGCAACTGCTGCAGTCTGCTTTTGCTTTATAATTAAATGTGAGTTTTAAAATTAATGTAAACATAAAGAAAAGGGCCTAAAATATTATCATTCCATGATATTTTGATCTAGAAGTATAAAGCACCTGGATATAAAAAGGAGGGGGATTTTTTTTTCTCTTTTAATTTTCACCACTTGTTGTCAGGGACAATGCAGGTCCCAAATTATTTCAAACTTAAATTCTGAAAATCTGATTCCTTTAGAGGTGCAAATACTTGCTGCAAAATATTTTTTCAAAAAATTCTTCTTTAATAAATGCCAATTTGACTTCGAAGGTTGAGAGACAGCAATTCTTGTGAAAGTCAAACACCTGTCTCACGCTATTGTCCTTGTGATAAATACCTGTCCCAATGCCATTGTATGATCTGTAAGGCCTTGACAGCAGTATCAGATGAAACATGATTTTAAGAATGTGAATTCTGAATTTTAAAAGTCAGTAAATATCTGATTTACGGTTTGTTAAAAATTCTTTTGTGCTTTAATGTTACAATTATATTTTTCACTAAGAAATGTGGTTGAACATATAAACAGACATATTAAGATTATTTAAATTTTCAACCTTTATCATAATTCTCATGATAAATACATAGCCCAAAGCCTTTGTATGATCAGCACGATCTTGACTGCAGTATCAGATCAAACATGGCTTTAAGAAAGTAAATTCTGAATAACAAAGATATTAAATATCCTTTACCGTTGTGAAAAATATTTTAAGCTTCAACGTCCTGGTTATATTTTTCAAATGACGTTATATTTTTCAATGTGGTAATAGGTTTGTTTAAATGTTCAATCTTTTTCATAATTCTGCCAGCGACAGTAAGTTACTAAAGTCGTGTCAAAAGAATCATTTTCACAAAACGAGCTTAATATTCTCAAGAAGAAGAATCTATCTATATCTATACTTATAATAAAGCTCAATGTGTGTGTGTGTGTTTGGCGCTCTACAGGCCAGACCATTCAAACTACAGCTACCAAATTTGGCTCGTGTATTCCTTGGAGGCCGAGAATGTGCACCTGGGGGTTATTTTTTCGAATTTTTAATTAGCATTTTATTTATTTAAAAATTAAGCGAAATTTTGGCGTTTTTCTGCTATATTACCGCACAAAAAAGATTTTTACATGAAGATAAAGATCAAAATTTTATCTTTTAAATGATACCAATGTTTCAACCTTAAAATTAAATTTCTATTTTTAATGAATTTTTAAATAAATATTTTAACTATATTTTTCAACAATTTTTTTTCGTACAAAATAAAAATAAAATTTAAGCTGCATGAGCACGTTTCGCATTCATGGGAAAAAATTAGCTTTTTTCAAAGTGTTGCCATCACATTGATTAAAACTCCAATTAAAAATAAATTAAATATTTTTAGAAATGAAATCTGCAAAAATATAATTTTTGGCACGTGTCTGTAGGAAATGAAACAAATATGAAATATTATTTTTTCTAAAAAATAAATTCAAGAAAAATTAGTTTATGATCTTTTACACTCTCTATATTATTAACCCAATAAATCAGTTTTATTTTAAGCCAAGTTTTGTTTAATATGAACAGGATATCCATCCAAATCAGGGGCACATAGCTAATTTGTAAACCTTTAGTAAGACACAAAGCTGCTAAAATGGTCTAAATGGAAAATGATTATATTTTATGTAACTTGATTCAATAAATGCTCTAATAAATAAAGAATTTTTGATTTTACATAAAGCTTCTGCTGTGGAAATCACGAATAACAAAATGTTTTTGAAACACTAATATTTTAAATAAAAAGAGTTAATTTCCAATCAACTAAATCAATCACTTAAACTGACTGATTTATGAAAATTTGAATATCACTATTCAATAAAAAAATGATAATTTTAGATTTTCCATCAATCGCTTCAAAGAAAATACGCCAATCAGCGCGCAGGTTTCTCAAGATTAATTGGCCTAAGATTATGAAAATGTTGAGTTTTCCTAAATTTTTAACATTCAAAACTTTATAAATAAGTCTTGGTTGATCGTAGAAAATAGAAACATTCATTCATTTATTTAAAATTTGGTGTGTCCAGAATATTTCTCAGAATATGATATCTCACTGCATTAAATTTAGACTTCATAATTTTTGAAATATATTTATAGGCCGGAGCAAAATATTATTATTCATTTCATTTCAATCCTTTTGAAAGCAAAACTAAAAACTGAATTTTATGCTGAATCTGAGAAATGTTTGTTGAATTATTCCTTAAGATATTACATAAATTATGAAAAATATTTTGTAGTTCACATAAGACTTAAATACCGAGCGATTCTGTTTGCAATACTAATATTCAATAATAGTAATAATAAATAAATAACAATAAAGATAAATAAAATAAAACGCTTGGTTTTATTAAAAAATATCCTTATATTAATTGCAATTTCATCATTTCCACTTTAAATTAAAGTGGAAGTTTTACCGGAAATGACAACAAATTAGCAAAATGTATATAGTAAATTGAACGAAACGATCTAAACAACAGTATAAGTTTGGTTTGACTATCAAAATTTGAAGATTAAAAATGTTTTGTTTGAGAATCTAATAAGAGACCAGTTACTTAAAATATTTAATTGAAAATTGTAGCGAGCGGTAATACTGGCGAACCGGCTGGTCGCCAAAGGTGGCTAGTTATTAAAATAAATGAAGATTTCATTCCCAGTTCTACTTCACACTTAATGGAACTTAATTTAGATATTTTAAAGTTTCTCATGAAATAACTTCTTTAACGATACATTTAAACATTTTGCGGTCTTAGGTGCTGCACATTAAATCGTCCATTTATTTTTACATTTTAACATATTTTTGATTTAATCAAAATTTTGAAAATTTATTCACGCTAATTTTTTTATTATTTAAATAACCTCTTGAAAATACACATGTTTTTATTTATTATTGTGATTCTTGATTGTTCAGTATCCTTTTTTATACTCATTAAATAAGCAGATATTTGGTATTTATAAATATTAGTACTTGGGAAAACCAAATTTCGCTCAGCATTTTTTTTTTTTGTGTGTGTGTGTATGAAATCATAGACAAAATCCTATCCCTCGTTTAAAGTTATAAACGAAACCGAATTGAACCGCAAATGCGGGGCCGAACAGTGAAAAATGCATGGAAATCCAAAACTTTAAACACTACTCAATCACTGATTCGCTTATGCATATCATGTAAAGTCACATGTCAATATTCAGTTATTAAAAAACTGTGAGTAAAATGGCATTTTTTATGGAAAGACCCCTATAAAGACAAGTTTAAAAAGGCAAAATCTTATCTAAATATAAAATTTAATCTAAATCGTTTGAGCCATTTCCTAGGTACACGAAATATATGTGCAAGAATTGCTCGTTTAACGTTATAAGATATTAAATTCATTAATTTAATAAAGCAGATAGGAATGTAATTATATTTAACAAAATGCTAATGTCATTCTAATATATTATAATTCATAAAATGTGTAATGTTTACAAATTTATTGATTTAGCAATTAGGCTGATGCTATTTTAAATCGACCTGAACACACCCCTTCTCAACTCTGCGGCTCTGAAATCCACCACTGAACTTCATCTTTTACACTAAAGACTGTCTGATTTCATGTGAATACTTTTCAAATGACAAGTTAAATGCATTGCCCTTATTTTCTGAATGTTAACTCCGAACGCTTGAGATATTTGGTGCGAAAGTAAATTTTCGCAACCCTGACAATAAATCAAAAATCAAAGCTATTACTAAAGTTTTACTGCACTCTTCCGTCTCAGTTTATATTCGATATATATAACTCTTCTTTTTCCTCAGTAGTCAATATAGCAGACAGTAACTAAGCAAATTCTACTTCTAAAGTATGTTATCGTTTATAATAAGCTACAGTAAGAGCTTATGTGTAACACTGATTTACAGCTTGCATATTATAATATTTAGAGAAGTTAACTGTAACTGCAATTATTCACTCAACGAATGACAATGATATTGTGCATCATAAAAGTTAAGAAGCGAATTTTTCAGTTTCTAAGATTTTTTTAATTGATATGTTTTTTAATTTAGTATTTAATTCATTACTCATTTGTAAATATGAAATTTATTCGTTCATGTGCTAATATTCTGAAATTTTGAGCAGTTTTATGTTCCGATGACAGTGCAATATTTTAATATTTTCAGTAATAAATTATCAATTAATTTGTTTATTTTAATTTCATATCAGTGATTTTTTTGAAGAATATTTATCAAAAATAATTTTGAAGATTCTAAAATATTTATAATTATAAATAGTGAAATATATTAAAACTGAAAAAAAGAGAATAAAAAATGAATACGCTTTTATTAATGCATTTTTTTAAAGTGAAAAAAAAATTTCATCAATAATAGAGAAGTCAAAGCAAAATCGTAAACGCACCTGGTGCTAAAAATTAAGCCACATTCCCTATCAACACTTATATGAATATCTTGCTGCGCATATATAAAAAAAGTTCCGAAACATTCATGAAAATAAAATTTGTTAATTCAAAATCAAATTTGCGTACAGATTTTCCATTAATGCATGACTCTTTGCAAATTAGTTTTGACATACAATTTTTAATTTAAAAAATGTTTTCTATGTTTGGTGCATTAATATAACCATGTTTGGTACAATTTGGTTGTAATGGTGACTAAAAAACGCCGAAAAAAAATTATAAAATGCAAATTCAGAGGCGGCGGTAGCAGGGGGGAAAGGGAGGCAATTGCCCTCTGTCGGCAGCCTCTTGCCCCCCCCCCCCGTCGCTGAGAGAATGAATGTTTCGTCGGCAAAAGTGTTCATCATTTCAGGATGGTTGTAGGGAGTTGCAAATTATCGAATATGATTATTTAAAATTCACTATAGTTAATATACTGTAAACAGTCGAAGTATTTCAAGTAACGGTTAAAGTATTTTGACACTATTCGGCAAAATAATCAATAGGGCCGTAGGCCAATAATATACCGTATTTTGCGGATAATTTTTGATAGACCGAATTAAGTGAGTGGAATGGATGTCGAAGATGTTAAATTCACTAATTTTCAGACTTCTTATTCAAATGTCGTTCATTAAGCTTATAATTTATACTACTTTTGGCAGTATAACCGACAAGGTAACAAGTGAATAATATATCAACAAGGTGATATTCTCATTTTGCTGGCAATTTTTGGTCGGCCAACTATGAACTCAATGCGGCGAATGCCGAAAACGTTAAATCTGCAGATTTTCAGACATTTGATTGAAATGCTGTTCATTTAGCTTATAATTTACACTAGATTTGGCAATATATCCGACAAGTGAATAAGATATTGTATTGTGCCGACAATTTTTGGGCTATCGACTATGAACTGCATGTGATGAATATCAAAAATTCTATCCACTGATTTTCAGACATTTGATTCAAATGTCGTTCATCGAGCTTTTAATTTGCACTACTTTTGGCAATATAACCGACAAGACGACATGTGAATAAGACATATGATATATCCCATTTTGTCAAAAAAGTTTGATCGGTTGACTAAGAATTTAATGCGAATGATTGTCGACGAGTACAAATTCTCAGTCATTTTATTTAAATGTCATAATGTTCAGTCAGCGTTTAATTTATACTAAATTTAGTAGAATAATCAATAAGCTGGCAAATGAAGACGTCACATTTTTTCTGACTAATATTTGTCCTTCGGATAAGATTTTATCACAGATTATGGGGAAAAAAATTTAATCACTTCGATTACCTTTAGTGGAATTATTAGAGAAATTGATGCTTTTATATTATTCATGAATAAGACGATAGAGTTGTTTTCTTAGTTCATCATTCAAATTCAAGTTCTAAAATTAATCGTCATCTTATTTATATAATTGTTACTTCCGCAGTAACGAACTGGTAAATTTATTTTATTCATTTCTCTATGAGAATGGTCCGACTAAAATCTGCTTAATGTTTAAATTAAATTTAATAAAATGCTCTTTTCTTTTGACACTCTTGTGAAAATACATGCTAAAAAGAATTATTTTGCTGAAGCCGTATTATGTGAATTCATTACAAATCATTAAATAAAGTAAATCACTAAATTAAATTTATTTCCCAGTAAAATATCTGTTTTATTTTGCAATCTGATTTATCAGACTACAATTATTACACTAAAGAAATATTACCGACTACAGTTGACGACAAAAATAAATAAATATTTGTGGTATGATAGCTTTTTAGCTACACTAAAAGAGTTTACTTAAGTATGCATTCAATTTGTTAAATAAATAAATTGCTACCTATCTTCAAACTCTCCATTCAATATTATGACTATGTAATCGGGGAACGTATCGTTTATATATATATATATTTTTCTTTCAATTACTATTCGCGGCAAAAACTATATAATTTCAGATGTTTCTAAATTTTTAATAGACTTTGAATAAAGATGCTTTGGTAAAAAGATGATTAAAATAGTTATTTTTAGAATATTCATAAATAACACATTAACCCCTTGACATACGGATTTACTTAACTTCCTAATTAGACGACAGATCTTATTTGGGGCAATTATTGTTATTTTAATCTTTAGAATAATATAAGGGCATTTGATTTAATGATGCATTTTCAAGTCATTTTTACATTTTAAGTTACTTAATGCTTTCACTTAATTTCAGATTTAAAATTCATTAATTCCATAAGCGAATCAGATTCGCCATTGTATACAAAGGGGTTAAGAAAAACCAATGCATACAACTGAGGGGATAAAACTCACGTTTTTGGGTGGAATTTTAATTTGCAATAACTTCGAATTAAAAAAGTACATAATCATAAGAACGCGTGCCTTAAAAGGAAGATAGAGGAGTTCATATTCAAGATCTAATTGTTTTTTAATAAAGTGCGTTGGTTTTTTAAGCCTAAATATATATTTAAAAATAAATACATGAGGAATCTAACGTTTAAATAGTTATAAAAATTTCATAAGAATATTTTTCATATCTTACATAAAATAGTAAGTTTATGCATAAATTTAGAAAATATTTTTTCCAGCCTTCTAAGAAACAATATCACTGTATCTTTTCCGCATTCTATATTATTCGTGTCCGAACTATAGTCAATTTTTGTTGAGTACGCACACTTATTCTCCTCAGATTCCAAACACCTCTGCTCGTTGTCGCAATCCTTATTTAACAAATATTTTAAGTAGGGAACTGCGCTGAAACATCAATGTTTTGGTGAAAACATCGAATATTTATTTATTATTATTTTGGATTTCTGAAAACGTCTCTTTTACAAAACTTTTTCTTTCAACATGCATTTTATAGATTCCATTAGAATGAACAAATGCATGTTCTTATGCATTAGTTTTCAGGAACATAGAATGCTATTCTGGCGCAATCTATGTTCCTACCTTTATACTACAACCTAGAATAAAATATAGCCATGTTTTTTTTTCTAAAATTAAATCTCAGTGCAATTAAATCTCAAGCGTCTCATAAAAAATAGCCTCAAATATTGGCGATATTTTGACAGTCAGTAAAAGAAACTGAGAACAACATTTTTTTTACAAATATCTTTGCAAATTTTTAACAATGAAAGAATGGATCAGAATGGGATAAAAAAAGAAGCTAAATAATTCTTTCTTTTCTTTAATTAAATGTAAAATTAATTATTATGAGTTATTTTGAAGCCAAATTAGAGATATTGTGCTTGCCCCCCTGTCGGATTTGTTCTGCCTCCCCATCGGCAAAACTCTGCCGCTGCCTCTGTGCGAATTAGAATTTAAAAATTAGAAATGAAAAATTATAAAAATATGCTCAAGTACATTATTATTTATTATGAAAAATTTTGAACGTACGAATCACTTGCTATATAGTTGGTGAAATTTTTTCTTGGCGATACTTCTCTTTTTGAACGCCATTAAAACCGACAAGTATCCCATGTTTTTAAAATTTTTACTTTTTTTACTTTTATTTCTCTGCTGTGAATTATCTAAATCATTTTTTTTTAAAAGAAAGACATTCTGGACCTTTTTTACTGCAAATCGGAAAAATCTGAGAGTTCACCACACTTAAATTTAAAATTTTATAAAATAGAAAATTTGCATGGTTTTTTTTTCTGAATTTTATTAATCAAATATTGAGCATACGAATGAAAAAGTTTCTCTTCTGATTAGAATGACATATAAAATTATGTGAAAGTATCAAAACTTTAGTTTCGTCATCGTATTAAGTTTCTGACAGCTTTGCTTTCTTATAAAGAATTTTGAACTTAGTATCGAATCAATTCTGCAATAAATAGTTTCATCTAGTTTCAAAAATCTGCTCTTTCAATTTTTTTCCCGATTTTATCGCGTCAATCTCTTTAATATGTGTTTACACTGAAGCATTTTTTAAAACATTTTATATGTTTTTCGTCTCCTTAACCTTTTGCCAGACATTATAAACATACGAAAGAAAAAAAGTGATAAGCTATCAATTGATAACATATAGTTTATGAAAAATTGAATCTGTCCTTCTATATACTCTAATGACTCATCAGTTCTCTAATCTTGAGTTGATGTCTACAAGGTAAGATTCAAAGATGAAACAGTCAATGCCTTTTTATACGAACACGTGTTAGAAATGTTTATGCGATTTAAATTCAACTTCTTGATTTAAAAAAAAAAAAACTTTGCTCGTCATGTTTTTATAAAATATTTCGAGTGTAAAGTTTAAATAATATTTAATTTCATGAATTAATACTTAATCATGATTTTAAATTGTGATCGTGTATCATCAGGAGAATAAATAACTTCACTTATTTATAAAAAAAATAAGAAAAAAAATTGCTCACGTTTTTGATTTAACTAGTTTAGTTTGTCAGTAAAAATCACGAATTCGAATTGATAATTGCCAGAAGCCTAGTGTTTTTAAATTATTTTCTTCAAATTTTATACACCAGTTGCTTAGCACGAGTCACAGGAATTTGTACGACGATTTCTGAAAAATCAAGATAGTATTACGAAATCGGAGGGCAACGGTTGTTTAAAAAAACTACTAAAAAATTAATGTTCTTAAAATATGACTATAATATATTAATGACGTAAATATAATAGAATTCTTGTTTATTGAAAGTAATTGAATGTTATCTTAAAATAGTTGTTCCTGTTTTAATAATAATGCTTGAAAGAGGATTCGATTGGACAAGGGCGCAAACAATCGAAATATTAGATTGAGTTATAATTCATAAGCATTTTTTGAATTTGATTAATTTTAAATTTTATTTTTTAATTCATCTCTCGTTAAATAAAGAAATTAATGTGAAAACTAATGGTGGACTGTATTTTAACTCAGCATACACAGCAAAATTTCAAAAATAGCTTCGGCAGCCTGGACATTTTAATTAATGAAAAAAGTTGAAAATGCTCAGTTTTGTGTACTTGACATTTCATATTAATGATTTGAAAATACACAAAAATCAATACGATTAAAAAATAAAAAAAGCATTGCCTTATAGAGCATTAAATTTTCTCTCAAATAATGCAAAACATTTTGCTTTTGCGTTTTTATTTTATCAGTAATTTTTAAATTTAGGAAAAACAACGTTTATGAATTATTACTCAGTCCTTTAGTTTGAGAACCAATTTACAAAACTAACAACCGCTCCTGCAGCAATATATTTTGTTAAATTCTTTTGTTTTGGAAACTACAGTGAATAATAAATACTTCGCTATTGATCTCTTTTTAACTATTTTCTCTCCTTGCTTTAAATGCCGTGCATGTTTTTGAAAAGTTCTAATTGATTAAACTGCACCTTCTACAAAATATGGATTATTAATTGTTTCACAGAATTAAAATAAATGGTTAAGATTTGCTTCTGTTTCAAACAGCTTCTCTTCTGCATTATTGGATGAAAAAATTATTCTGTCCTAACGAGGGGAGGGCACGAGGTTGAAATCTGAGATCGGGATGAGATTTAGTATAATGATAGTATACATTTAGAAAATATTAAAACGTAATGGCCAGTCGAGAAAATGGTCCTTACACTTTTGGTAAAGCTTATATACTGATAACTTGACTTTCTTTCCGATAATCCTGATGGCGTGGTTGACTAGGTAACTGTCTGGTATACGAAGGTCAGGGTACGAACCTGGCTTGGATTTTATTTTTTTAATAACTTTTATTCAATTCAAAATTTACAAGTACTCTTACTTAATATGTTTTTAATTTTTTTCATCCAAACTAAATATTTATTATCAAAATACATAATAATAAAATTTAAATTTTAAAAGAAAAATTATAAATACAGGTGCATTTTGTTTAACAAAATAAAATTATTTAAATTTAATAAACTATTTACAGATAGTTTTAATTAATACTCTTCATAGCACAGATTTCAAAAGATTTTCTTAAGATTATAACCTATTAGATTATACCTCCTACTAGACCTATTAGATTATGTAAAAAAAAAATCATAACCTACTAGCCGCCTTTGGCGACCAGCTGGTTCGCCAGAGGTTTTATTTGAAAATAATTTTTCCGTTTACAGTCAATTAAATCTCTTATGCATAACGTAATGTTCTTAATTCTCTCGAGAAAAAATTTACAATCAAAAAATTCTGTTATTTTAATATTTTCAGATTTATTCATTGTGTATATGAACCAATATTATTGAGTCAAATTTCATGATATCATGATGCTATTAAAAACATAACTGTCCTGATAATCTCTTCTACTCTTCGTGTAACTGTTACTTTGCTTTCTTATTCCTAATAATGTAATAATATTAAGCAGAAAGAAACTTTCTTTCTTAGCTTTCAACGAGTAAGAAAATCACGCCTTCAAAATTTAAAACGATATAGAAATAATTTTTGCTCTGATAATTTCGGAAGTTTTAGTAAAAACAAAAAATTAAGCCAAAATTTATTTATATTCTTATTAATTAATATTTTAATTAATTTTTTTTAAAAAAAATCATTTTTGAAATGCACATTTCTACCTTTCGAAACATATATATATGCTAAATAGTAATTCTAGATCTAACGCCGCCTAATAAATAATATCCGCATTGTCTAATAAATGTATCTGTATGGCTCTCTGCGTTCCAGAGAGCCATTACATAGAAACACACATTCATCTTTATTATTAGAAGAGATAAATAATTTAAAAAGAGTAATAAATGCATAGTGGATGCTGTTTAAATTTATAGATGTGTCACAAATATTACATAAAATGTATACGTTTTTTCTACACAAATTTATGAGAACTTCAGAGCTAGCTTGCATCATATATCACAGACATCATTACACGATTTTTCTACCTTTTCTTTTAGTGGGCGTATTGTTTGGCGGCGATGATATGTTGAACTTTAAGAAGAGGAAAAGCTAACAATGAAAAGGCGGAATTAGGGTTATCTTTTTGACATTTCTTGGCCTTAACTTCTTTGAGTCATACATATGCGGTTATCTTTATTACAGATATTTATTACCTTATTGTAGAATCCTATTTACATTCTCACGCAATATTAAAACGGCTGGTACTTCATTGTGTACCAAAATTGTGGTTTCAGTCATTTATTCTGTATTTTCTCAAAATTTTGGTATGCACACTCTGTTTTTTTAGATTCAAGTTTATTTAAACAATTAATTAATTCTGCAGAAATATGAATTGAGCTAAATAAAAAAAATCTTTAAAAAAAAAGGTCATTTAAAAATTTTGTTTACAAAATGTTAATGAGAAAAAAAAAACTTTCAGATTTTATTAATGTGCAAAGTAGGCACTTATAAATATTAATTTCATTATTTCTGAAAGAATATTCTTGTTGAAGAATATATCATGAACCATTCTGAATAAGAACAGAGTTCTTTCACATTTCTTGAGAAAAAGAGATTAAAAAAAATAGTAATTAAAAAGAAAAATACTATGCAGTCTGTAAGAAATAAATACTATATCGGTTCCAAAGAAAAAGCATAGAAATAATTCGGAAAAAAATTCCGAAATATTAATTTACATTTATTTTTCATAACTTAATTTTGTAAGCATAGAAATAATTCGGAAAGAACTTATTTTGAATAACCTTCACGTATCAATCTAGAAAAAAAGAGTAATTTCAGTAAAGAAACAAGTATATATATTAATTTCGTTAGTGCAATAAATATAGAGTCATTACACCCAAAAATGTTCGGCCTTTTTAAGCATTCATCATTGCCGTATCTTTTATTCGTAAATCACTAAATCCCTAGAAAGCTGTGTATCTATTTACAGGATGAGTTAACCTAATCTGCCAAACGAAGTGGTTGATAGAAAAGCCCATGTGAATCATAAATCACTATAGCAATCCTGCCTTATCTTTCATCGTTTGAAAATTATGGCAGATAAAGCTATTATGTTTCCAATTAAGAAAAATCCTAATTAAAAAGTTTCTGATAGACATACACGAAAAATTAACACATAATTTCAAAGAGAGGGAAAATCTTATAATATGACACTATTTTCATCAGAATATCTGGATTTAAAACCGAATCACAAACGGCGTTTCGAAATATGAAATCGAATTGTGGCCAAAAGCTTTAAAATTGAATACCGCAAATACGTTCTGATTTTCAATACATCAAATTTACCAAAAGGTCCATTCTGCCAGCTATCGAATGAGCCTGCAGTAAACCGTACCAATGTTCATTTTCAGAAGAAATTTAGTCTTTCGTTTACAATGCTTCATATACAAGTCATCTAATATTATAACTGAAGATGCTCTCGCTCTGCTCTGTGGCTGTCTTTATCCCTCTTGTAAGATACACAGTGTATTTTAAAATTAAATTAAAGCTGTGTGTAAACAGTATTGCATGAATAGAAATTGATTGCTCTGAACAATACTTTTAAAAAATAAAACTCTACCACGATTATTGAGATAATTTCGTTTTTTTTAATGATTTTTACTGCTCGTATATAACTTAACATGATAACTACAAAACGAAGAGAGCTAGACGAATAAAATTCGATACACGGATTTATCATCTTCATGTAGACATCTCAAATTTTAAGTCAAATCCAGCTACGGATTGACCTTTTTTGGTCTATACTTTCAGAAGTATATAAAAAAGATAACTAAAAAACATAATAATATAAATACATCAAATTTTTAGATAATAAAATTTGTGACTACAATTCTAATTACTTATCATATTTTTGCTTTAGTCAGTTGGGAAAAGCACGTCTAAACACAAATTCGATTTTCTTATATTATTAACCACATTCCAGGGATTAGTCACCAAAAAACTCTCCGAAGATCACTCGATAGATTCAGTAGAGACCCTAAATTCAAACCAAAAGTTAATATTTCTTAACTATTGTACGTGAATGCCATGCAGGGCGATTTCTGCCTTACCCAAGGTCCATAATTTTTTGCGGAAGTTGGGAGATAATACTTTCATTGGGATTTATGCGAGAAAGTTTTGAAGGGACAATTGCCGCTAATTTTTAAGCTTATTTGTTTATTTTGATCGTTCCATTTGCTTCTGTCATTCAGAATACGTTACCAAGACAACAAGAACAACTGTGTCACACTATTGCGTGATGCTTTCTATTAGATGACCCATTTAAGAGCTATATTCCACTAATAAGTAAATAACACTTTGAAAAGCACGTGAATAAGGATTCACGCGATTTTTCGTGGGAAAATTATCATCTGGGAAACGACTCTATATTTTGTATTTGAACTGTGAAATATATCAAGGCTTGATTCAATCATTAATATATTCACCAAACTAAATAATAAAACACCTGAATAGAAATCATTTTTAGAATTTATATTCTGACTTTCAAAGTCAGAATATCATATGTTTTATCCTTGTAAATCAGGTTATGTCGTCGGTCTTTTGAAAATCAAATTCTATATTTATGAAGCATAGATTCTTTACTTCCCCAGGCATTTTATTTTTAAAATTTCATTTTTACACTGTCATTTCCATAAGTGGATATTCTATACGAAAAATATAAATAAAAATTGTCCAAGCTTATAGAGTTTATATTTTATTTTATTGAGAAAGGATGCAAAAAGTAATAAATCATTTTTACCACAATAAATATAAGAAATGTCCATTCCATTATAACAGTGAACGCATCTGATTTATAGGGAAAATATAAGCACATGTAATTTTAACCACGTGCATTTAATGTCTTTGAAAATTATCGCCATGGCCAAATCTGTCCAAGGATTAAGTGTTAAAAACATTTCGGAATGTTTCATTGATAATTTACGAGTAATATCTAATCTACGATTAACGTAGAAAGTAGACTTAACTCATCGATTAAGTAAGATATAAGTTCATCTTCAGTATCTTTGGTGACTTTTATCTCTCGATTCATCATCATCATTCAGATGTCGATAAATTCTCACGCTAATATCGATAAGAAATAAACATTTTTAATGGGTATTTTCAAAGATTTGTTGCTGAATTTTGGTCTAGGAGTCTATGATCTGACGGAACCATTTTTCGCAACTGATAACAAGCAAGAATTCGCTTATGTTTAAGGTCGTCGATCTTGCTGCTGAGAAGCAGGAAATAAGAAAAAGAAAAATCACGTTTTACTCTGAAGCTAAATAACATCAGAGAAAATGCATTTTAAAGTTAAATTTATTTGACGATTTTATTAGTTTGCGATATTTGTTCTTTGAGAAAATGAATTAATTAAGAAGAATAGTGACACAAAAAAAATTATTTCTTGAGGATTTGAAAAATTTATTAGTTTCAAAAGTACAAATGAAGTTCGGATTGCTCGAAAAATCTGATAAAGAAACGGAATAAAAATGAAAAAAAAAATCTCGTTAAAATATTTCGTTCGTAAAATATGTTAATTTCAAAAAAGAAAGAAAGGAATTTTATTCTGATTTAAAATCGGTTACTTATCCACATTACAACTTAAAAGATCTTTTCTATTATTTAAAGGTTCGAATTAGATTATATTATTAATAGACAGCTTTTATTTTAAATCTGTGTTAATCAAAACTGCTGAAAGATGTTCACTGTAAGTGAACATTTTAATAATTTACAGTAAACATGTAAATTATTTACAGTAAACAATAAAACTATTAATAATTTTCTGAACAAATGCTTTAAAATGATTCTAATCCCTTTAAAGCTAAAAAATGGATAAAGTGAAGCTTATTTTACCTGTTCTAAGTAAATTCTGCAGCAATAAATGATATTGTCTGATGGAACCATCTGTAATCGTTTAAAAGAATTTCATTGTATATTTAATGCTGCAGAATTCTGCAGCAATAAATAATATTGTCTGATGGAACCATCTGTAATGGTTTAAAAGAATTTGATTATATGTTCAATGCTTCAAAAAATTATGTAAAAAAAAATCTCAATGCGTTAAAAGAATTATAAATATAAATTCTGTTCTAAATATTATCAGTTTTAGGGTAATTTTTTTTCTTCATGATTAATAAAAATATCAGAATTACTTTTTACACCCAGAGAACTTTTTAATAAAGTACGATATCTTCGTATCAAATTTGGAAGAAATATTCTATTCCTTCTTTTTGGGAAGAATTATACTAACTGTTATTATTCACAAATTATGACCTTTATGGGTAATGAAAAAGCAATAATCGATTTCACAATATTTGCATAATATCTTTCTTCGAAATTTTGCTGTTTTTTTTTAAATCTTAAATTATAAAATTAAAAAAAACGATTTCTAAAGAATGAAAGAATTAACAATAAATTCCAAACCTCAAAGCATGTCAAAACTAGTGAAAATGAAACCAGGAAATCGACTAAGCTAGGTCAGCCTTTCGAAATTAAGACTACGGAAATATTAATTTGGCAAGAAGTGAAAGTTATAATTTACGCAAGTAATCCGTTAACAATTGGACGGGGAAAGTGTACATAATGTTTGAAATCACGAAATAGGATTTATGTTTAATACTTCTAACCTAAACCTCTCTTTTACAGATAATCTGTAGTTTCACATAATAGTTCTGTAATAACCTATTACTTAAGCATTTTCGTTAAGTTTCAGGAATTTTTTTTTTCTCTTTTTCTCAGAAAAAAGTATTGATACAAAAAATTCTTCTGAGAAAAAAAAAGCACTGTAAAATTATAATAATTAGAATATAAACAATAGAAATCTAAATTCTGAAATGAATTTTAATTCAAGTCACATTTTCATTATTATTATTCAACTTACTTTTTTTGTTTGGCTTTATAAAAGAATGGTTTTGGAATTCTACTATTATGTATGTAACTTAAGTACATTTCTCTCTGGGAAGCAAATTTTTATCGTTTGCACCTTTTCACGATTTTAGTTTTTTTAATAAATCTAACATCATAAATTATGATTATTATAAATGTATAAATATATATAAGAATACCAATAAACCTAATTTAGTAATTAACCTAAGCCTTTTATTTAAAAAAAAATCTTATTGCTAGTTTTCCTTTATTTAATCTAAATATGAAATATTTTCCTGATAAATATAAAATATTTTACTTGTCTACTTGAAGTGGTAGACACATATAGAATAACCGAATTTCATAGTTCAAAAATTAATTTAGAGACGCAGTGATTATTTTTCAAACCAGAATCCGCGAAAAACTTCTCATATATTCTCTTCGTTATTATCTGGGTTATAAGAACAATGTGTTTCCAAAACAGGATATGCCATCTAATTACGAAGTTAAGGAAGTTCCTATGTCAATAGGTTAAACAGAGTTTTTTCCATGTTTAAATAATTAATCGCTACTGAATAGAAACTTTACAACTTTAACTCTTCTTAAAATGGAGAAAAAAAATTTCATTTGCATATTAACCCTTTACCCTGGGAATTTCCTGGAATTCTACTTAAATGATATTCTTTTTTTAAAAAAAGGCGATAATGTTTCTTTATACATCAGAATCAGTTAGACATCTGAGATCTTTAATAGATCTGCTCCATTCATACCTTCTGAAGGATTGCTTAGTGACAGATCTGTGCCTTAGGACCATAAAGTTTTAGATGTGTAAATCAATCCCCCTGAAGGTATGCCATATATAAAAAAGGTGTCCCACAATTAACGCAAGATTTGAATTTTTCACTATTCGTTCAGAAAAGTGTTGCCACCCCTATTAAAAAAATCCATATGACAGCTGATTGTTTACGATTAGTAAAAATGGAGCGTTACACAGTAGAACAACGTGTTAATGCAAAATTTGAATTTTAAAAAAAGTTTTTTTTCTTTAAACTGTTATATTTTTATTGAATTGTAAAGTACATTGGATAGGATTATCTATGGAATAACACATAGGGCAAATGGCCTCCACGGCTTTGCTGGCTTTGCGAAATTTTCCATGATCATTTTGCATAAATAAGGCTGAATTTCATTGATGCAGTGTTGAATTTCCTAATTCAATGCACGCGTGCTTCTGGGCTTTTTGGAATAAAACTTTTACTTCAAATAATTCCTTAAAATGAAATCTAGTGGTGTTAAATCACATGATCTAAGGTGCCAATTCTCAAATTTTCGAACTGTGTCCGCCAAACTTTCATTATTTTTTAAATATTGTTAAACAATTAAACCACGTTGTTCTATCGTACAAAGCTCCGTTTTTTTTAACCCTAAACAATCAGCTGTCAAATCGTGTTTTTAATAGGGTTGCCAACATTTTACAGCACAAATGGTGGCAAATTCAAATGTGCTAATTTTGAAACACCCTTTATAAGCTTGGTGCTCTCTAAATCTGACGTTCTGAATCAGCATCCTACCGCTGTTTTGGTGTAAAAGTTTGGAGAGGAAGGGTCAGGCTCAAATACCGTCTTCAATATGTAACTATCATTTCAGAAAATCGCTGTTGTATTGTTCCAAAACTAAGTAAAAAGATTAAAGTTTGTAAATTAATTGTCTCGAAAGATTAAGTCGCAGTTTTCACTTTCAGCCCAATGGATGTTGTTGAATTACTTAAGAATTTTAAATTATAATAATCTTTTTAGTTTAGCATCATTTTAATAAGCTTTTTCCGATAAGTATGGAATAGATGAAGAATGGCACTTGATGTCTTTGAATCTTCACAAACTTGTGCACTCTTCAATTTCTAAATCATTGTGCATGATGCTTTCGAATTCTCAATTAATGGAATCATATTAAATAAGAATCTATATATTTCAAAATACAATAAAAATTAATATTTTTAATAATTTAATACAAGATTTATTAACAGAATAGTATTTAAAATAATGATAAATTGCTTATTCAAGCATGATTTAATAAATTTAAAAAATAGAAGCTCTGTGAAATAGGCATCTAAAGTTGTGAATTAAATAAAAAAGGATTAAAGAATTTCTCATGATTGATAGTGATGGAAAAAAATGAAAAATTGCCATGTCTGGATATTATAAAATGTTTTCATGTTCTTAACATAAGAACTATAAAATTACGTAGCTTTAAGTCAAGGTAAAGGAATTCTGTTTTCAGTTATCTTTGTCTTTGTTCTGTCACTTCTCTAACAAAATTATGCTGTATTGTGTTCATAGCTATTCAAGTTATTATACATTCGACAGTGACGGCTGTTAAACTCTTACATTTTTTTAATGTTGTAATTCTATGTATTTCAAGCTCGAATTATGAAATCCTAAGATGAATAAAATTGTTTTAGAATCGTTCATGGTCATTGAAGTGGGCTATCCTTTTCCAGTTAAAGTTCATAGTTAAATATTCCATGTTTTCATTTTTATTGTTGTTGTTACAATTGAATTGTGATGCTCGATTTGAGATTTTTGAATGGTGTCTTAAAAAAAAGTATGGAAATAGTCTGAAAATTCTACCTCGAGATTTTGAAAAATTTCTCTAAGTTCGAAAAACTTTTTTTTTTAATTATGTCTCTCTATCTGTCTATGTTTTTGTGAACACGATCATTCTAAAACGTTTTTAGCTGGAAAGAATAAAATTTGGAATATGGATTTTGCATAAATTTGTAGATTTCTATGAAATTTTGAATGAAGTCAATTTAAAGGATCTGTTAAGAGACGTTACTGCTATGTTATGTTACTATTGAGATTCATTAACTTAATTGAAAGAATCATTATAAATTAGAATAAAATTAATTTCCACCACTATTTCTTAGCTAAATTCCAAGTAGTTTATTTGGTAAATTTCGGACATCGATGTCTTACAGGTTATCACAGCAACGCCAGAATCAATCCCGCGCTAACACGTTTTTCCACAACAAACATCAGGTTATATTTACAGTTAACAGCCAAAAATATTATTGCAAGGAGTTAACGGAAAATATTTAAAAATTAAAACAATGTTTTAAAAACTTATAATATATGCTGTAAAGATTAATAATTATTATTTGCTGTTACAGATCCGAGTACAAGCGAACACGATAAATACAAACTTAACCAGATAGATAAAATTTTCTACACATGCTATCAGATAAAATAAATACAAAAATAATAAAATAGATACAAAACTAACTAGATAGATAAAATTTTCCACATATGTTAGTAACGAAAGTGTGAATCCATATCAAATTTGGAACCGAATCCGCCAAGAGTTGAAAGTCTATCGGTTTTTATTTTCTTATACATGTAAATACGATAATTAAAAAATGTAGTTTCGCTCATAATTTTGACATCTAATCTAATAGATTCTTTTCAAATTTTGAACCAAATTGTCAAAAAATTAATCGTCTGTAGTTCTATACTTTCGCATCCATGTAAACGCAATAACTCAAAAAAGTCATTGAGTTTCTGAGTTTTTCATATCAAATTTCATTTACTTGTCATTAAATGAAATTTGATATGTGATCATGTGATTAAAACTGCAGTTATGTGTCAGTTTTCAGAATGTCTGCTAGTCGTTCGGAAAAAGGTATCCAAATACATATTGGATTTTCTGGTATTTGTGCATTAACCGATTAATCGCCATAAAAATCGCATGCTGGATTAAAATCGTTAGAGTAATACCAAAGATTGATATTTCGAAAACATTAATGCTGGTTTTCTGTACTAAACTACGAAGCATACAACCGAATTTGTGAGTCTTTTTATTGAAAAACTATTAAAGTTTTTAGTAGGCATAAAATAATGCCCTTTAACATGTAATTTTACTTAACTTTAATGCAAAGAATACTAAAAGTTTGAAAATAATAATGAGACAAAATCACCTGCATTTAACTAAAATTTCTCAAACAAAATTTCGAGTCATCGAAAATACAAATTTGTAAAATTCTTGTAATTTTTTCAATTGAATTTATCTCTGTCCTAGTGTTTATTATAATTAAAAACTCCTTTCATACCAAAAGTTAATAAACAATTTCTTATTTTTTTTAATTTTAATTTTCTTGGTATATTATGATATGTCAAAGCTATTCAGTTTTGAGAAATTTACTTCAATAATATTGTCTGTCTCCAATTTCCAGAGCTGATTCGTACAATTTCTGAATAAATATTGGAAAAAGAATACACGGAAAATAATACGATTATCATAGCAACCTGATGGTCTTGGTATCTATCAGGTTGCTATAACAATCTGCCTTTTTGTTATACATTATCATACTTTTCATAATGTAGAAAAAAATTCTTAAAATTTGTAATATATATTACTTATTTACGAGATTATGCACTTATTCCTATTTTATAGTTTTATTTTGTAGGTTGGAAAAAATTAACTTAAAATCTTAAACTCCTATTAACTATTTTAAGATTTTGAATCACAAAAAGATTAAGTAATGAAAATAACAAATGTCTGCTTTGTCTGTTGGTCTGCTATCAAAATTTATCTTCATCAATTTGTAATTAATTAATCAAAATTTTAGTTATTAAAATTCTTTTAACTTAAAAAAAATGTAAAAATCAATTTCGTATAATAAAATGTTTTAGTAGTTATGGTGGCTTATGCTTAATTTTAAAGGCTTGTCATGCTTAATTTAAAATTTTTTTTAAAAAAAAATCGCTTTATTAGGGGCATTTTAGAGCGCATATTTAAAATAGTCAAATTTAGTAGCTCTAAATCAAATTATCTGGCCTATAAAGCGTCAGTACACACATACATTCCCCTTTATTTAGTAGAGACGTATTTTTAATTTTAAATATTATAAACGACTACAAGGCTACAATTTGATAATAATTTCGTACATGTTTATCAATTTATTTCATCTCTTCTTAAAGTAACTCTTCTTCTTCGTAAAGTAAAATTTAACATGCAGTCAGAAATCACTCAGAGCAAACATTTTATTTTTCACTTTTTCCTAATAAGTCTTGAAAAAGCACACTACATTTAACGCCTCCACAAATTTTTCACCGGAATAAATTTCTCCGCCTTCTCATCAGCGCCCTCTCCGCTGTAAGTCTGACAATTTCGCCCCTACCGATTTGATGACTGACGTAGTGGCTGGCTACGGATGTAAAAATAGATCTATTTTGGCATTTTATTCATTTTTAAAAATAAACAGAAAGAGCAAAAAATATTTTTAAATCAAAACGCCATTTACTACAGTTCTATATCAATGTGTATTTAACTGAACGTTTATATAATTTATTATTGCCAACCCTGTCTTATAAAATCAGAGCGGTTTTGTTGCATTTCATTCGAGTATTTTGTTCTCATCATAAAAGCCATATTCTGTATTAAAATATTTTCATTAATAAAATTAACGAAAATCTGCAAATAAACATAATATTTTCCTTTTTTAAAAAAAGCGATCATTTGAACCAGCACTGAAAATTTTGAATAGAAATCTTTTATAATTTTAGTTCCGTGATCTGATATGATCAAATATTGCTGGAACTATGCTAGAAATTCAAAGAAATAGTTACAGTGGTATTTGCTCTTTATCGCTTCCTTAATATTTCTTGTTTATTTTGTGGTGGTAATACAATCCTTTTAGTTTCATTATTTGTGCGGGCGGATACGTAACTAAAAATACTGGTTTCTGTAAACCGAACGTCAAGGCCTTAAAAATCCTTGGACGTAGGTTACTGAGCATGCCGCTTGGAGCATAGTCATGACGTCATAGACGTAGTGAAACAAAAAACACTTTCGATCATTCTGCAGTTGCTCTGTTTTGGGCGGAAAAATCGATCACCGGCATTTCTATTGATAGTATGAGGTAACAATTTTTACGTTCAGTAATGTTTAAGAGAAGATTAACATGTGCATTGTATTAAATACTTTAACTAACAAAATTTTTAAATAGATGTAGTAATGCATTTTCGTAACTCTATTCGATTGTCAAATTCATTGAAATATGACAATTTGAACTCGATTTTAAAGCACTACTATAAATATACAATGAAATATTTTTAATACATAAATTTATATTAAACAAATAAGCATTTCGATTCTTCTACTTATTTATGTATTTTATTTGACTGACTTCTGCGATACTATCATAATTATTTCCAAGTAATCTGTCAAAAAAGGATTAAACACATATGTAAAAATAATCATTTTTCTTTCTCAAAAATAGTGCTATTGAAAAGAATTTATTCACTTCTTGAGAGAAATAGCATTTTCAAAAATGATATAAATGATAATTTTTTATGAAATTTAAATTGTGACAATTGTATCGTGTTAGGGATTCAAAGGTAATTCTTGGATTTAGCTGCATTTCTGGTAATTTGTAATCGATTGAAATTAATAATTTTTAATATAAAAATTGATTAAAATAAAAATATTTTCATTTCTGTTACTTTTTTAGCTATTGATCTATTTTTACTTTTTAATATTTGAGTTCTTCCTTTTTTATGTCAGATGGCATGATTTTTTAAAAATATTTTTATAGTATGGAACGTTTAATAAGAAAATTGAAAAGAGTTGACTATACTATTAATAAATTAGTTTATAAAAGAAACTGCAATTTAATATATCTGAAATCTAGATTAAATTTAAAATATATAGTATTGTATGGTATCATTTTATTATAGTATTGCTCTCTAGATATAGCTGTGTTCTCTAGTTGTTGTATTTCATAAAAGTTCCTATTTTATTAAAACTAATAAGTATTTCTTATGCCATTTTTAGCTGACATAAAATAAAAGAATTCTAATGAATGAAAATAAAAAAATTAGTCCCTATAAAATATTTTTCTTTTTATAAGATAAAAGGAGCAACCTAACTGAATGAATAATTATAAAGCTAAAACAAATTATAATTTTATTGAGAATTTACTTAGAAATCTTTAGACTTGTTAAATAGTTATATGAAAAATTTTTAGTTAAAGGTTTCTAAATAATTTATTTTAATTATTTTAAAAAGTTAAGTATAATACAAAATGTGTGAAAATTTTATTTGCATATAAATGAATTGATATTGACATTTCACTCTTCTCTTCCTTTTGTGTTATCTTGTTTAAATACTGTTATCTGTTATATCAATCAAACCAGATCCTTCAGAATTACAAATGAAAACTTGAGGAAAAAAGATAAAAATGTTTCCTTGATTTTCTTTTATAAGATACATTTTCCTCTTGATTCATGTTAGGTTGAAGGAAAATGTTTTTTCTGTATAAATATATAGTTGATATTGTTGAAATTCCTAGTCCTTATGAACATAACTATTAATATACATTTATATAAAATATTTTACAAATCAATTTCATATAATTAATAGTAAATCATAAAATGTTTGTCTTATTTTTATTTATTGAACTTAATATATATATTAAATATACAAAATATTATATATATGAAGCTGTGAAATAACTTGTTTCTTAAAATATAAAACTGCAGTTTTTAATTAAACATGTAAGTGTTGATTAAAAGCATATTAATTTATTATTAGGGCTTCATAAAAGTGAAACAAGCAAGTTTTTTATTCAAAATTATGGGTAAAAAACTTTTAATGTTTTTTTTTCGACTTATTCTATTTCTAGTAAAAAAATAGTTGATAAAATCTTGATTTTAAAATATGAATAAAATTTGTTTCTTAATTAGTGTCATTTGAATCTCCTGTTAATTAGTATTAATAAATATTTTCTTTCCTTATTTTTTTAATCTTGGGGTTGTAGAAATTTTCTATTATAAATATTAAAAGAATCTTCAACCCAAAACAGGGTTACAAATTAGAATTTCAAAAATTTTTACTGCAATACTTTTTATGAAGAAAAATTATTTGCTTATTTATTTCAGAAACTGAAGGAAGAGGCAAATAAGAAATGGCTGAAGCTCACGTTGCAGTAGCTTTCAGCTTCGCCATAACCCATGAGGGTGTAAATATAAACTATGACAGAGAAGTTTTGAATTTGGTATGGAACAGTGGATTACGGTCATGGAAGAAAAGAATAGCTCGTTTTATGGTAAGTGCATATAAATTGAAATACCCTAAATTTCATTTAACTAAATTAAATTTTTATAAATTTTTATTTTATTTTAGTTATTATGTAGCTTATACAAGTATATCCATTGTAAATTAGATGCAATTTAAATTGCTCTTGATTTACATATATCTTCAACATGTCTGTTTACATTAAAATAAAATAGCAATTAAATGCTTTGCGTTTTGGTGATTCTTGTATTTTTGTTTAGTTCATTAGATAAAATTTTGATGCTTTGAAATATTGATAAAAATGTAAAAAATAAAAATCTGGAAGAAATAAAACAAGTAAAGGCTTTAAGGCCCTATTTTTCAGTTCTATTAATAACATGTATAAATTATATTTTGTCTTTAAAGTTATAATTTCAATTGACCCAAGGAATGCATCCTTATTCTAGCTTCTCGCTTCTTACTGTTTTTACTCTCCTATTTTTAACATCTAATTTAATGATTTTTAATTAAAACGATTATTCAATATTTAACTTTCTTCTTGAAATAAAATATTATGTAATATTTTGAGTTTAATAATCATTTTTGTCTATTATTAAGATATAAATAAAAGTCTATTTAAGAACAGAAAGCTTCATAAATGAAATTTAATGAAGCAAATAAAATTGTGATTTAATGGACCTAGAATTTGAAACATAATTTATGTTTTGGGGCTTTTTCAATTTGTTGATTTGTGAGGAACTTTTAATTACTTATATAATATTCACATAAAATGTTATATTTATTTTTGTTATACAATTTCATGTAATATCTCTCTTTAAATTTTATATGCAGCAAAATTCTTTATTTAGCAAATTTTTGAAGTGATACACTTGAGTTTGAAAGTTTATTTTATTGTATTATAGCTAATTTTCTGTTTAATATTAGTTTTATTAATTCATTTCCTTAATATTAATTTCATGATGCCCCTCTCAATTAAAATTTAAGTATATTTATATTTACTAATAGATATAGTAATAATATTTTAAAGCTTGAAAAGAATATTTTCCCATTTTAAGTAAATAAAAAATAATGTATATTGGTAATTGTCTTTTTTAGAACAATATCCACAGTGGTATCTATCCAGCATCTCTATCTAGTCTGTTCATTCTTATTGCCTTAGTGACTTCTCTGTTTATGGCAAATGTTGATGTATCTTTTGGTGGAATACATCAACTGGAGCATTACATACCTGGGTAATTGCTTTTAACTTTTTGGAATTTGTTTTGTTTCTTTGTAATTAAAACAAAAATCTTTTTTTTTTTTTTTTTTTTTTTTCCCCGAATATTAATTTTTTTGACGGGTAAGTTAATCAGATTTGGTTGTATAGTTGTAATCGGAATTACTAATTTGTTTATTTCTGTTTAACAACTAAACAAATATATCATCAAAAGAGAAATTTTATGAATAATAGTATAACAGAATATAGATCATCCTTGGGGATTCATTGTGTAGTTGAGAGATGGCAACATTACAAGTTAAATATGTTACAAAATAATTGGAATACCAACATATTATCTTTTTAAAAAAATTGTAACATATATGCAAGAATACTTAAATTTATACTTTTACTAAAATAATTATTTTTATGACTTTCATTATTTTTACATGATTATAAATAATTGAAACAAAGCAAAAAGTAAACTTATGTGAACCAAAAGTTGAGGATTGAATTTTCAAAATTATATATACATCATAATTCAAGTGCTGATTTGCAATTCAGTAAGTTTTATTATGTTGAATATTATTGTAAACAGGAAACTAAATGCTAATCTTTGATAATAAAAAAAAATTGTGAAAATTTATTATAATTGAAGAAAAGTGGAAAAGTTTGTGCACCAAAAAATCCTTCTTGTGCCTGTATTAATAAATATGATTATTATAAGTTATTGAATTGCAGTTTATCTCATCAAAGTTCTGTCTATTCAATCAATCATTCTTTTTGTCAATCCTTCTCTTGACACCTGTTAGCATGAATATTTCAGAATTTTATCTAAAAATAAATAAATTAATCACTGTCTTCATTAAACTGGCTTGCTGATCACACTAAATTAACTATTAATTACTAGCTTAGAAAACTATTAATGATATAATTCCTAGAACTGAATCCCTTCAAAGAAAATATAAAATTTATTGTTTTGAAGAACAAATAGACAAGTAACTTTGTGAAATAATATGGTGGAATATAATTTTTTTTAATAAAATGCATTTTCTCCTTTATTGATGAAATTGTTTGAAAGTATATGTGCATGTTTGAGTATATATTATATTTCTGTGCTAAATTATCTAAAATCAAGAAAATAACTTTGTTCCTTGATAGTTTTTCAAATGTTTGCTTTAATTACAAATAACCCTGATAAAAAAAATTATATCATTTTTGTTTAAAATATTAATTATTTTTATATTAAATTTAACCTATTATATAATATTTTATAATTTAAATTGAATTAAACTGTTTTTAAGTTGTGAATTAACTTTCATTTGCATAAATCAAAAGACATCAGAATTGAAATCATCAGTGCAATGCCTTTTTTCTTTTCTTTCATTTTTTTTTTTTTTTTATTTTTAAATTTGTCAAAAGAAATAAATGTTACAATTAGTCGTTTCATTAAATCTTAAATAAAACCGTGAAACTATTTTAATATTTTTTAAAGTATAAGCATACAAATCTATACTATTTTATATATATGTAGTGCTTATTGAATATAATAAAAGGGTGATTCATTTTTCACTTCAACTGGCTTTTGTTTCTATCCTTTCATCTAGAGAGTCCTTAGCACCCTTTACAGTTCAGTTGGCGGCATGTGTTGCTTACAGTTTTTGTCTGTGGGTCACAACCATTTTGTTCTTACGGTATACGTTAAAACTTCTTCTCATGTATAAAGGATGGATGTACGAAGGACGTCTTAAAAAGACCTCCCTTAAAACATACATCTGGGCAGTAAGTTCATTTTGAATAAGATATATATATTCATTGTAAAAGTAGCTGCATGCATTTAAACATTTTATTGATAATTTCTCTCTATATATTATTAATATTATTCAAAATAAAATTTTTGCAGAAAAATTAATACACTTTAAATTTTTAATCTAAAAAGAATCTTGCGTCTCAATGGAATTTAATGAAAATTTACTGTGTATCAGTTCTGTTATGCTTAAAGATCTTCTTTTGTGATTTATCTATTATACTAAACTTATCATCAGTAAGAAATATTAAATTTAATTTTTAATATTTTCTATTTTTTCTTTCTTTTTAGGCTCTTGTGCGAACTTTAACTGCAAAAAGGCGTCCCATGTTGTATTCCTTTCAAAGTTCTTTGCCTCGATTGCCTCTGCCTTCACTTGAGGAAACTATGGAACGGGTATGAAATTACCATTGCTTTTTGTTTTTCAGCCCTTACTTTATTACTGTATTAATAATATTTTACATATTTAGTGAAGTAATTTTGAAATCTTTATACCTTTACATCATAGTAAAATTATGGGCTGCTATGAATCAAAAGTAATAACATTTTCATATTCTTTATCATTATATACAAATGTCTTCTATTATAAAATGTTCTTTCTTTTAATGTGGAAATATTCTCTAGATTGAATTATTCATAAGCATTTTTTTATTTGATTAAAAATTATATCAAAAATTTTTAGGCAATTAATAATTATTCGAGGATATATCAGCATTTCTATAAATTAAGTGAAAATTTAATTTTAATGGCACAACAACTCCAATGTGTTTTCAAGTCTTTTATTTATAAAATTATCTTATTACTTAACTTAAATATAATCCATTTGATTACAATTTTCTCAAATTTCAGTCATCTCAATTAAAATAACAATGAAGTTTATATTTTAAAAAAGATTTTTAAACAGTTTATATAAATAAAAGCATAAAATTGAATTGCACTAAAAATATAAATAAAAAAAATCTCTTCAAATTTTCAGGTTTTCTGGACAGCGAGAGAAATTACCTATTTTACTTAATTAATAATTCATTTCTTTTTTTCTAACTATTGTTCTCTGAAGAATAAGCTAATAACTGTTGTCAATTATACATTTGCACATAAAAAAATGTAAATTGCTAATGTCATGTATTTTTATATAATTTTTTTAAAAAGCCTATTTTCTAATTTTTTAACTCTGTAAAAAAAACTTTGAGCTTAGTATAAAATGTGTAATAAAATTCTTTCTTAAATTTCCTTTCCAGTTATTTTTTTACATTTTATTTCAGTTTTTTCTTTATCTCTGTAGTATTTGTGTACAGTTCGTCCTTTATTAAATGATGAAAGATATGAGAAGATGAAACAAATGATTTATGAATTTCAAAATGGTGTTGGAAAAAAATTGCAGCTTTATTTGTGGTTGAAATCCTGGTGGTCCTCGAATTATGTAAGTATCAGTCAATTTCAAAAAAATATATATATTGGTATTGAAACCTTTTTATCTTTTGTTTTTTTCCCTCCCTCTAGAAATTTCTTTAAATTGTTTCCTACATGTTGCTTTGTAACAAAATTTTTCAAAATCTCTGATTCTGATTTAACTGTAACAAAAAGTTGAAATACTAAATATTCCACTTCTAAAGTTGGCTTAAAGAATCAAATTTAATTTTATTGGTTTCTGCATTTGTTATTTTAAATCATGACTAAAAATTGAGATTAGGTTAAATAAAAATTTAGATACTGGAATTACTATACATTCCTAACCATGAAAGAATCAATAAATAATTGTATTGCATTAAAAATTATACAAATTTAAATTTAGACAATATCTAAGTGCATCAGGGTTTTAAATGTTCACTCAATTTGAGTGTGTGTGTGAGAGAGAGAGACAGAGAGAGAGAATTTATACTGAAAATGTCATTAAATCAAATCCATATGCTGTTAAGCACCTTTAGATAATGTCCTGTAATATCTGAAGGTGTGTTACATGAAAAACAAATTCAGTTATCTGAAAAAGACATGGATGGCTGAATAATGGTTCATTTTTTATGAAAATAAAAGAAAACTTCTCTAAACCGATGAAACTTATTGAATAAATCCTAAATAGTTTCTGCTGTGGAAACTTAAATTGGAATAAATGAAGTAGCTTCTGTGCACCATGTTCAAGAGCTAAATGTTACTATTCTAATTTCAAGCGATTTAATTCATTAAAAAAAATACTCCATAAATGTTTTTAACAAAATTAATGAATATAAATATTGAAAGGAAAGCAGTTGTCTGCTATTGTATAGAATTTATTTCTAAAAATATAAAAAGGGCATTTTGTTGCTTCCCCCCCCCTTTTTTTTTTTCTTTTTTCTTAACTATTTGGAAGAATTTTTCTAATTTTACATAGTTTGAGTCCACTTTTTAAATTATATTCTAAGATTACTCATCACAGACTAAAACTCTTCCTTGAATTACTCTTCAAAAACTGTATTACAAATTATAATAAATAGAGAATTAAACCCACATTTTGGAAAATTAAACAAATAAAAAATATCTTTCTTTACACTAAAGTTATATTTTTATTTGATAAGTTTAAAAATCTAAATCCACTTTCTGTAATACAAATGCTTGTATTAAAAAAAAAGTGTTTCTTTTTATTGAAGTTAACAAATATTTCTCTTTATGAAATAATTTTTTTGTGTTTTATTTTACCTTTTCTGTCATTTATTTTAAATAATAAAATCAAACAAAAATATTTATTGTATATGTATTTAATATTAAGATAATGCACTGTATTTTTGATGTAAAATAGAGTGTTATCTAGTATTAAACACTTTGTAACTCAATTTTTGTTTATAATTCCATTTATTTCTTATTTTTGAAGTGACATTTTTGGCCCCATTGATGTTGCATGACATTATATGAATGAAATTGACGATGAATTAAAATCTGAAATTTCATTGTGTTTTTGAAATGAATTTCTATTTCTTGTAGGTTACTGATTGGTGGGAGGATTATGTATATTTAAGTGGACGTGCACCTTTGTTAGTCTACAGTAATTGCTATGGCTTAGTAAGTTTTCTATCATAAAACATGAACATTCCCTCCTTACTATATATTTATTTATATTTTTTTACTAGTAAAGGCATCAAAATTGTTTTTAAAATAAGTATTATATCATGGTTAATTTTTTCCCTCTTTTTCTTTTTAGGATTACATGCCACTTCCTACAACAAATCAAGTAGCAAGAGCTGCCAATTTCATCTATGCTGCATTAACATTCCGAAAACTTCTCAATACACAGACCTTGAAACCAGTTAGTTGTTTGATAACCATTGAAAAATAATTTCTTCTGTCATTTTATATTATTTTATGCTTCTGATTAATAAATTTTAAATGTCTTTTTTTTTCTAATAATTCAGGTAACAATTCAAAACTTCATTCCATTGTGTGCTTGGCAATATGAAAGAATGTTTAATACTACTCGTGTTCCTGATGTAGAGAAAGGTAATTTATTTTAATTGATTTTTGATTTTCTGTTATTTACTTATTTCCAGAGTTTATATCTGATATTCATTTTCAGATCGTGTTGTGCATTTATCCGACTCTCAACATATTGCTGTCTATCATAGAGGAAGATACTACAAAGTAATGCTCTATAATAAAAGGCGTCTGTTAAAGCCAGTAGAGTTACAATGGTAAAATATTCATACATTTTTTTAACAACTTTAATTTCTGTAAAACATTTCATGTTCTATGCATTTAAACATATAAATATTATCTAAACTTTGGTTTTTCACATTTTTAAGCCCCAGCCTCAGTTAAGTTAATATAGTGTGATTTATAATAAACAAAAATAATATATTCAAACTAATTAGTATTTTTGATATTAAAAGCTATTTTTGTTTTAATTCATTTCAAGTTTTGTTAATTTGTCTTTCTATTTGTATGCATGCTAAAATTCCTGTCTTCTATTCAACTAAAATTATGTGTCTTGGGCTTGTATAAATATTTACTTAAGATAATTTTTTCTAAACTTAATAAAATGTTTTTTTTTCCCCTTATGTGAACTTAGAAGTATAGTATTTTATATGGTCTTTGAATGTACAAATTTGAAAGATTCAATAATAATTTAAATTGTAAAATATGAATCCATTTTTAAAGATTTTTAAATACATTTTAAGAGAGGTTATACAATTTATTAGAAACACCTTTTAGCTTAAAAGTATGACAGGACTTTTATCTGTTCATCTCTTTGAAAAAAACAACTTATTAAGAGATGGGATGATTATTATTTAAAACTGAATAGGAGTATCAAACTTTTTTTTTAATTTTAAACAAATTGTGTCAAGTTTTAATTATTTTATAAAATTTGGAAAGAAGAAATAACAATGCATCTCTGTCATAATGTTTGTTTTATGGACAATAGAATCAGCAGAAGAGAAGGGAGGGGGATATATTGAAATTAATAAATATAAACACAATACCTTCTAATTTTTTTATTGAATTAATAATCAAAAGGTAAGACTGAAAGTTGTGATTGAAAATTGCATTGCATGTTTTGGGAAATTTAAATTTTTAATGCTTTCAGCATAAAGTTTGGGCTACATATATTTGAAATTTTCCTTCTAACCCTAAAATTTTTGAACATTTATATTAATGTGTTTTCTCCCAATGTTTCATAAAATTCAATTGTAAATCTTTTACTGGTTTGAGGCATTGCATATGGAAAGCACATAAAATGTTCTGAGCATTTCAAAGGGGGAAAAAAAAATTTTGGTGTTGGTTATAAAAGCAAAAACTATAAATGTATATCTGTAATTTCTTGTTTCAAGTGTGAAGTATATTTTAAGTACAATATATAAGTATTTGTTTTTGTTTTTTCAAGTAAAAAGAAAGACAAATACTTACAGGTTTTCTGGTCCACAGGACAGCAAGACAATGACCCCGAACAGAATGCACATAACGTCAGAATGTGGTGTCTTTTTCATTGTAAACAGCAGTTACACACACCACCACAGTACCCTGACATCAATACCATTGAATATCTGCGGACCACACTCAAAGCAGTGGTCCAAAAACACAAAATTAGAAACAATACCTATTTAAAACAAATGTTGCAAGAAGAATGGGGTAAAATATCTTCAGATACCACCAAAAATGGGTCGAATCGGTACCATGACGTTTAGAGGCCATTTTAAGAGCCAAAAGACATGCAACTTAATAGTGACACTTTGTTTCTATGCATGATATTGCAAAAATTTCATTGTGTATTCTCAATTTTTTGAGGCAAAATTCTGTTTATGTTTATTTAAAATGCTTCTGAAACTTTTCAATTTAGAAGTTTTTTGTTGATTGTTCTTTATATTTACTCTAAATTAAACCATTTGTAATGCGCAAAAATAAAAACATGTCAGCACTTCCCAGTAATATGTTATTTACATTGAAAGTCGGATTTATCAAGTAAAAGTAAGGTGTACTCTCAATTTTTTGAGCCACTGTGTATATCACTCTTCTTACTATTAGTAAGAACTAAAGTAAGTGGCACGACAGCCCATACGGGCCAAGGCCTATAGTGCCCAGATCTGCTTTCCTGACCAAGGACCCTGGGGTGCGAGGCATATGTCCCAATTAGGTGGTCAACCTAAGGCAGAACTATTAGCAAGAACAGTTGTTAAAACAGTAAGAATATTAGTAAAAACCATTCTCTATATTAATAAGGCCAATATGATTTCTATGCTAAATATATTACATTGGATGTGTAAATCACTTGTTTTCAGTTATTTACACATGAAAATAAAAAAAAGTTATATTTTCTTCAACTGCTATTATCAAAACTGTATATATAACTTTATTTTCAATATTTCTTGCCTAAGATCATTAAGTGGTTAATTTTGAGTGATGAAATACAAAATCTTATCTACATATTTTGTATAATGTATTGTTTTGTACAGGAAATTGTTAACATGGCCATCTTTTAATTTAATCAAATTTATATTTAATTTTAAAATTGGTATTTCTGCTGTTTAGGCAGCTTCAACAAATTTTGGATGATACTAGTGTTCCAGCTCCTGGAGAACACCACCTTGCAGCTCTCACTGCTAATCACAGGTATTTAGTACTTTCTGACAAAAATAGCTGTAATTACTGCTGAAAATAGTTTTAAAATATTTGTCTTAAGATATTGAATTGTATTACTAAAGTATTTAGTTTCTTAAAAAAGATATTTATTCATTATTGAATAATTAAAATAAGAAGGACATATTCTAAATCAAATCATGAAACAAATCAAACCATTTTATTTAATTATTATAAGATTGATTAAAATTAATTCCCTGTTCAAAGAACCAGAGAAAAAAAAATTTTAAGATTTAAAACATTAACATTAGAATTAAGAAAAATAAACGAAACAAAAAATGCAATTATGACCTCTTTCTTTATATTCACCAATGATAAACAGAGATATTTTAATTGTGTTCTATCTATTAATTATGTATTATAATTGTATTTTGATGTAAATATTTTTTATATTAAAATCATTAATTTAGTTTTTTTTTTCTTTTAATTTAATTTCAGAACTGTGTGGGCAAATGCCAGAACAACTTATTTTAATAAAGGATTAAACAAGGCATCTCTTAAAGCTATAGAAGATGTACGAGTATTTCATTTCATGCTATTTTTATTTATTTAAATTATGAAGATGTTTCGTTTTATTTTTTTCTCATTTAAATATCTAAAACTTTACATCTTTTGTTATTTGCAGGCTGCATTTTTCTTGGTGCTATATGATGAAGAATTAGATTTTGATGCAGTAAGTATTTTAAATAAATTACATTGCATTTTTTTTTCTTTTAAAAAGAGGAGATGTAAGATTATTAATATATATCTTCCAACTCCTTAATATTTGGTGGTAATCCATTATCTACTCATCTGTAATTTTACTGCCTTATATATTTAACTTTTAAAACCTTTATATTTCTGATTCTAGTAAATTGTTCATAGATTACATGAAACATCTATGTTTCAAAGATTGCATAAAACATCCTAAGGTAGCGATTGGAAATGGAAGTTTCAAATTTTCACGGCATCTTTTTTTTTTTTTTTTTTTTTTTTTTCATTTTATACTTGATCTCTTAAACTTAATCACTTTCTTATTAAAAATCCAAAATATATTTATCTAATTTCCTTTGCAAATCTGAAAGTTATTTCTTATTTTTATTAATGTGCCTCTTGGATAAGGTTTTAGTTGATGATTTTGGTTGTACTCAAGCATACATTACAAATTAGTTTTATTCGTGCAGCATTTTGCATATTTAAATGTTTATAGATTGTTATTTTTTCTGTAAAATATTAGCTTTGAAGGATTGAAAATATTTAATATGTTCATATTATCATTCTTTGTTCAAGGATAAACCCAATAAGAAATTATTCTTACTATAGAATATTCAGGTCTTAAAATATGTTAAAACGTTTTACACCTATGAATTATATTAAATATCTATTACAACTAAAATTTCAGTTGAGTATTAAAATTATATAAAAATGGTTTTAAATGTGGCTGATGAAAAGAAATTTCTGCTTCTTTTAGCTCTTTGTTTGTCTTAATTAATTTTATATCTGAAGTTGTATGCAAATCAAATTTTGTAAAGTTGCAGTCATCCAAACTTTAAAGTATTTGATCATTTTTTTTTGTTCAAATTTTGAATTGAATTTTTGCTAATAAAAAAATTCTTTATAATATTGATTCTAATTACACATGACATAATTTATATATGTAATTGTCTTTAATAGAATGATCCTTCAAAATTGAACAAATTTTCTCAAGCTGTTCTTCATGGAAAAGGTTACAATTTATGGTTGGACAAATCATTCAATATTGTTGTATCCAAAAATGGTCGAGTATGTATTGATTTTACGTTTTTGAAAATGTATAAATTAGTTTCATTGATGTAGCAAATTAATAATATTAATGGCTATATAAATAAATCCTAATTGTTTATCATTTAGAAAAATAATTTACTTTTTAGTGTGAAAAGTCCATGTGTCTGTATCTTCAAATTTTGACTTTTTGTGCTAAATTATTGTTACTTACATCAATCTTTTCTCGCATGCATTTTCAGTCAACATTAAATTAAGTACGTTAAATCAATCTTTTATAGATTGCTAGAATTGAACTTTAATCCATAATCTTTCAGTGCTGCTTCTATATACTACTGAACTATGAAGAAAAAGTTTATTATTAAAATCATAAAAAAGAACAGCTTTAACCTATTTCTTACAATTAATAGAGATCATTAATCAGACAGAAGACACTTGTCCTCTTTGCTTACAGGATGGCGATATAACAGGGAATCGGGAAAAATAAGGGATATTCATATTTAAAATCAATGAAAAAATCCGAACAAAAGCATTTCATGTTATCATTTCTGTACATCCAAAGCTAAATGCCACCAAAATGATCATGGCAACTACAGCCTGTTCAGCTTTCTTTTAAGGATATGAAAGCTTTTTAGAATTTCTTTATGATTAGAAGAATGATAACTTTATTAATATTTCTAAGAGCAATCCTAATGAAACTTACTGGAAGTTATTATTTCATTTTGCAATACGCAAAGAGTAAATAAATTTTAGTAAGATTCGCTCTCTACTCAAAACCTTTCACTTATGCTGTATTATTAAAGAGAATAAGAAAATAACAAATGTACATTGCAAGAAGAATTGTTTGTAACAGCATTCAAGCAAATAGTGGAGTAAGTAATTTTGAAATGTCAAAGCAATTGATTACTAGTTTGAAGAATTCACTACCCAAATATGAAGATTATAAAGAGAAAAAGTAAGAAGAAATAGAATAAGTGAACATTTGAAAAGGAGACACAGTATATCAGCTCAAAGAATTAAAAACAATTATAATAATAATAAATAAATAAAAATAAATTCTTGAGATATCTTTTAAAGAGTTTAAGAGCTGAAAAAGAAATTGCAATCCTCAAAATTTTCTGAAAAGAAGTTATTAAAACTTTTTTTTATTCACTTAAAGTAGGATATGTTGTTTTAAAATCAAGCATTTTTTATTGATATCTAATGACTGATAATTCAATTTTGAAATTAATTATTAATTATTTGTATTTTTTTTTTTTTTTTTTTTGCATTTTAATTTTAATAGGCAAGTATTTGTTATCTGTTACTAGCATTATTATATTTAAATTAGTATCCTACATCTAACATTATTTGTAATAGTAAATATAATTTAAAGAAATTATTCATGTATATAAAAACATAATTTTTTTAATAGAGCAAATAATTCTGTTTTATGATTTGTTAAAAGAAAAAAGATTTGAATTTATATTTTGGAAAGGTTTTTGTTTATTTATTTAAATCTTTGCTGAAATATATATTAAGTGTCTATAATCATACCATTTTTATACTTATGCTGTAACTTTTAATTCTAATATTTATGCAAAAAGCACTAATTAGTTATTGAACTGTTTTAAAACCTACAGCAAAGGTTGTAATAATATAACATAATTTAACATGTGTTGAAAAAATTAGTTTTGATCTTTTTTTTAGAATTATTTTGCAATTTTAGGAACAAAATATTTTGTGAAAAGTATTTATTTGTCCAATATTTTTTTATATAAAAAAAAGTAATATACTGTTTTAATAATGTATATTGTACATATACAGTGATTCTAAGTAGGAAGAAAGTCAAGAGACTAATATAAAGATAGTTGTAAGAGGGGGAAATGTTGCAAGTGTATTTAGGGAAAATTTTTCAGTTTCTGTAGCCATCCTGAATTAGTTTGTAATTAACTTGCAATTTTTATTTAGGCAGTTTCGCTTCCTATTCAGTTTAATCATCAGTGCAAAATAGTTAAATTTACTGCTGAAGCTGAATGACAATAATAAGTAATTGCGCATATGATCAATAGGCAACAGATATTTTTTTAGATTTTTAAAAAAAGGGAGAAGTGATGAATTCTATGTCAAGATCTCCATTTTTGGAACATATTTTAGAATTTAAGTATAATTTGCAATTAAATAATACAGTTCGTTTAATCAAATGAAAAAGAGTATAGCATTTCTCTTTCAGGAAATAATTATTTTTGAAGTTCAGTTTTCCAAATTTAGTTCCTTTTTGCATTTTAATGAGAAATATATATATATATATATTGATTATTAAATAAAATATTTCTAAATCAATTTAATATGAAGATATGGTTTATTTAATGAAGTATTTGCATGTTGTGATATCCATTTCATTCTTTAAGGAAAGGATGTACTTAAAAGAACTGTATAGTATTTCTCTTTTTGGAAGTAACCATTATTTCTGAAATTGAGTTTCCTAAATTTAGTTCTTTTTTATTTTAACAGAAATAATAATTATAAACTGTATGGCTCATTAAATAAAATATTTCTAAATAAGTTCAATATATAGTTTTGATTTAATGAAGTAATTACATATTGTGAAATTTATTTTATTCTTTAAAATATTATAGGTTAAACTCTTAAAACATTTAAATTTATTACTGTTTCTACTGCATAATCTTTTTTTTTTTTTTTTAGTTGGGATGCAACTGTGAACATTCATGGTAAGTTATAAATAATTATTGTTAGTTAATACCCCTGCATTATCTAAATTATTCCTAATTTTATGTGCTTCCAATAAGCAGTGGTCTTCAAATAAAATCTTTATAATTTCTGTGTGTTTTCCCCCTTTTACTGGAGCTTTATAATAAATAGTATATGAATAGTCACATCCTTGAGAATTTCAACTCAATTTAATCTTAAATAAAATTATTTCCATTATTAAATTTTATTTATTTATTTATGCAGGTGTTCAACTTATTTCATTTATATTCTTTCAATGGTTTGATAGCATTGTTTTTTCTTTTATTAAATTAGTGAATCCATTTAATATTCATTTTGATATGTGTAAGAATTTAAGAACACATAGCGATATTTATAGATTTTTATGCAATTTTCATACTGTGTAATAACATCGATGACATCATTTTAGCAAATAAGTTTAAAGATAGGGTAATTTAATTCATGATTGTAATTTATCAAATGCTGTTAAAGAACACAAAAAAAAATGTTTGTTTCAAATCAGCTTGTGTTTTATTTGATATTTTTTCTCTCTAATTTGCTAATCATTGTCAAGTTGTCTCAAATATTTAGAAATGTTATAGTAGAAGAAACAGCTTAAATAAGTAATGTGACTTTCTTTTTATTTTCAGGTGTGATTCTCCTATAATGTCCCATTTTTGGGAGTTTTGTATTGGAATGGAAGTAACGCAATTAAAGTATGTTATATTCTTATATATTAATTAATCTTATCCAGTGACTTTTTTTTGCAAAATAATTTTATATTAAAACTAAATTGAAGGAGATTTGTTTAATTGAATCCAACAACTTTTCTTATTTATTTATATCTCTTCAAATACAAATTGTTGTAATTGTTCTAATGGAAATTGTTGACACCTGTATAAAATATCTTTAATTCCTTTAGTTTGTAAAAGAAATAAAAATTTATGAATTAAGATCATTAGCTATTTTATTAGAAGATGCATTTAAAATATAATTCAAAGTAATATTGTTTTTGTCATAAAGTAGTAGAAATGAATACTTTCTTGGCAACCTGCATATGTGGCATTAGAGCATCATTGCTTTTTCATTAGCAATATTGACACTTAAAGTAACATCATTGTAAAGTGTGCATATAAAACTTTTAAAGTATAGTTTTATAAAGATCATTTTTCAATTTCTTTTAAGAAAATTACTTAAATAAAAGAAACAGAAACCTAGAATTTTCTTCTGCATTTATCTAATGCAAAAATCTGTGAATAAAGAATTGTTTTGGGAATTCACTGCATCCATTATAATCTCATGAAAGTGACAGGTCTCTTATCTTTTTTATATACTATTTTTATTTGTGTTATCTTTTTTTATATAAAATTATCATTACTTTGAAAAATGGTAATTGCTATTTGATTAAGGAATTCATCCAAGATAAATTGCCTAATATGATTAAGCAATTTTTTCTGTCAATTGTGTGGGCACAGATGGGAAGAAATGACTGTTTAGAAATATTAAAATATTATTAGTAACTTGGATATCACCTTTCTTCCATTATTGGTATTAGTGCATTGTAAATTGATTAACTCAAAATATAGAAGACCTTTAATGAATTTTTTCCAAAATATGTTTCTTTAAACTTTTTTCGTCAATTCATCCAAAAGTTTTCAATGTGTAATAATTTTTGATATATTACTGCTTTACAAAAATAATAACAAATTTTAGATATACAGAAGATGGTAATACTGTTGGTGAGCTTGAAGATTTACCACCTGTTCCCAGCAGGCTAAAATGGGATCTACATCCTGAGGTAGTAATTTAAAATATGGTTGATAATTTAATTTGTTACTTATTATATTTGTTAATTATTGTATATATTTATTTTTTGTTTAAAAGGGAATAGTGTCTCCTTATGCATAAAATATAATTGAAACATTTCAAATATTCATTGGTGATAAATTGTGAATCTACAATTTTAATAGAAATTGCTTTCTAGTGATATCTAAATTGCATTTCTTACTTGGATAAAGTATAGATTACTATTTTCATAAAGTAGTGTAGCTCTTTTGCGTCTTTTCTTTCCTTTTTACATCTCTTCTTTTGTGAAGTATTTTGAACTCTTACATCTTTAAACTAAATGTGCTGCAAAAAGTAGGAAAGAGAAAGCATTTATATCAGATTAAAAGAAGAAAGTTACCAATGTAAATTTCTTAGTATTTTTCTGGCTGTAAAAGTAATCCTATAGAAATTTTCATCATATTATTTTGTTCTTATTTCAGTGCCTCGACTTAGTAAGATCTTCAACACTAATTGCTTCAGATATCATTGCTGAAGTAGATCTGCAAGTTCTTTATCATTCTGACTATGGAAAAAACTTTATCAAAAAGTGCAAAGTTAGTCCAGATGCATTTGTCCAAATGGTGTTACAGCTTGCATATTACAGAGTGAGTATTATTTTAAATATGTTTCAACTAATGTAGAGAGTTTATTTCTTAACCTGTTAATCCCTAGCATCTTATTTATAGGACAATAACATTTCACTCCCGTAATTAATCCAATTGTATTCCATTATAACATTTTTGGGTGTGTTTTTAACCAGTGAGAATTATTCCCAGAACCTTATTTCTGTTTTTAAATGACATATATCACCTATTAGATTTTGTAACCAAAGAATCATTTTTCTCCCTTTAATTTTTGTAAAAAGTTATGCAAGGAATTTGAAATAATATTGCATTGTTATTTCAAATTTTTCATGTTGCAAGGAATATAAAATAATTTACAAATAATATTTTTAATGCATATCTATTTTATTTTTTTAATGATTTTCTACCAATTTTTAAATTGTTTTTAACTCTTTTTCAGAATTTTATTTTATTTTACAGTTATCTTAATCTTGCTGTTTTCAACACAATTTAAAAGAAATACACTGAAATTTATATTTAAAATTTTTGATGTCAATAGGTTCTTAGGGTACATTATATTTTTAAATTAAAGGTAATTTATTATTTAATTCTATACATAAACTTCAAAAGTAATATATTGAATAATTATATACACATAAAGAGAGAGAGAATGTAGATAAAATTTGAATCATTATTTCATAAAGAATTGGTTGTATTAAACTTTCTTAACTAATATTAGTTAATGTTATTATTTTTTACTCTTGTAATCTTAATTTTATTTTTTGAAAATAAAATTACTTTTTGGGTGGTCTGCATTTGAAATCCAAAATATTGTAAAAGTTTATGGCTTGATACAATACCCTTTGATGCCAATTTAACCCTTTGCACTCTGAAAGATAATTCAATACATAATTATTCGCTTAATATAGAACCTGTTTATTACACACAAAAAAGTAAAAATATTCAACTGTTTTAAGTTGAGTTTCCCTGAAAAATGAATGTACATCTTTTTAACATTCTTTAGGTATTTTTAACAATTAAAATTTTAAAAAATAAATAAATAAAATGTCGCACCATCTTGAATGGTGATTGAGACACTCGAGTGCAAAGGGTTAAAATATAAGAAAAATAAGTTGGTCAATTTTTTTATTATAAAGAAGTCTAAATATTGTACAGTATTAAAAATTTTAGCATTACATTATTCAATTCAAAATGGATTTCTTCTGAAATAGCATCATTTTCCATATATATAATTTGAAAGACTAATTTTGACATTTATTAAATAAAGCAGATGATTTTAAATCTTGAAGATCTTGATTATTTCTTGGGCTGGGCAAGGTCGACTTAGTCTTTCATCCCTTCAGTGGCTCAATAGACTGAGGACCAAGCATGCTTGGGAACTAAATACTGGGGTTCCACATTGGACTGACCACCAAACCGAGACATATGCCTTTCGCCCCATGCCCTTGGTCAAGAAAGCAGATATGGGCATTATAGGCCTTGGCCCACATGGACTGTCGTGCCACTGAGTTTAGTTCTTGATTATTTGTAAATTCTTTTCAATTTTTATAGATTATCCCATGTACTAAATGTAAAGTCATCTGCAAATGGACAGGAAAAAAAATAGAATTTCCAAAAGATTAAGAAAATTTCTATCGTTCAAAGCATTATTGATAGGATTAAAATCATTTTATTTAAATCAATTAATTTTGTTCGTTATATTATAAAATACAAATTTGCAGTTTTTGTTACATTTGTTACAAAATCAAATTGAAAATCATTTATGATATTCTTAAAAGAAAATCAATATTTTAGTATGATAAAAAAGGTTATATAATTATGTTGAGACAAAAGAAAGTATATTGAACTATAGAAAAGGCTAATATTTGCATGATGGCTCATCTGTCCTACAAGCTTAGTGTCCTTTTAGGATCGCGATTGTTATATGTATTATATCTTATTTAATTGTATCAATACTAAATATTGTTATGTCCATTAAATTTTCTAAAATCCAATGGAGATTGTACAATTTCCTTTAATTTAAAATCACAGTATTCCTCTGTTTTTCAGATAACTATGAAAATGTCATTAGCAATTTTATTCAAATAATGCTCTGAAAAAATTGGAACTCAATTATTTTGTGAAATAAATAAAATAGTTCGTTAAAAAGTATACATAAATTACTTTGTCAATATATTTTTATCTGTTATTAAAGATTACTTCATTGATAAAAAGGGGAAAAAATTGTACAACTGAATTAATATTCCTTGAATTTAAATTTCAATTCATGCTTGTCAAATATTTTGTTAATTATCATCTTCTACTGTTTCTGTCCAGTTGGTTTCATACTGTTTTATTTTAATTTTATTTTCTTTCAAGCTTGATATAATTTTCAAAATAATGTAACCACAGTATATATGTTTGTTACTTATTTTATTTATTGATTGCAGTGCAACTTCTTTTTGAAGCATATTACATGAAATTATTATAAGTGATAGTAATAAAAATTTTAAAATTGAATTTCTTAATTAAATTAAATTTGTGAAATTTTAAATTTCTTAATTAAATTTGTGAAATATATTTTAAATTTGTTAGGATGCTGGTTGTTTCAATCTCACTTATGAAGCAGCAATGATGCGGCTGTTCAGAGAAGGACGCACAGAAACTGTTAGACCAGTAACTATAGAATCTTGTGACTTTGTTTTGAGTGTAGATAATCCTGATTTACCAGTAAGTATTTTTTTTCCCCCTTCTATTTCTTGAACAATTAAAAGAATATTACTTTTTTAAATGCATGCTGAATCATTTATAGGCTTCTTACAAAATCAAATTATTTTATCAAATTTCCTATAATTTATGACATTTATCCACAAAACTCTTAATCTAGAATATTGCTGTAATGAATGTTGATTATTATGTGGGCTTGTTATTTTTGTTGTTGTTGTGTTTTAACTAAGAGCATTTATGAAAAAATTAAAACTAAACATTATGAAATTATTTTTAGTAAAACATTTCCAAGTTTTTTTTTAATACTTTTTTCTAAAAGATAAGTTAGAATTTTTAATCAGTATAGGTAAGGATTAAATAAAAAAATTACAAGCCATCTATACTAAAATTTAAGACTTATTTATTTATTTATTATAGACATTAACCTCCCCTCCCCCCCCCCCCAAAAAAAGAAAGAAATTGGCTAATTCTTCTTGTAGTTTTTATACAACTAGGAATGATTAGATTTTAATTATTTATAATTATAAAAAAATAAAATATATTTATAAATTATATGTTCAATATGCAATTGTTGTATATTAAGTAAAAACAAGATAATTCCATATGCAAATTGAAATATATTAAAAGTCAGAACATCTTTTTTAATTTAATCCGTCTATATTTTTCAATAATTTTCATAATAATTTTCTGAAATTACAGATTCTATTATTTAAAAAAAGCTCATGATATCTCTTCTGTGTTAATGTATTTTCACAGTCCAAAGTTTTTCTTATTTTATTTATTAGTATTTATTTATTTACAATTCATCCAAGTTTGAAATTATTTCATAAACCATTAAAATTATAATAATAACCATTTAATTTTTTCTCGTGTTGCTTAAAATCTTGTTATTTTTTAAGGCAAAAGAAAAATTAGCCCTCCTTCAAAGAGCTTGTCAAAAACACCAAGAATCTTATATAAATGCTATGTGTGGCAAGGGTGTAGATAGGCATATATTTTGTTTATATGTTCTTTCTAAACACTTGGATGTTAAGTCTCCTTTCCTTAAAGAAGTGCTAGGGGAACCATGGAGACTTTCCACTAGTCAAGTATGTATTCAGAATGTATATTCAAATATCATCTGTAGATAGGATTCATATAAGAATCCATAAGTAAATAATATTTTTTATAAAAAAACTGAACTAGTTTAACATAATGTAGTCAATGTTTATTTTTATTAACCAGATTAAAACTTAAAATTTTCTTCTCTTTTCTGTTATTATGCTTCTTTTCTCTCTCTCTCTCTCTCTCATCTTTCTTTTTTACTGACAGTTTTGTTTATTTCCAAGAAATTTGTTCAACTTAGATTTTGGTGAAATGAATCGTTCAATCTTTATGTAATTATTTGATAATGTGACATTTCATTAAATCCTCTGATAATGTGAAAGACAAAAAAAAAAAAGAAAGAAAGAAAGAAAGAAACTTTAATATCATAAATAAAAATATTTGAAGAAAATTTATTAGACAAAGATGATTTTATAAGATTTTCTTTTGAACCTCTTGTATGAAACATCACAAAATGATAATATTTTAGATTGTTTTCTTTGTCTTATACTACCTACTAACTTATCTGTATGTACAAAAACTGTATTATTACCTAAATACCCTTAAGTATAAATTGATAAAAATTGAAAATAGCATTGGTTTTAAAACTAACATTTCCCTTCTATCAATCTCTTTAATCACAGCTAAATGGTGTAGTTGTAAAAATATAGAATATAGAAACATATTTTGATGCATAATATATGCACACATTTCAGAAAATTCATTTAATAAATGCTTTTACTTCACTCTTAAATGTTCTGAAGTCACGTAATTTAAATATTACAGAATGATATTGACTTTAAATGTTATATGTCTTAATCATAATACGCTGGTTTAAAATATTTCATTATTTGTAACCATAACATCTGAAGTTTTTCAGAGAATATAAAATGATTACTATTTGATCATAAAAATGATAATACTCTGTAACCATTTCATTGTTACTTTAATTTGATTTTATGATGTTAAGTTCTTTTCTGGAATTCATAGAATGCTATAATGAATTCTTCAGATTTCTTTCCTACAAAATATTTTTAAAAATTCACCAAAAATTTATGTGGTGCTTCATAAATAACATTTGATAACTCTGTTCTCTCATATAAGTACATTGTAATAATAATTTTACTTTTTCGAAAATTGGTATTTGTTGTGATGCATTTGTGGGAAAACCATGTTATATTCAGCAAAACAGAATATGCTTAAAATATTTTGTCTAATGAAAACTAAAATATGTTGCATATGTTACATTTTTTAATATAAAAAATTTATTGGATAGCTATTGGAATTTTTGTAATATTCTTTTTTAAATTTTAGTTTTTAGATGAAGGAATAATGTATTAAAAGAAATAGTAAATTGGTAAATAAAAATATTGAACTTTTTCCTTTTCCAGACTCCTCACAACCAAGCTGGAATATTAGACACAAAGAAATTTCCTGAATATGTTTGCTTGGGTGGAGGTTTTGGGCCGGTATGTATCTTTTTAAAAATGTTTTAGTATTTTTATTGCTTTTATTTGCACATATTCTATAAATAAGCATTTTCAAGAATATTCTTAACTTTTAATGATAAATTTAATTTTTAATGATAAAATATCTTGAGCTTGATATCTAATCTGAATGAATTTTTCCTGCTAACTTAATTCTAACTTCCACTCTATATCGAGAACTTATTTAAATTTCAAGCAAATTTTGTTGTTATGTTTTGCATGAATAAAAATAAAAATTGAGTTAAAATTTCTCAAAATTAATTGAGTGAATTAAAATAAGTTTGTCTAGTTTTATTTTGTTACATAGTCTTCTCCCCCCCCCCCACCACCACCACTACTTACACAGTAATTACTATTCTGCTTTTCCACTTCATCATGTGCACATTTTGGGTGAAACAAAAAATATTGGCACTTGTTTCTTTGACTTTGAATTGCAAATTTTTATTAATCTTGCTAATTTGGAACTAAAAAAATTACTATTAATAAATTTTGCAACTTTTGTTTGTTGCTTTTTTATTCAGCTTGCTGTACAGTTCAGTTATAAATTTGTGTTATAAAACTATTCATACAATACTTTGTAAAAAAAAAAAATAGCAGTTTAAACTAAAAATCAAGGAAATTAATCAAGCTCTACTAAATCAAATTTAAAAACTCAGATTCTTCCAAACCTAATGAACCATTCAGATATTGTAATATTTTTAAATCAACTTTTTTTTTCCTATTGAACTTTTAATTGTTTAAAAAGTGCCTGGTTAGTGGCTGAGAATTGGCTTTATTTTTAAAAAAATCGTTAGCAAATCATACTTTGCTCTTTATGAAAATTCAATTTTTTAATAAATATTACTTTGCAGGTGGCAAATGATGGTTATGGTGTATCATATGACATAGCTTCTGAGGATGTTATGTTTTTCCACGTTTCTAGCAAGCGAACTTCACCTGAAACTGTAAGTTAACATGGGCTTTGTGCTGCACTTTAAATAAACACAATGTTTTGATAAATTATTTTTCAAAAGAATTTTTATATTTATGAATTTGGTATTTCCTATTATTTTTTAATTATTTTTATATAAGGTTACTAATCAGTTACTATGAATTTAATTGCATTTCGTCATTAAAATTTCTTCTTAAAAGTACATTCATATTATCTGTTTCTAAAAACTTGTCCTACCATTGATTTATGCTATTACTTGTTTGGCACTATATTTAGTATAGATTGTTTTTTTTTTTAATCTTTTATTATACATAACATAATGTATATGAATTTCTTTTAGGTAAATCAAAATAGCAGGTGGTATGAAATATAATTTACCTTCATGCTGACCTTCATAATTCTTAATTACCAAAAAGGATTACATCTGAAGAGCTCTGATTAGCAGAAGGGGATTCGTGATCTTAGCTATTTTTTTCAACTTCTAGTTATTTAATCAAAGAATATTTTCATTTTTCTTATTATAATTAAATATCAATGAAATCCCTTTACTAATTACTTTTAATTTAATTTTGCATGAAGTTTAGGGGAAATGTTTAAAAAAATACCTTCATTTTTAAAATACCATTTTTTTTTTCTGAATTTTTTACAAATGTATAATTTTTTCTTGTTTTATTATCTTGCATTTTTATGTAGTTTTAAAAAAAAAGACGATTTTAAATCTCGTTTCAGGAAAGATTTTTAACTTAATTACAACTTTTTCTTTTTGCATTTTTTAGGATACTTCCCGCTTCATTGGACTCTTGGAAAAATCTCTTCAAGACGTGAAACAAATATTCTTCGACTCCCAATCATAAGCTGCTTGCAAATCTGAGTTTCCACCGAGTTCATTTGCGACTTCCATTATTTACATACTTAAAGTGAACTGCATTTAAGCACACTGACATTTGCCTCATGAATGCATTGTGTAGGCTTATGTTTTTTATACCAACACTTAATTCCTAGAAGCAATTATATTTTTAATGAATTATAATTTGTTTCTAACACTTAAAGCTTCTGTACTTAGAAACTTTCCATATTATTCTATTTCTCAAGATATCATTCTATCACTGTGTGTAAACATGAAATAGATTTACTCTATAATTCTTTGCAAGAAATAATTCTTATTGTATATCTGAGAATGTGCCTCTTTAAGTAAATCATGTGAAAGTTAATGCCTCTAATGTGTATTGAGATTCTTTAACCATCTATGTAAATTTCCATTGTTAAGTAAACAGAAAGTTCCTCTATTTTTAACCTTAATTATTTTACATTTTCTTTTAAAAGTTCTAGGTTATTTAATAAAATTATTCTAAATAAGTAGATGTGACTGTAAATTTGTGTATAGAAAATGATATTTAAATTTTATTTTATTGAAGCAGCAATGTTATGCTGCAATTCAATGAAATTTGATGATATTTTTTATCTTCTAACTACTTAGTATTTTAGAATTGAAAGCATCAATATTTGTTTTAAACAAGGCATCAAGATTTTATTGCTGTATTTTATGTTTTTCTTTCTGTTATAATAAATATATTTAAACTTCCTTTTCCTTTATATTTGGACTTGAGATTTATATTGATGTAAATTTACCTGTGTAGTAAGATTCAGTTTTGTATATGGTTTAAAATCTTCCTTTTTTTCAAAATGATGTGGATTTATTTTCTTATAAATTTATTTTTTGAAGAATTTTATTTTGATTATAATTACAAAACAGCAGTAGAAGATGGTATGAATTATTGATAAATTAAATATGTATATATATATAGTGAACATGTAATTTTTAATATGTGAAGGCATTGTAAAATGTTTTTTTTTAATTTCTTCTTATTTTTTAGATATTTTCATTCATATATATTTGTCTAAGGTAAATTGATAAAAAAATAAAAATTTTATTTCAAATAAATTTTATTTTTTATCTTTTATTGATTATGTTTATTTGTACATTTATTAATTTCTTATTTCACATTCATAAATTTAGCAGGTATTGAACTTTTCATTTTACAAATACAATTATTGTTTTTAAAAAAAAACATGTATATTGTTTTATTTAGTTTGATACTGTTCTTATTTGTAAAGATGAAATTTTGCACACTTTTGTGTTCTGGATAACAATGCACCTTTTGAAGAGATTAATTATTATAATTAATGGATTTATTTAATTAAATTTGATTCCATACAAATTATGCTCCCTAATAGTGAATTTGGGGCGAGCGAAAATGATTTCAAGACTCCATAGACTTAAATCATTTAGATTTAACTAAATTTAACTTTTCATGCCCATCTTCAAATTGTCAGACATTAAAGCCTCTTCATTCTAATTACATGTATTCTATTCACTTCATATATGAATTTTTCTTATGCCGTCCATTCCTGTGACATCATAATCTATTAAAATGCAAATATACAGTTTATTTATTTTCTGAATTTTGCAATATATTTCACTCTTTTTTATTCTTCTTGTAAATTAACACAAACCTTCATCTTTAGTTTTCAACAATGAAAGAAATATAATATTTCATGAAACAATGAAAACAGTTTGAATTTCAAATCAACATTTCTGACAACTATTGTCAGAAATTAAGTAAAAAAATATTTTTATAAAGTTTCCAAAATTTAGAAAAAGTGTGCTTGTCTATTAAACTGATATCATTAAAAACACAATTTTTTAAATTTTGGAATAGAATAAAAAAAAATTTATGCAATTATAATTTTAGAAGTTATTGCAGAAAAATCTCAAAATGCAGCTTATTTTAATTAAAATTTTAAAAAAAATAGCACCAAAGTGCATGTTGCTGTTCTCCAAGGCATACATGTACCAAATTTGGCAGCTATATATCAAATGGTTTAGTCTGCAGTGTGCCAAGAAAATTACATTAATCTTTGATATAAGTAGAGATAATGAATTATAATTAGTTTACAAAATAAAAAATAATTAAAATAGAAATTGCAATATCCAGTTTTTTTTGGGTAAATCCATCCTTCCAAGTACTTATTACTTGTGTAAGAGTTATCACATTGTATAGGACAGATTTCAGTATTTTAGACATGGTTGAACAGTCTAATAGAATATCAATATTTTAGATTTCCTTAAAGCTGATCATTGTGCGGGTATTATTCTGACTCAAGATCCTGAGTGATCATTGTAATGTGAGAATGATTGGTATGAAATTGTTCTCAATAGCTAAAAAAAGGGGGGTTGCTATTCCATGCATATTTTTGTATGGTTTTCACTCACTAGTGTTTATAATAAGATAAATAGTGTAAAAGACAAATTTGGCTATTGTGCATTAAATATCAAGAAGTAAATTCCTCTTGCTAGAAAATTGCATCATTGGTAAATCTTTCAAACAAGATTTTTGCAGAAGGCAGTTATATCAAAAAATGCTGTGATGTATCTACACTATATTATGTGTCATTGCAAATATGACTTATTTGTTTTAGTAAATTACTTCATGTATTGACAATAATAAATTCAAATCTATCAATGCCAATATTCATAAATTACTTAATAAAAGAATTTTTATAAACATATGCTTGAATATTTTATGAGAAAATAATAGATAATATTGCTTAAACAAGCAACACCATTTATCTTAATTTTATACAAAAAAAAAGTCTTTTTTTTTTTTTTTTTTTTTTTTTTGCTAACCATAATGAATAGTTTTTTTTCACAGATATAAACAAAAAATTGTATATTTATGGCTGATGTGAAAACAATGTCAGAAAAATTCATTATTGGTTGTGAAAAATTTAGTTTATACTTCTTGTTGAAGAAAATTGATATGAGATGAAACTTATTAATTGGTGATAATTCACTTTAAAAAATATATTACACAAAAGTTTCTAAAGAATTTAAAGTGTAAAATATATTTTGGACAAAGGAACATCTATTTTAGATGCATAGTTGTTATTTGACGGGGGGAAAAAATCCAAAATTTAAAGTTTTATTTTTTTGCCTTGAATAATGATAATTAAAAACCATTATGAATTTTTTTAAAATAATTTATCCATTCTTAAATTTTTAATGTGTAATACTATTATTTTTCATAAATAATTTCAGGTGCATTTTTATGTTTTTAAATTTTTACTTTAATTAATATATTTGGATAATTTTTTTTCTTTAAGCAATATTTTTTTTTATCTTCAATCAGTCTTGTTCTAATAGAAATTTTTGATGAATAATCTTATTACAGGCTGCCATCTAGTTCGTGAGAATATATCTTATCGTTCGCGTTACATCTTATTTAAGATAAAAGTTTTGACCATGACCAAAAATTTTGTCCATGGTTCTACCAAATTGTCTGATTTTAATGCCATGTTATTTTAATTGTCTAACTTAAGTGTCACTTATTGAGTGCATGGATTTTTTTAATGACGACAGTCTACTAACATCATGGTGCTATTAAAAACGTAATTGTGCGGTATCTTGTACACTGAATAGATGTTAAACAAAATCCTGCTTTAGATTTCAACAATGGAAAAAAAATCAATTTGAAGGCAACAATGTAATCTACTATTTGAAATGAGGGGGAAATATTTAAAATAAAACTGCTAAAATTCAAAGAGGAAAAAAATCTGGCAATTGGTATTATTAAAAAGACATTTAAAAAAAATTTTGAAAGGTGTAAAATTTATTTCTATGCAATATTTTGTCAGAAGTTATCACAGAAAAATGCCAAAATTCAGCCTATTTTTTTATTATTAAAATTTTTAAAAAATGACTCCGAAGTACAAATTTCTACCCTGTGTATACATATGCGTCAAATTTGGTATCGCTATGCCAAACATCTGGCCTGTAGAGCTTCAACATATTCTCACATTTTCATCTTTATTATTAGTATATACGGAATAGTCCTGCAACATTTCAAAGTTTTGCTTGTATGTGAAATAACAAAATATATGATGAATCACTAATTTTTATATAAAAAAAATTTACCAGAGTCAAAATTTTTAAATTACACAATAAATGGATGATCGTTCAGAGTTATGTTGACGTAGATATTTATTCATAAAGGCGGAAATAGCAAGACAGAAAAGTATTTTTTTTTTTAAATATGAAATCATTTATTTGAATTCTTTATATGCAGCAAGCAAATCTGAGAACAATGATCTGTTCTGTAAAACATAGCATAATCGTATTTATTAATAATAGATATTTTGATGGGTTGAAGCACTTTTTTTTTCATACTTCTCTATGACAAAAAAAATTAATAACACAAAAAAAAATTTGTTGCTACAAGTTTTTTTTTAGAGAAATGCAATAAAATTATCTTTTATTTTGTCAGTTTTGAAAACATTCCGTTATTTTTTTTAATTCTATCAATTAAATAAATGCAAATTATGCACTAATATATGTTTGATTTCGTCATTTAAATGTATCTGTTAATCATTTTATGACGTAGCTAACGAAAATAAACGCATACGCACTTATTTTGGGCAAATTAATCTTTCATTAACATAGCGATATGGGAAGGGAAGTAACAAGCTGGTAAAGGATTTATAGAACACTTAGTCATTCAGTCATGGGATTACCATGTAAGCAAAAAAAAGAGGGGGGGGGAGAAAAAGTCGTAGCTTTTGTAGGTGGGATACGGTTTTCATATCATGTCATTTTTCTTTTTTTATCTATATCTATACTTATAAATAAAGTTCAATGTGTTTGTGTGTGTTGGCGCTCTACATGCCAGGTCATTTGACTTACAGCTACCAAATTTGGTACATGTATACCTTAGAGGTCGGGAATGTGCACCTGGGTCCCTTTTTTTTTTGAATTTTTAATTAGAATTTTAATTATTAATTAAAAACTAACTTTCCAGGTAAAAAATATTTTCATTTTCCCCGCCGCCAAATGAGTAAGGCTTCAGTTTTTTTTTTTTTTTCCCCCCTTCAGTAATGAGGCTAGGGTTAACATTTTTCGGCCAATTGTTTCAAACGATTCTGTTTATTTTCTTAATGTTTTATGCATTTAAAATTAAACATTGTTAATTAATCCATCTTTCAGATTCATTCTGAAGTACTTTTGAATTAAAATAACACAGAATAAAGGATATTAAAAATTTCTAATCTGCATAGCGTTACTCCAACTGGCGTAGAAAAATTCACGTATTTGCGTTACCGTAACTGGCGTTGAAAATTCACGCATGCGCATTGTATTCTGATTGTTGACATGACAACCATTATCAACGGATGATTTAAATTAATTTTAGGTTAGTTGCATGCTTTTGAAATTAAATTGTATTCATGTTATATATTTTTTGTATATGCTTATAGTTTTAAGTACATCGTTTTTTAAGTAGTTTTTTAAACCTGTTTTCGTCCAATTATTTTAAACGATTCTGTTTTATTTTCTTAGTATTTGATGCATTTAAAATTAAACATTGTTTATTAATCGATCTGCTCATGATGAATCTGAGAAAATTTTGTTGAAAAATTCTTGAGATATTACATCAATTAAGATATATATTCTTTAGTGCCCATAAAGTGTAAACGCTCAGTGACTCTGTTTTCAGTAATCATATTATAAAAAAAATGCTTTGTTTCAGTAAAAAATATTATTATATTAATTGCAGATTAATTCTTTCCACTTTAATTTAAAGAGAAAGAACAGAGAGGTAACAGAAAATTAGAGAGATACATATTACATTATGACTGAAGGTGTTTATAATATTATGTGTGAATTATATGACTATCAAAATTTGAAGTTTCAAAATATTTTATGAAGAAGCTATTAAAGTAGGAATTGCATAAAATATTTAATTATTTAAATCTTAACGAACATTAAGATTGGCGAATTGGCTGGTCGCCAAAGGCGGCTAGTATATATATATAAAATTGAAAAAATATTGTTATTTTTAAAAGCAGTAATTTATTTTGAAAACGCAAGACAAGGAAATAATTTAAAGAATTCTATTTCCCTAATTTATCGAAAAAATTCCTTTTGAATTTTAAAAATAAACAATACGTGCGCAAATCTAATACTTTGACCGTTTTATCATAAGTCATGCATGGCTGTAAGCTGTGCCATCATCATGATCTCTTCAGATTTCTAGACGAAAAATCAACACAAAATATAATAAAATTATTTATTGATAATATTTAATTGAAGGGAGATTAACTCGTTTTGAATGATTTTTTTAATAGTTTTCTCTAGTTATCTAGATTCTTTTCTATATTCTTTTAAGGTGATATATGAATAGCTCTAAAAAAGATTCAACATAGAATTTAATTAGGTACTGTGATGCCAAATCTTTTCTTGGAGTGATTATATGTACCATTATTAATGTAGCATTTTTTTAAGGGGATGGGAACTGAAAAAGTAATTTTTTATATGAAAGTTGTAAATCGTTTGGTTATAGCGATGAATAGAATTATCAAATTCTGAAAAATAGAAAATCATTTCAAAAATAAAATAAATGTGCTGCATTTTTTTTGCAAAATGGCATATATAACAAAAAGTTATCCATTTTGTTTTATTTATTATACCATTAATACATTAAATAAAGACTTATTGCTCACATGAAGAATAGTAAGAAAAATTCGAAACTGGTGCACAGAAAAACCAAACCCTCAATAAATATTACTTCTTCGTATTTCAATAGCATTTAATACGCATATTTCTGAATTTTGAATTACATTTAAAATACAATTTACATTTTAAATGCACTTTAATACATTCAAACATTTTTGTTTTATTTATGTTCATTTAATAATTTTTTAAAAAATCATCATTAGAGTAAACCAAATAAATTTGCTGTGGGGAAACTGATTTCAAAATTCTTGAGAAATGAATACATTTCTATATTTTTATAATTCTCTCTGACAGAGGAAGTTAAAGTCATGTCTGGAAAAGGTAACTCACTTATCTTATATATTTTAAATATAATATAAGAAAATTCGTATTTATTCCGATTAAAATAGTATTAAAAAAATTACCAAATATAAAATTCATTTGTAACTTTATTCTTCTAATACATTATAGTTTCGAAAACAATAATAATTTTTCTTAATTTCTTTTTTACTATTTGCTATCTTAAAAATTTCTTTTCACAAAATATTTCTATTCTCACAAATTTAAAAATCGAAGTAATAAATTTCCAGTAATAGTAGGAATAACTTATTAACTATTTGATGTTTCTTTTAATGAAAGAAAAAGAAGAAAATGGCCAGTTTCTAAAAGCAATTAAATGAAAATCTATTGTGACAAAAAAAAATTTAAAAAATCTTTTTGTTTACATAGAATATTAAAATAAGCAAAATCAGTATTCAGGTACCAGAAAGGATTAATTTTGAAAAATAGTTCATAGTTCAATCTTAATTAGCTAAAATTATTTTTTCAGCAATCATCTTCAAATGTCAATAATTCCAAACTTAATTAATAACTTAAAGAATAATCCATTGAATAAATTATTAATCTTCGTAAAAAAAAATCCAAAAGTAATAGCAAAATTTAAGTAATAATATTCTAACAGTTTAAAATAATATTCTAACAGTTTAATTTAAGATAACACGAGAAATAAATAGTACTTGGACCTACAGCTATCAAATTTGCATTTAATTATATACCGGAAGAGGTGCATATGGGCCAAATGTGCACCTCGGAGCGATATTTTTTAAAATTTTATTATTAAAAATTAAAATGGATTCTCACATTTTTCCGTGATAATTTCTAAAAACTGCAAAAAAAACATATTTCATCAAAGTTTTAAAAATTGTTTTTTTTAATAATACCAATTTAATAGTTGCGGAAATTAAAGTCGTATGATTAAAATTACGGCAATTTTTAAAAAATGTTTTTACATCATTTCCAAAAATAGATTATATTGCTGTCCTGAAATTTAAATCGTTTTTCATTGTTTCATTAAATATTTAACCACATGATCTTTAACCACATGAGATTGCTGAAAGCTAAGAAAGAAGGATTTTATTTAATAACTAGCTGACCTGGCAAACGGTGTTCTGCCTTATAAATTATTTCTATTGAATATTTTGGTTTTTAACGAATGTATTGTAAGTGTGTAGGGATGGGATCTATGACAGAAAGAGGAATGGAGCACTATAGACGATGATAGTTGATAAAAACTAAAAACACCAACCATTCATTTTCTCAGTACAATGTATTTCATTAACGTAACGAACATATACTTTGTTTGATCTTCTGAAAGTTAAACGTAAGGTAAAAAAAGTAATATATTTTTTGCCCTAAAATATAAAAATAAAATAAAGAAAATCAATATTCATTTCGAAGAGCAATTGAGTGTACGATATTTTTTGTCAGTCCGTCTTTAGCCAACACATAAAAGCTCGATGGTTTGCCGATGCGAGAACATGCCACGTGTGAAAAACGTGGTGTGCCCAAATCTAAGCCGCAGACAGACATCTTTTGGCCTTGCGAAAATAGGTCGAGCCGTTTCGGAGGAGTTCGAACACAAACACCGTGACATGAGATTTTTATATATTAGACTACGTAGGTGAAATGAAGTTACACTGTCATGAAAGTTAGAACATAAATGAACCGGACTATTACGTTTTAATAGTGCTATGATGTCATGAGACTTGGCTTTATTAGAATGATTCATATGCACAATAAATAAAACATGTGTAAAGCTATTAAACTAACATGACTTTACAATTTGGTGAACAAAAGATTTTCTTGAGGGAACCATAAACATTAAGTTAAACATAAGAAATTTAATTCAAAGTAAACACAACAAATATTCCCGACGAATCAGCTTATAGTCAAATGTTGCTAATAGCTCCATAAAATAACAAATATCATTTTTACGGTTTATGTCTAAAATGTGCAGTTGGAATTATTTGTCAAATTAATTCATTTCCCAGCAAAATGTATCAGTAACATTACGGAACGAGCCAACAAAAAGAAAAAAAATTATTAAATGATTATTCTTAGAAATATAATTTATAATGTATATTTTCACGAATTTCTCATTGTCTTTTCTAATGAGATTTGTTTCATGTTTTTTCTCTAAAATATTTCTCTCCATTTTTAAACTATTTAGCATTTTTATGAATTATTTACTCAGAGTTATAAATTTTTTTATGCATTTGTATTAAAATATAAATATGTCAAATTTCTTATTAAAAATTTTTTTGAAACAAAATGCTATTTTTTAAAAATTAAAAAATGTATAATTTTTGAAAATTTCAAAATAATCCAAGCGACTTAATTTTAATTTATATTTTAGAATATAAATTTATTTAGAAAATAATTGTGTATGATTTTGTAATTCCAATTAAATCCAAATTTTTAAAAAATATTTTTATGCACACTTTACCAAATTTTCATAAGAATTTTATGTTTTTCGCAACTATCTAAAAAAACTCGAAATATAAAATGCATACCTTATTTTCTTTTAATGTTTAACAGAAATCTTTATTATAAATTTTATCTAATGTCTTCAAAAATTTAGCCACCTGGTACATTTCAAAGATATTTAAATCTAATTACAATATCATTTTGTGGAAAGTAATTAAAATGTGCTTTTTTATTCTAGGCCTTTGAAATATTTATTTTATTGAACAATATATCTTATAACACTATTTTAGTTGAATATATTTTGGTGAGTCAGAGTCCACTGTCCCCTCCACTAAAACATTTTGAAATAAAACATTCATTACGACTATTTTCTTTCAAAGAAAAAAAAAACTACAAAAAGTAACAGATGTATTAATCCAATATCTATCAAATGAAAATTCACCCAAATTGCCCTATATTCTGGAAAATTTTATTGAATGATAAGCATTCATCATCATTTCCGTTTGAACTTCAAAAAAAAATTATGCCTCTATTTCATGGAAAACTAACTGCTGTACTGGCGCCTCCTCCTGCTTTTATTTGTTGTGCATCATGTAATAAAAAAAATGAGAGGCGCCGCTCCGATCTGGCGACTTCTCTGAGAACACATGGAGGAAATTCGTCGCCAAGGGGGAAATGGGGCGATGGACAAAGAAGCGAATGATTGGATAGAAAGAGAGGAGCCATGAAGCGAGGAAAATAATGTTTTGGTGTTATTTATGTATGCTCTATTGTGTTGTGATCCATTAACTAAATAAGTCAATAAATAATCTTGGAACTAATATCATCCTTCCCCCAGCCACCAATTGCAAAAAGGATTCTTTTATTATCATATTTCAATAAATGTATGAACTGTGATCGTTGGGAAGTAAGGCTGATATTAGTCCCAAAACTATTTATTTACACATATAGTAAATGGGGCACAATGCATTACTACAGATAAGCATACAAATAATAGTATAGCATCTTTTTCCGCTCCTTACAGCTGCCTTCTTTGACCGACCACTCCCTTTTTTTTTTTCACCTGCTCTCCTCTCTTGGCGAATAACTTTCTCGCCAAGCTCTGAGAAGGATCACCATATTATAGCAGCGCCTTACAATTTTGAGTCCCATGAATAGAAAAAAAAAAAATGTTGACGATAACTCCCCTTGAGTATGGAGGTCTGACCAAATCATCGAAGAATGTGGCTGAAAAGGTGAATATATATTTATATAAAAAAAACATCCAACAAGAAAATATTCCGACACAAATAACATCCGATTCCCGAAGACGCAACTGCAAGGGACCGTGACCTTCGGAAGGGCAACCTGACGCACCAAACAACTCAAAATAAGACTTGCCCTTGCTATTCGAAGAGGTCTTCCGAAAAATGTTGTCTTTAGTTCGAACACCGGGGTGGGGGAAGGCTTAATAATGTATCGCCCGAACTTGTTTAGAAAAAATACTCTTCAAGTTTAAATTTTTTCTGTTTGCACAGAACTAGTCATAACAAATCGTATTGAATCCTGCACAAATGTCAGAAGGTTTCTTAGAATATAGAACTCATTACTATGATTATTAAATTAATGAAGCACTTCTTTTAGATATTTAATTGTTTTTTATAATTCTGTTAATTAATATAACCCTATAATTTAGGAGTAATTGAATATTTATAGCTTTTCGTTTAACACAGCTTTAATTAATTTACAACAATAATTGCTTTTATTAATTTTTCAATCAGCGTAGACTGGGCAAAGTCTACATGTCAAACTAAAATTTCGGATTCGTTCCTTAAGAATGGATTCAATCCTTGAATTCAATCCATTTTGAAATGAAAAGATAAATATGATTATTCTGAAAATGATGTTGGAATGAATTCTGTTCCTCAGCTTTTCTGACACTTAATATAGCCAACTAAATATAATAAAATGCATAAATGTCTCGGAAGAAAAAAAAATTATGAATTAAATTGTTAAATACATACATTTTTTAATGTCTTCTTGGTTTTTGAAATTTTTAAATCGGTAGTTAAATTATTGATTCTAAATTTATTTTATTTATTTATTTATTGGATTTTACCAATATTACTATCATTTGCTTAGATAGGCTTTCGTACTGCACATCAGACTTCTGAAATAACCTAGACTGAAAATTCATCTCGGATTTGTAATGATTTTTACTTAAATATAAAAAACAATATTAAAATAATAAACGATTTATTAGATTTTTTAAGATAGTTTCTAAAAAATTCATTTTCTATATGTATAATATGGTCATCTATATTTAATAAAAAATAAGAATAAGCTGACTGCAAACTTTTCTCTCTCTAACATTCAGAATAAGTCAAGGCAATACTGCATTTCTGAAGACTTATCCCCTATATTTATTTATGTATGTAAAAAAGTTTTTTTTTTAAAGTCTACCGAATTTCAATAAAATAATTTTAAAAGAATGTTGTTTCAAAGAAAAATAGAGGTTATGACTACTTCTATATAATCATGAATTGGAAGAAAATTAGTAATAAAAACGCATCTGCTTTCAAAGAAGCATACGTAATACTAATGCAATACTGATAAAAGCAGGTAAAAAAATATATGCGATTGAAAGGTGATGATGAAAATTGCCATTTATGCTTTATTCATTGCCTATGTGATCTCGAGCTTCAATATTCATTGCCTACGCGATTTAGAGCTTCAAAACCTCCTAACCAAAACAACATCATGTCCTCACATGATAAAATATTACACAGATGCTGACAGACACTTAAAAAAGATTTGAGATATCTTTGCCACAGACGGACTGACAGACTTGATTCCAAAAATGTGTTTTTGAAACTCAAGGAGATCTTAAATGTGGAGATTCATAAAAATCTCAAGATTAAATGTTTTTACAATACTTTCTCTATACTCGATATATGAGTAAGTAATAATATTCATTTATTGAAAGATATAGAAATACCGCCAGTTAGATAAGCCTATTTACAAGATCATAAAAACACAATAACATATAAACAAAGTATTCGCCAAAAAAAAAAAAAAACACAAACAAAATAGTATGAATTACTGAACCTTTAAAAAAAAAAAAAAAAGATGTTTGAAATTTTTTTTAAAATAAAAAATAAATGAAAATCGTTGGCACTCCTTTGTAAGTACGAGGGTGGGTTGAAAAGTTTCCAGCCTAACAAGGAAAATAAAAAAATTCTGTTAAATGATTGCTTTATTTTTCAACGGAGTCCCATTCCAAAGGCATACTCTTGCTCCAGCGGTGTGGCAATGCTTTGAATCCCTTCTCTGTAAGAGCTTTCTTCTAAGGCCTCAAAGCAGGCATTCGTCGCTGAAATGACTTCGATATCAGAACAGAATTTCCTTCCAGATAGAATTTTTTTCAAGTTGAGGAAGAGACTGTAGTCCGAGTGGACCATATCAGGAGAATAGAGTGCATGAGGAAGAATTTCAAACTTTAGTTCATGAAGTTTTGCCATCACAAGGACAGCCTCGTGAACGAGAGCATTGTTCTAGTGAAACAGGACTTTCTCCTTGACCAAACGTGGTCTTTTTTCTTTGATTTTTTAATGCAATTTATTCAAAAGATTAGCATAATATTCAGTATTGATGGTTCTACCTTTTGCTAAGAATCCAATAATAAAATTCCCTTAACATCCCCAAAAATTGTTGCCATAATCTTTCCAGCAGATGGCGCACTTTTTACTTGTTTTGGTGCTGATTTGTCCTTTGCTGTCCACTGTTTTAATTGCTGTTTGGCCTTTGGAGTATAGTGATGGATCCATGTCTCATCTACAATAAAGAAATGAACCAAAAATCAGTTGGGAATTGTACAATTCCGATATCGTCATGCGCTGCTGTTTTTAATCCAATGTCAGCAAACACGGTGCCCATTTTACTGACAACTTTTTCATATCCAAAATATCAATTAAAATATGGTATGTTCGTTTCTTAGATATACCAATAGACTCTGCAACCTCTGTCAATTTAAATCGGCGATCATTCATAATATTTTTGTGAAATTTTCTAACAATTTCATCTATAGTGGCTGATTTTAGTCTTCCAGAACGCTCTGCCTCCAGAGTGTTTGTCGACCAGGTTTAAAGTCTGCAACCCATGTTTTAATAATTGTAAATGAAGGAGCAGATTCTCCCAATGTAGTATCTAGCTCAGTTTAGACATCCGTTGGAAATAAACCTTTTATTAAAAAAACATTTTATCACAGCTCGCGCTTTAATTTTCTTCATATTCGGCTAAAAACAAAAGAAGACAATTCTAAAACAGCACAGTAAAAAAATCAACCAAACACAAATCTTTTAAAATTTGCAAGAAGTACTAAACAAAGATGGTACTTTGAAGTGCTTTAGACAAAGTAATTCTGGGAGCGCCACTTCTAGGTTAGGTCGGAAACTTTTCATCCCGCCCTCGTACATAGGAAAATCACTTATATTGAATTCAAAATGAAATTTACTTATAAAAAAGCTTTCAAATTTTTTTTGGAAAAGTTACTCTAGATTCGTAATGAATTGTTATAATATGGTCCATTTATTCCAGCTTCTCGCATGAGATTAAGAACTACATTTAATCACGTATTCGGACATTTTTCAGCTGCCAAAAGACGCTGAGATCCGAGAACAATGGATGCGCATGTTGATCCAGTTATAACTAGAACTTAATCACCTACAGATGACATACAAACTGCTGCACTGAGCAAATTTACATCTATTTTATCTACCTACACGCTATGGAATCTACCAAAATCTACAATTTCACACCACACCAGCGATATCTTTGAAATTCCTGTGTTTTAGTAGTTAAAATTCACCCCCCCCCAAAAGTTAATATTTGTTAAGCAAGCATACTTTCTTTTTAATTCGCTTTAAAAATTTCGATTTTTTTTAAAATTCCAATTTACCAATTGTGTAAAGAAAAAGGACAATTCGAAATTAAAAGGGGAGATGTATCTTGACGCTTTATGCCTTACGAACTCCGATAATGTTATGTTCCTCCCTTCGCAACAAACTGCTTTTTTGTAAAGTAGTTGTCATTTACGCTGCAGCTGCAACTTCCAATCTGCTGAAGAGAAATTGGGAGTTAAGGACGCTTGTAATGTAACCTTTGTTCCGATGGTATAATTTTTTCTTTTTTAACTTTTTCCATGATCCTTATAAAATTAAACTATTTCATTAAAGAGAACTAACTACCCCCCACAAATATATTTAGAGAATAATTTGTCCAGCGCTGATTTAAACGCCGACGAAAAAGAATGTCAAGATGCTTCCCTTTTCAATTCCTTTCTTTTAAAAATTTGTTTAGTTAATTAAAACATTAGTGAAAAAACATTCAATGAATTAAATTTCATTCCTATAGCTGTACTCATAATTGAGTTGAATTGTACTTTGACATGGATAAAATACAATATATATAGCAAATAGCAAATATATATATTTATTATTTATTATTATTATTATTATTTGTTATTGATTTGGTTCCAAAAATAAGGCGTGTAAGTTTTCAAACGGTTAAGGAAGGGAAGGAGGTATAATTTGAAACACCGATTTTTCAGTGTAAAGTAAGAGAAAAAATTTACATTAAAAAGTTTTAGATATTAAAAAGGCCTGTGAAATAAACTATTGAACAATGTGATAGTTTAATTAGATCAACAGTAAATTTTAAGAAGTGCAAACATAGAAAAATATCTTTCATTTTCTTAAAAATTTGAATGGATTTCACTTACGAATGTGTTACATAAAAAAGAATAACTGATAAAATTTTTCGATCGATCTTTTGAAAAATTCAATTTTGTCAGAAAAAACAGGGTAGTTGGAAAATGCTAAGTACTTTTTTTTTTTTTTTTCAATTAGAATTGGCGGAACGAAAGAAAATTCCTATTCTAAAATTGCTATTATACGATATAATATCATAATCAATTTTCAAAAAAAAAATGGACAAAATTAAATTTGAAGGAAAAAAGTTCTTACCGTATGGCGATCATGGGCGATTGCCATGTATTTGTTTTCATCGGAAAATAACAGATTCAGACTAGAAAAGTGAGATAAAATGTTAACTTCAAATTTAATTTTCGGCGCTAATGCAAGAATTAGAAGAAAAAAAAATTGAAAAAAGTAGAAGAGATGACGAAGATGAAGGAAAGAGAGTGGAAGGGGTTTTTCTATTGTAATTAGTAGACAGCTTACTAGTTTGGAAAAGTATCCTAAATAAATAGTATATTCTTTCTAAAATAAAATTTATATAATGCAAATTATTATTTAAAATCTATAAATATATTTAATTTCATGTAAATAATATTACGTTATTCCTATTCGCACATTAGACCTGTGATTTGTAATAAAACCGCAATAATTTAATTATTTAATCATCTTTTTCAGTAGTCAGTATCCAAAAAAAACTATAGAAAACATTAAATAGCTTTATAACAAATATTTTCATTGAAGTTCTATGCTATTTAAGGAGGAAAAAAAAATCGATGCCATGCTCCTCATATATTGCCACTTCTAAGTGAAATGTGTGGTGCTCATATGGCACACTCCAAAGATAACTTACTTGCAGTAATTTTTTTTGGTATTCAGTGCATACTTTGCAGGAGGAAAAAGGATTTGAGCTAAACAACTTCCATTTGGATTTTAGATAACATTTGAACGTGTCTAATCACGTTGTCATTTGATTTTCAAGCCATATGAATTAACTTCATTAAAGCCACGTAATTTAAATAGTTTATATCTTTTGAACTAGAATAAAAATTTGGCAAAATTCATTGATGCACATAATTAACAAAAATAAGCATTTAAAAATATTTTGTGTCTTACAAAATGTCGTGAAGCTTGCTGTTGTATTTCTCCTCTTCTAATCAAATTCAACTTAGACAAAAATAACCGGAATGAAGAAAATGATAGCGAATTATGTTTGACAAGGTATTAATTAGAAATTTAAAAGAAAGTTCCTCTAAAAATATTTTAAAGTTTATCTCCATTCATGATATATACATAATACACATATAAGGGCTCTATACATTTAAATATTAACAACATTCTAAATATCGGACATAGATATTGTAGGCAGATTTTATTCAATATTTCTATTCAAATAGATTCGTAGATTGTTTCTGTGATACATGTGGTTATTTCAAAATGTATGAGAAGATTATTTCATGCAATTAGTCAGTAACAATGAATACTACAAAAGAAATATATCACGTTGAATAGTTCACAGAAATTAAATGGAGTATTGTGATTCAGCATTTCTAAAAGATATAGGAATTATCACTGTACAAGTCTCAAGACGAATGTAATTGCTGCATTTGACAAAATTGAGCGAAAAACTTGAAACCTAAAATGTTATTCAGATCTAGAAATTTGTTTAAAATCGAATTGCAAAAGAAAAATGTTTAATAACCAGCGGGAGTGGTTTTCTCAAAACTTTCTCACATAATCTCTAATAAACAGCATTACAAGGTATTGGCGTACAATAGTTAAGAAAAATTGACTTTTTGCGTGAATTTAGCAATGTTACTGAATCCATCGTGTGATTCTTGGCGAGTTATTTGGCAATTAATCCCTGGCATCCAAAAATCGAATTTGTGTTTTAGACACATTTTTCTAAACAGATTGAAACAAAAAAACTGTCACAAAACTGAACTTGTAGTCACAAAATTCTTTACCAAATTTGGAAAATTTAAGTCACTGCGTTTCTGAATTACCATGCATGTATGTTTTCTGAAAATACAGACAAACAGACATCAACCCGTCCTTGGATTTGACTCAAAATTTGACAGGTGTCTACACAATAGATGATAAATCTGTGTACCGAATTTTATCTATCTAGTTCTCTTCATTCTGAAGTTATCTTATTAATTTGCATTGGAACAGTAAGACTAAGGAACTTCCTCCGAATAGATTTTTATCCAAAATTTGACAGAAATCATCAAATTTGGTTTGAGTACATATACCAATTTTTAACCGTTTAGCTCAAAGAATTTATGAGTTATCTTTGTCACAGACTGACATTTTCCAAAAATGTATTTTTCGAACTCAGGATGGTATAAAACGTGGAGATTTGTCAAAATATCGAATTCGAATTTTTTTGGCGATTACTATACTACGTATACGTAAAAATAAAATTTTTAATAAAAAAGAAAGAAAAAAACATTAAAAACGTGAAACGATCGATTGAATAACCATTTTTCATTTCTGTCTTCCCTGAAGCAGCTAATGGTAAGAACACAAAATTAAATGGAGAGAAATGAGAATAATTAATTGTTCACCATCGTTTTATATTTCAGTAGTTTCAGTGGAGCAACAGGCTGTGCTTGTTCCTGAGAGGATTTCGGTCGATCAAATACGACACGAATTCATCTCAGCGGCCGAAAAATACATCAAAGATATCGATCTGATGACTCGGAAGGAAAGATGTCTGCTCGTGGAAATCAAAGAATTCCTTCAACGAGAAGTAACTATCGATCTTCCTTCAGTTCGTTTAGTAAATAATCGTTCTTTAAACAAATTTTAATCAGACAGATTTATGCTAATTAAAAGTAAAATATATCGTTTGCTTTTCAACAAAGTTATTCTTTAAAATAAATAAATAAAATATTTTGTAGTCAAATCACTATAAATAATTGTCTTTTTGGATTTAGCAATAATGTGCGGAGTTATGCATTCTTAAAGTATCTGACTAAGTTCGAAGGGTTACAAAGAACAAATATTTTAATGTTTATTTGATGTTTTTTTATTAATAAAAGATGAATAAAAGTGAAATTGTTTAAAATTGTATTGTATTAAAATTAGTAAATTGTATTAAAATGGCTTTCGCCATTTAATACCTATAACTATTGCAGTTGAACAAAAATGACTTGCCGAATAAAATGACAAGTCATTTGAAATAAAATGACTTGTCAAATATGATAATAGTTTTATTAGACAAAAAATAATTTTTTAAAAAGTGCAAGTGGAAAAAAGGATTTCTTTTGCAATTTGAACGAAATTTTTGGAATGTCACGAAAATAGACATTATATAAAAGAAATAACTAGTAAAAATTTCAGATCAATGCCCGATTTTTTTTTTTTTTTTGAAAAATCGACTTTGTTTAAAAGAGTGAGGGAGAGGGATGGTCGTCAAAAAATGCTTAGTCACTATTCTAGGTAAATACTTTTCATTTTTTTAGAACTAAAAATCCTCAAAAAAATGTTAGTCCCAAAATGTTGATCCACGATTTCAAATGGTATCATAATGGTAAAAACTAAATTTAAAAAAAAAGTCTTTGTATCGACTGATTTTCGAAAAACATTAAATAGACCGTTAAGATAATTGGGAATTGCATTCAGTTTAAGTAATTGAGACAAAATAATAACTTCAAATTTGATTTTCATTTCTTTTTTCTGAAAGCAATTATTCTAAAAGTCATTATAATATCATTTGAATTATAGAGAAACATTTTTAGAATGGGAACTTTTATTCTGTCCGCGAATTCTGATTGATAGAAAAGTACTTACAAGCATTTTTTGAAACCGTCGTTTTATTTATTTTTTAATAAAGTCGAATTTCTTAGAAAATTATAAAGTTAATTATTACTTTTAATTATATACTTTCAATTATTTTCTCCTATGGAACAGTGCTTATACATAACTCTAAAATTTTTGTTCAAATTAAAAAAAATTCAAAATATTTTTCTAAATTTCAATATTTTTGAAATTTAATTAATTAATTTTTTTAATTCAAACTTTTGTTTTTGGATTAATAGCTTTTTATTTAAACAGAAAAAAAAAAACAGTGTTTCAACTTTCACCTCACTCTCCGCTCCTTATCCGGTAACATATCTGGATCAGAACCCTGTTTTGCAGAGCCATTTCATCAACTGTTATGGATTTTTTTCAAGTCAAATTATAATTCAATTGAATTGTTTCCTTGGATTATATCAAAGGATAATTTCTAAGGATAACTTTTTATACTTCGATTCAACTGTTGTCTTAGATTATATCCAAGGATAACTTCCATGAAATACTTTTTATAATTCGATTGAACTGTTTTCTTAGATTATTTCAGAGGATAACTTCTAAGGATAACTTTTTATAATTCGATTTACTTTTTCTATTTAAAAATTTTGCACGGAAAGAACAGTTTTTAGTAATTTTTTTTATTTCTATTACTTTTTATAATTAAAAATCTTGCACCAAAAGAATATGTTTTAATATTGTTTTTTTTATTTCTATTAATTTCTTTTTATAGTTAAATATCTTGCACTAAAAGAATATTTTTATATTGTTTTTTTTTTACATTTCTATTAATTACATTTCATAATTAAAAATTTTGCACTAAAAGAATATTTTTTAATATTGTTCTTTTTTTTTTCATTTCTGTTAATTACTTTTTATATTTAAAAAATATTGAACTAAAAGAATATCTTGAAAATATTTTTTTCAAATAAAAATATTTAAAATTCTTTTTGTGTATAGTTGTAAACAATTCACTGAAAAATTTAATGACGATTCTTTAAAAAATTAAAATTTCTAATCATAATTTTTTCTGTCAAATATAAATGATATTTCATATTTGTCTCCCTTTTTCTACTCGTAAAAGAAATCGTTTATGCTTTATAGCGCACAAATAGTCAAAACGGTGACTAAATACATCTCAAAGAGCAAATTTTAATAATGACAAATTTATATTAAATATTTTTTATTGATTTCGGTGAATTTTTGCTTGTATTTACCCGTTCTGTTATTTTTAAACATCGTCGAAAACAAAATCACAACATCATTAGATGGAATAAACAATAGCCTTTCTAATAAAATTTATTTTGAATATCTAACATAATTTACTGAATGCTGAGAAATTTTTTAAATCATAATCAGATTTCCAAAAAAAAAATTTTTTTTTAACGAAATTATTGTATCCAACACTTTAATTTAATTATATTTTCATTTTTTTAGGTAATAACTTTTAAAACGTCTTTTTTTAACTGTTATTATAGAACGAATTCAAAACATTTTTTGCAAATCTTTGAGAAACATTTATTTTCGTTTTTAACAGACACTTCGATTTTAGAATTTGGAAAAGGAAATTTAATTTTTAAGTTTCATAAGTGAAAAAAGTTTTTGATCAATTTTTTTGATGAGCTTAAGTTATTTTGATTAATAATTCAAACTATTTTGATAAATAAATTAAAACTATTTTGGAGAGAATAATGGCGGAAATTCTTGCTTCTCTCCAAGGCCAGCTCTCCTTCTCCGATTTGATGTGTCACGTGTCTTTTCAATCTTGGCAAAATGCCAAAAACTATAACCATTTTGTGCAATTCAAATTTAAAGATGGCTGCTGTACATTTTCTCCTTACATCTCCTTAAGCAAATTTAATTTTATGTTTCATAAGTGAAAAATATTTTTGATCAATTCGATTTGATGAGCTTAAGTTATTTTCATTAATAAGTTTAACTAATAATTAAAACTTTTTCCATAAATAAATTAAAACCATATTCGAGGGAATATGGCGGTAAATTTTCCTTCTCCCCAGGATCGGCTCTCCTCCCGATTTAATATGTCACGTGTCTTTTCAATCTTGGCAAAATGCCAATAATTCTAACCATATCATGCAATTTAAATTTTAAGATGGCTGCAGCAAACTTTCTACTTGCATTTCCCAATGTAACATTTTCTCACTTTTCCTTACACTTTTCTTCTTTTTTTCTTCTTCTTTCATTCTTTTTTTTTTCCCTTCTTCTTCTTTTATTCTTTTTCTCCCATTCTTTCATTTTCTTTGCGTCGATTTTTATCGTCTGTAGTTTCTCACACGATATCATAGTAAAGGAGAAAAAAAAAAAAAAAAACTTGCAAAATTGATATTTTTTTATATTGTTTGCGCAACTTCGTTTTAATTCTGGCTTTAGTTTTCGGTGACATTCCACGTCACAGACAACTATGTGGTAATTTAAATATATATGTGTTTTGTGTATGTGCTATGGCGCTCTACAGATCAGACCGTTTGAGCTACAGCTATCAAATTTGGCACATATGTACACTGCAGAATAGGAATATGCACCTCTGAGCGATCTGTTTTAAAATTTTATTTAATCAAATACAAATTTTATTGTTTTTCCCGATAATTTCAGAAAACATTACACCACAAAAATAATTTTTACGTTATCTTAAGATTCAAAAAATAAATGCATATCCTTTCAATGATAGCTATTATTTATCTATCTATCGTATAAATTTTAGTTTAATTTACCAAGTTTTGATCAGTTTTTTTAAAAAAATATTTTAATAACATTCCTGACAATTTATTTCACACAAAATAAAAAATAAAATTGCACCTGCACAAGCACGTTACATTTGCATAGAAAAAATAAACCTATTTTTATCAATGCATTGCCAACACGCTGATAAAAACTCAGATTAAAAGTTAACTTAGACTAGCAAACTAAACCTAGAAAAATGCAATTTTTAACGCATGTCTGCATGAAATATGAAACTTGATATTTTCTAGAAAAATAATTACAAAAATAAAAGATTTCTGTGATTTTTTAATAGTAATTCCAAAGTTAAGCCGAAATAGCAACCTTGCAAAAGCCTGTGAAAGTATAGGAATAAAATGGTTGTTTAGCATCCTGGAAAACAGGGGAAAAAAAGGTTTTTCTTTCAATGCAGCATGAACCGAAATTTTGACAAAAGATTTTAATAAGATTAACTGCACTGGAGAGTCTTATAAATATTACAGTGAGTGTTAAAAGTATGTGAATTTTTACCTCTTTACCTTTAATAATGTTCTTTGTTATGTTCTTTAATAATCTATATTTATAGAAAGCTCAATGAGTGTATGTTGGTGCTCTACAGGCCAGATCGTTCGACCTACATTTACCAAATTTGGCACATGCATACCTTGGAGATCGGGAATGTGCACCTGAGGAACCTTTTTTAAATTTTTAATTAGAATTTTAATTATTAATTAAAAACTAACTTTCCCGCCAAAAACTCTTTTCATATCCCCACCGCCAAATGAATAAGGCTTCATTTTTTTTTCCCACGCTAACGAGGATATGCTTAACATGTTTTCGGCCGATTATTTCAAACGATTTTGTTTATTTTCTTAGTGTTTGATGCATTTAAAATTAAACATTAATCGATCTTTAAGATTCATTCTGAAGTACTTTTGAATTTAGATAAAATAGAATAAAGGAAATTAAAAAATTCTATTCTGTTAGCGTTAGCCCAACTGGCGTAGAAAATTCATGCATTTGCGTTACCATAATTGGCGTTGAAAATTCATGCATGCGCATTGTGTTCTGATTGTTGACAACTCTATTTTCAACGGATACGGACTTGGTTTTGAAGGCTTAACATGTTTCCCACCGATTATTTCAAATGATTTTGTTTATTTTCTTAGAGTTTCATGCATTTAAAACTAAACATTGTTAATGAATTGATCTGTTCATGATGAATCTGAGAAAATTTTGTGGAAAACTTCTTGAGATATTACATAAATTAAGAAAGATATTCTTTAGTGCCCATAAGGTTTAAATACTCGGCGACTCTGTTTTCAGTACTTATATTTAAAAAAATGCTTCTTTTCAGTAAAAAAATATTCTCATATTAATTGCAATTTAACCATTTTTCCACTTTAATTTAAAGCATAAATTCTACGGGAGCTAACAGAAAATTAGAAAGATAAATATTACGTTATGGCTGAAGGCCTTTATAATTTGAATGAATTATATGATTATCAAAATTTGAAGCTTTAAAATATTTTCATGAAGAAGCTATTAAAATAGGTGTTACATAAAATATTTAATTATTAAAATTGTAACGAGCATTGAGATTGGCGAATCAGATGGTCGCCAAAGGCGGCTAGTGTTATAATAAAATATGCAGTTTTTAATCTTAATTGGGACGCTCAGACCCAGTGGCAAGGTATTGACCACGGAGCTGGATGGCTCCAGGTTTGAAATACGATCCATATGCGGGCATTTTGCATGCCAAATCTGACCAAACGTCTTCCCATTAGTGTGATGTGGAAGTTTGGAGAAGGGGTGCAAATTCAGGTGTCGTCCTCGTCATCTTACAGGGTTCAAATTTAGGCGGCCTGTCACAAAATATCCCTAATGTTGCTTTAAGTTTAGATCTGACGCATGAATAGTCACATTCTAGTTTATGTAATTTTTAAGAATTAACAATTTTTTTACAGTTTATTCACACAATTACTGAATAAAGCCACATGCACGATATTTATCCACTTAATACGCGGAATTACCTGCCATTGTGGGCAATATCTTGCAATTAAACTTGAGAAAATTAATTATTTTGTAATTGCTATGTTACTACTGCAAAACTTCGCATTTCTACACTCTTCCCTAAATGTTTTCATGTTTTGTTTTATCGATTATTATTTGGCACAAAATGCCAGCTTTTCCAAAATTGTAGTGAATTTTCATTATTCGATTCTTGAGTGGGTACAAATATGCTCTAAAACACATATTTTATTCATTTCCTGGTTTTCACTCAATTTACTTTTAAATTATATATAATAATAAACAATGTATAAAGTAATATAAAAGTCTATTTTTTCTCTTTTTTTGTGAATATTTTTTTATAAATTCAGATGCTGTTCTAATATGTTAAATAAATTTTATTTTTGTAAAAACAATAAAAGCTGTCATTTTTATAACTAAAACAAATGTATATGAAATTATGCTATATAAGCTTCTTTCATTCAATCTTTCTCTTATATTATTTTTTATAAGCAAAAGACGTCTTTTTAAATAATTTTATTTTCTACTATTTCGGGAGTTTTCAGATTTTGATGAAAAGTTTTTCATATAATGATTCGTAAATGCTCTCTATTTGATCAGTGAATTTTCATTCGTCAGATAGTAGTAGAATTTTCAAAACAAACACATAAATTTTAAAGGTAAAGATATATTTCATAATAATTTTTTTAAGAAAAAAATTGAGATAATTTTTTTTGAAAAAAAATTAGTATCATGATTAGAAATATTTCCTTTATTGTCTATACTTTTGCAGATATAACCTTGTATTTGAAAAAATAATAATACAAGAAATTTTATTTTTTCCGATATACAAGGAAGAAAACTTTCTATTTTTAAAAATAACGATTAAAAGTTAAAGATATCTATATACTCACTTTTGAAAAAAAAAAAACTTTCATCGCTGCTTTATAATTTCTTTAAGAATAAAATTCAAAATGTTCGTATCATTGTACTTCTATTATATTACTAAAAAAAAGAAGAATAAAAAAAAAGATAATTCCTTTGAAAAGAAAATTTTCATCCCTGTTACATACTTTTCAATAATAAAATTCAACATGTTCAAATCATTGTGCTTTTATCATACAACTCGAAAAAAAAAAAAAAAGATAGTACTTTTATTAGGAAAAAAAATGGGGAGGAAATTCATTAGCAAAAATTTATTTTACGGAAGCGATCCATATTTGCAATACAAGAATTTTTGTCTTTTAAAATTTTTTTAAATAATTTAATAATTAATTACTAAAATTATTTATTAACTACAACTTCTTGTATAGTTTATAAAAAAATAATTGATTGTATAGATTTTAAAGAGTTTTTAATTAATCAATATTTCCATTAGTTAAAAAATCATTTAAATAATTATGTTTAATATTAAATTTATAACTGATATTTCCTACATTCTTAAAACTTATTTATGAATATTCACAGAATTTTTGTTGTAAAATTAAGAATTGGGCAATGCAGGTTTAAAAAATTGTTTGTATTACATTGTAATTATACTTTAGTCTCAAGGTGCTAGGGAAGCATTAATTCTTTGTATTAAAAAAAAAAACGAATATGCGCATCATTATTAACGTAATATATACCTCTTTCACATGTTTTAAGGGAAGATGAATCAAAAATGAACTCTTTCTTACAAAAAGCACTGCAAAAGAAATTGAAAATAGAGTCAATTATAGAAGAGACGATTTCTGAACTTAATGTGAAGAGACAAAGTGACAAAGTTTTTAAAGCCTATAAACTCTTTAGCCATAATCTTTTCGGGCATTTTTCTTTCTCTAGGTTCAGTGGTCAGTGCAAATAATTGACCGTTGTTTGCAGAAATCTGATATACGAGTAAGAAACTTCTAGATGCAAAAATCTCAGAACTTAAAACTGTATTATGTGAGCTAAAGAAATTTGCTTAAATAAGATGCTCTAAATAAAGCACTTCTTTACCTTTAATGTCTTTTTTTCAATACAAAAGTAAGAATTTATATATTTTTAATCTTAGCTAATTTCCTTTTATTTTTTCAATTCAAAATTCTAGCAAAAACTTCCACATATTTTGATCCAAGAACAGTGTCCAGATTTTTCTCTTTGTTGTAATTGCCTAGTAAAATATGTATCTAACACTTTCTAAATCCACGAATTATTTACAAAACAATATTTTTATTTTTATAAATATTTCCCATGTCTCTTTGATAAAATTTTAAAAAATTAAAATAATACACCCGAGATATTTTATAAAAACGGGGGGATGCTTGCCAATATGTAATCTTCATTCCGTATGGGTATATTTTTCAGAAGATCACTTTCAATACAAATAAAATGTTAAATGAAAAAACGTACTTTTTCTGTGAATTATTCTATCAATTGTGGCTTATTTATATTTCGAAAATACTATTAATTTGAGAAAATGGAATTGATAAGCCACAACTGATGAGCATTTTCAGATTTGAGGTTTTTTGGTTCATATTATTCCAACTATTTTAACACAATAGACACAAATAAATTTGTATAATATGCACCATCAGATTTGTTAAAGCAAATTCGAACTATATCTAGAAATGTACAATCATCACATATTCTAAAGTGGAATATAATTGCATTTCTTGGCACTTACAAGAGACTGACCTTAAACTTCAAGCAGACAAGTGCATTTGCTGTGAGGCAGAAAGTACAGATCAGACCACAGAACAAGAAAAAAATAATAGATTATTCAGATTTTTTCCCAATTCAGTAAATAAATGCTTAAAGCTAACCCAGTTAATTCTGAAGGGGATTTATGTACTTTGTTTATTTGTAATATCTTGATTAAAATAGTATTCTCTGTATACACTTAGTTACAAACAGTAAGGATATTAAATAAACTATCATTATAGTTCTCGATAACCTTCTTCGGTAGTGTCCAAAGGTCTGCCATCTTCCTTTACTCCCATTTCCTTTCGTCCAATCCGCACATTCCTCTACCACTTGTTTTTCACTAAAAAATCTTACACTGGAGGGGGAGAGAAAGTTCTTTGAACTCTGCTGCTGTTTGGGGACGTTACAAGGTCAAATTGCTTAAGAGCGAAAGCAGGGGGAATTCATGTAAACTTACTATATATGCTTTGAGATATCAATACAAAACAAGTTAATTTTTCACACTCGAAATGTTTTTCAACGAATCGACCTAAAGTAAATTACAGCAATTTTATTAATATTTGAATCTGTATAAAAATTTAGAAACCGCTCATTTAAAAATTGATGGGTAATTTTTTTTCTTCCAGTCGTGAGTTATTGAACATTTGAAACTTTCCTTATAAATGTAACCGGAAACTGTACTCCTTCAAGACATTTAGCAAAGGTTGGTTCAGTGGTCTTGTTTTCGGATTCGGAATATCATAAGAAAGAGTATCAAAGGGTAGATCGCGAGGGAGAATATTCATTTCTATGAATGAAACCTAGCATACATAAAAGTAGTATAACTGTCAGTAAATAACTCACATGACAAAACAAAAGTAGAGGCGGCGCCAGAGGTTTGCCAACGGGGAAACAAGCCAAATCTGACAGGGGGGGGAGGAAGTACAATTTCTCTAATCCAGTTTCAAAATAACTCATAACAATTAATTTTTACATTTAATTAAAAGAAATTAAGTATTATTTAGCTTCTTTTTTTTATTCAGATATTGACCCTTTCTCTCATTGTTAAAAATTTATAAAGATATTTATATAAAAAAAATGTTCTCAGTTTCTTTTACAGACCATCAAAAGATTGTCAATATTTGAGTCTATTTTTTTATGAGACTTTTAAGATTTACTCTATCTGAGATCTAATTTTGGAAAAAATATATTTATATTTCATTCTATATTGTAGTATGTAGATAGAAACACAGATTAAATCAGAACGACCTGTCATGCTAAACGGACAAATGCATATTCTGATCATGGAAGTTATATAAAATGAATGTAGAGATTAAATTCAAAAAGTTTTATAAAAGAATGTTTTTAGAAATCCAAAATAATAAATTAAATACTATAACTAATCAATAGGACTCTTAAAATTCACTAGAGCAATTTGAAGAAGCTCCCTTGGGTCATTTGGAGAAAGAGAAGTCAAATTACATTTTCCATACTTCGCTGAATAATAAAATTTTACAGTCTAGCAGTTTCAACTCAGATCACAAATACCCTTTTTCACAAATACGGTGGAATTAAATTTAAGTTTCCATTTCCTCTCTCAAATTATATATATATAATGATATTTTTAAAAAATCTAATTTAAATCCTAATTAATTTCCTAATTTTTGTCTTAATTTAACCCCAATTACCTTCATTTTAAAATGGTCTCTTATTTCCTGATCCAATTCCACTTTTTATTGAATTATAAACGCACTATATAAAACTACTCACTGCAGCATTTCCTCAAGCTCAGTGTGAAGGGATAAAATTCCATCAAGCCTCATTCCGACAACCTATTGTCTTTACAGATATGGTTGTAAATCTGCCAACTGACCCATTGTAGAACCACCCCCACCTATGGACGTAAATCGAGAGCTTCCCTCAAATTATCTGTAAAAGGAACAGACATCAAAGAACCCCGGAAAACCACAGGAGATGGGAGAAACGGTAAATTGTGTCTGAAGATATGCACAGACCGGCAGAATTGGGCTTAATGCTTATCACATTATTTAAAAGATACTTAAATTTCCCTTTCCGAAAACAACAGGTGTCAAAGAAATTCCTATCAAAATCTCATTATAAAATCACTGAGGGAAATTTTTTTTGTCTTTTTTGCTCTTCTGCACTATCGCAATGTAAACGGAAGTCAGTTTTATCATCGCTTCTTGTACATAAATTATGCCTAAAATAAATTGAGTATAAAATTCTTCTATTCGAGATGCTTCTGCTAAAATATGGTTACACACACACGCATATACACGTAGCCGGTAGCAAAAATCACGATTATTGAATTGTAGATATTCTACTGAAAAGATTTTACAGATTTGGAATTAAGATATTAAATAAAAATAAAGTAAAAAAGGTTAGAGTATAAAAAACATTTTATTATCGTCATTATAGTTAAGTTCTTTCTAAGAGAGCCATCTTCTCTTCGTCGTCTTATATCGAGCCTGGCATCCAACCCACAAATTCTGATCGAATCCGTTAGTGACGCTGGTGAGTAAATTGTTTCAATCAGGGATGTTAGCCTACCACCACAACTCGGCCTCCTCGTCTGGTCCTCCAGAGGATATTACAAATATACAGAAAAAAAAAAAAAAATGCAGAGTTTTGAAAATGAAGTGTTAATGATAGTAGAGTTTCGACGTCATGTTTCAGGTTTTCAGATGCTCAGCACATGTCGCTGTGCGAAGGGATCATTCGTGATTCCTCTTTGATAATGTCATAGGTATTTCCACCTTTTACTCTAGAGATCCTGTAGGGTCCTAGATACTTAGGCTTTAGTTTTAAGTGCGGTCCAAACTGGGGTGCTTTTAATGGCGACAAGATCCCCAACTCTATAAGATTTTGGTTCCCGTCTTCCTAAGTTGTATGTCTTCGATTTTCGTCTTGAATCTTGATCTGTTGTTTCGCATGTTTTCTCAGTTTATCTCTTTGAACAAAATTAGCTTGAAATTCAGCTTCGACTATTTCTTTGAACTTATTCAGGTTTCTAATATTCATCTTCTTACCAAAACGAAATTTGAAAAGTGTGGTGTCTATGCTTCGTTGACAGGTGGAAATTATTGTTTGCTGTAGTTCATTTGTGAATTTATACCATTTGCTTGGATTTTCCAACGATGATTTTGAAAGAATTAATATGATAATCTAGCTGATACGTTCAATTTGTCCATTAGCTCTTGGCAGGCCAGTAGTAATTGAATGATGTTTTGGCGCAATAATAAGCAAAGTCGCTAGGGGTAGAAGCCGTACATTTGACGAAGATTATTTGGGAAAAGCTTCCAAACACGGTCTTTTGGATTTCCAACTTTGTAATTACTTCGATAGATGTGCTTTTCGTAGGATAAATCCATACAAACTTTAAAAAAAAGTGCCAATGATTGCTAAAACATGCTACAATTTTATGACTCTCCAAAGGTCCGCGATGATGTATGTGATATGTGTGTCTCCCTTATGTAACGGGAGCAGCAGACTTTCCTTCTTTCCTCTTCTATTATTTACGAGAATACAATGCACACAGTTTGATATGATATTCTTTACTTTCTGTCTAAGTTTAGGAATGAAATAATAGTTCTTGAAGGTGCAGTTATTTACTCCCAATACGCATTTTCCCATGTGTATTTCTTATAATTTCGTTTTGAATACTATCAGGAACAATTACAAACTCTTTATCGTCAACAAATTTATGCAAAATTCCATTTCGATTGCAACAGTCTTCAAAATTCGAAATTCTTACCAATTCCTTGATTGCTGTTATTTCACCATCATTATCTTAGGCTGATTTTAATCTTGGTAAGATGTTATCGAATGAGATACAAAATAATCAATGGGAGATCTACTTAAGACGTCAGCATGAACCATTCGTGAACCGGAACGATGCTCAATGACGTAAGCGAATTCTTGTAGCAATACAACCTGTAACAATTTTGAATGGGATTCCTAATAATGTATATACGGAATTTCTTTACATCTTCTATAATTAAGTTCCTCTTCAAGAGCTTCAAATTCATAACTAGAATACTTCTTTTAGGCACCTGTTGTTCTCGTACTCACAGAATAGGCGGGATGCAAGTTTTGGCCATTAGACGATTTTTACCTTAAAATAAATAGCACTATATCTCTCTAAACAAGCGTTGGAAAGCACTTCAGTTTCGTAGCTAGGATTGTAAATTCTTATTACAGATTTTTCTGCTAACAGTGACTTCATTTGAATAAAAGAATGTATTTCCTCTGCACCAAATTTATACTTTAGGTCTTTTTTCAAGAGGTTATTCAGTGGTCTAGCAATAATGGAATATTTTGGATAAACCTTTGGAAGTATCTAGTTGGTCCTAAGAAACTGTTGTTTTAAATTTGTTGGTTTCGGAAAATTAAAGACAGCTTTAGTTTTTAGAGTAGATGGGAAGATTTTATCTCTTCTATAACATGGCCTGAAAACTCGATTTCTCAAAGTTGATCTCTAGTCTGCATTCGTTTATGAACTTGTTCAATTCCATCTTCAAACGAGGAAAATAAAATTCTAATATCGTCCATAAAGGACAAAACAACACCATCATTAATCATAGGTTGAAAAATAGAGTTTATATACCTCTAAAACACGTCTGGAGACTTACACAGTCCAAATGGAACTTTGAGAAATTGGTGCTGACCTTCATGAGCGATGAACGAAGTATATTTTTTACTATCTTTGTTTACATCAATATGGTAGAATACATTTTTGAGATCAATAGTATACTAAAGAAGAGCGATTCCTGCAAATATCTGTCTAATATATCCACGATTAGTGGAAGGGGAAATCTATCGTTTACAAAGATAATAATCTCCAATAATCGATGCAAACACGAGGGATTTCATCTGTCTTTCTCATGATTACAACTGTGCAACAGTATTCTGAAGAACATGGTTCAACAATCCCTTGTTCTAACCATTCAGCTACTTGAGCTTTGACAATTTCTATTTCCGAAAATGGTAGTCTACGAGGCTGATGAAATAAAAATTCGTTACTTTTTGCCAAAATGTTTAATTCAACGCTTGTTGTTTTAGTTTTGTACGGTGGGTAACTTGAAATTGATTGTTGTACCTTAACTTTAAAAGTATTCGGAACATCTATGTTAAGTTCATCATCATTCGGAGTCACCTCAATCGGTAAGCGGATAATGTCTGCATTTCGATATCTGAATAATTAATTTCAATATTATGAATAGCAAGGCTTTTATTAAGATTACTTCAATAATCATTGTCACATTGCACATCATAAATCTTATTCATATTCATATTACACAGCAGGAGAAAACATCTCTATTTACACTTTCACATTGCATGGAAGAATAATTCTTCTTTTTCTTTCCTTTTTCAAAATCATGTTTAGTTGCCGAATTTTATTCCCTGCTGTCCGATTCAAACGTAATACCTGTACCAAAACTTTTTGGCCAGATGTTCAAGGTCGTAGAATAGAAACAGAATTCTATATGCTACATCCGGTTTCACGCCGTCAAAAAGGATATTTAGTATATTACATATACAGTTGAGCGAAAATGAATCATTAAGGTTTTTTAATTTCTTTTCAAATTCATGGCTCTCGGTTAGAAAACAAAAGACGAAAAAATTTGTTATTCGCTTACAATTTGAGAGATCTTCATCAGAATTCAAAATAAAGTTATACATTATTCTTATTATTTCAACTCTACAATTTTTCAGTGCAATGTTAATGCGTTTTTACCATTTTGAGATGAACCGCAAATCCAAACTGAACAAGAATTATTGAAATCTGTTCATTCTAATTTAATAGAAGATATAATATTTGTATAATAACGGACACAGATGCCTAGATAATCAATTTTAATGGCGTCAAAGTCACTGTTTAAAGCAAATGCATCATCGTCATTAAAATTTAAAAACAACAACCAAGGAAGAACATATATATTAATAAGGGATAAAGCTTTTTTTTCACTATAAAAATCAATAATTTAGAGAAAAAATTTAACTCGTAAATTAGTTTAAGCTGTATTTAATTTTTACTATCAAAGATAAATTAATGGTTTGGATCTAAAAAAATATAAAAAGAAACTTTTTAGGAAATTTTTCGTTAAGAGTATATGATTTGTAATTTAAAATCGAATTAAAGCTTTCTCGTTGAGTATATAGGTAATTCGTAATTCTATAATTATTTTTGGGAAATTGTGTGCTTGAATTTTGTCTAACCTTTCTGAAGTTAGTTCTCAATCTCATAACTTTGCCTATCTTCCCTGCCATCTCGGAAAGCTGAATGAATGAAGAATATTCATGAAAATCATCGGGCATATACTTACATAAAATGGCATCCAAGAACAAATGCAAAGCAGAGTTTTACCATTTCCCCCCTTACACCGCTTAAAAATACACCAAACATTTTTTTTCCTGAAATTTTAAGCCGTCAGTCTGAATGTGCTTTGTATATTTATATTTCCTTATGTTAAACACTATTATTTTTTATTGGTTTTCACTACAATTTTTATTTCTTATTATCATTAATATCTTAATTGGCAGCAAATTTCGCGTTCATTTTGTTTTACTATTAATGTTAATGACAATAGTATTGTTTTTCTATTTAAAAAAATAATTTGCCTCAGAAAACTGGAGGCTTAAGTTTATTTAAAATAATTTATTTTTGCCAAAATAAAATTATATTTTTGTATAAAGGTTTGGCCAAAAATTCAAGATACTAATTAATTAACTATGTTAATTAATTCGGTTAATCATCTAATTTCAATAATTCGATCCATCAGGCTTCTTTATGCATGAATATCAAATTTCGTTCCGAAATTAGCAATAGTTCTCCAGATATATTTAATTTTGCTTTCTGAAAATTCTGCCCCCCCCAAAAAAAAACAACAACAACAACGGAGACCATATATTAAACGAGTCTCAGAGTGTTTAAAGGAGAAAAAGGGGGAAAAAAAATCAACGATTTTTATTTACAGGAATTTCGGAAGAATGAATGACATGATTCAAAATTTGTCCTTAGTATGAGTATGGTTTTTCAAGTTATAGATTTTTTTTGGGGTTTTTTATTTAAATATTGAAGCATTTCCATTACTTTTAAATCAATTCATCATTCAATATTTTTATTTGATCCCGTCCTAAATAATTAACAGCTATTTTAATTTTCTCAACGAATGAAATACGTTGCTTATTTTAATAGCAAATAAAATACGTTCTTTAATTATTTTTTCAAAATAGCTGATTGGTGAGATGCCTTTACCGTAAAGACGTTTCAAATCAATGAAATTATCAGTGTTTATTAAAAGGAGGTAATTTTATTTTCAGTGGAAAACGATTGTTAATCAGATAGGAGCTTTATTAAGTTTCATAAGATTATTTTATTATTATAAGAATATTATGCATTTAGTTTTTACATAGAATTCAACAATATTTTAATTATTTCAATGATCTAAGCAAATGTTAAAAATTTAAAGATTTATCTAACTACACTGTAATCACCAGAATTGTATATCTGTGTTAAATTTTGAAATTCAAGTTCTATTAGAAGATCGTGCCTCTTCATCTGTTTTTTCCCTAGGTATTGAAACGTGATTATTCATAAATAAAATATGCCAGGAACTTGCAATTCAGTTCGCAACTCAGCTGTACTTGATCAAATTTTAGATTCGAGTAGAACAGACGAGATTAAAAAAGCATACGTGGAATTTAGAATCGTGAGTACGCTGAAAATTTTTGATAGACTACATGATACTTCAGTCCTTTTTTTCTTCTTTTTAAACAATATTTGAAGCCTGAATGTGCAATCTATAAACAGCGTGATGAAGTGTCGAAGACCACTCATTGAAACAAAGGAGAAATATTTGTACTGTAAAGAGCGCCGTAATAATGACTGAATGATGGTCATTCTTTATGCTACGTAACGACTGTTGTAATCACGACGAACAAATACAAACGAATACAGACTGGCAATATTTTTTGAATTAAGAGTTTAACCTCTAGCTTACGGCTGGTACAACAGTTGTACCAGATTTATTTTTATCTTTCCTTACGGCGCGGTGCAACAGTTGTACCAGTAACGAGTTAGAATTTCGTTCCCCCACTTGAACTTTCCAGCTGAACCCTAATTGCCTCATAAAATCGCTTCCCTTTTGTGTCGCACCCCTTAGGGTCAGGAGATTTCGTCAAGCAGGTATTATTATCACTTGTTGGCGCTAATGAGTCTTGTGAACCCTGCTTTGGCGGCATTTTTTTAAAGTAACATACCTAAGAGGTATGGAATGAGTTTGCATAGTTTCATTTGTGGGAAATACTCGTTGAAAACTTTCGTCTTTCCCCCTGTTTCTTAATTTTTTAACTTTATAAATTCCTTAATATTTTAACTTAATATAATTTTGTAACTTTATAATAATATATGGTTATAGTTGGGCCCATCTATTTGTCTAAATATTTGAACCAAGAATTTACTTGAAAGAATTCACTAATCATTTGAACAAAAAGAATTTCTGACGGAATAGTATTATTAAGGTAATCGGCACCCTAGACAAATTGTTACTTCTTCGCTCCCATTCGTCACAAATGATGCAGAAAAACTAAATAAAACCTCGTTTTTTTTTTTTTTTTTCACTCTGTCCTTATATTTTACATTGAAAATGACAAAACACTTTGTTTTGTCTTCATGTTTACCCCTCCCCCTTTTACAATAGGCTTGGGCATACATGTATACTTCCCAGTCACTATGTATTAGTCTAACACAGTATTAAGACGACCTACCATTTTTTCCAGCTTTAAATTTTAATACCTGAACTGGATATATTCCTGCTAAAAATACATTTTGGTTTTGATTTTTAAGTAAGCTGTCGGTTTTACCATTAATTTTCATAATTTATGAAATCGATTGATTTTATAATTAATCATTCATTAAAAGTTATAATTCTACTTTTAAAATATTGAAGGAGGTTGTTAAAATCTATCAAAAATAATGATTATTAGTTCTTCTATATCAGAAGAAAAATATTAAAATCTTTATACCTTCATTTCAATCCACTGAGGCACTTAATTTATTCTAGAAATATTGGTATTGAAATGAAATAAAGTAGCTGCATAAAAAAGTCAGGAATTCTAGATTTAATTTTAAGCATTTCTGAAAGATAATCCAAATCAGCTGCTAGTAAAACTTGTATTTAATAACGAATGCTGATCATTTAGAATGCCAGATATATTGTTTAAAGTTTTTTTTAAAGTGTTTTGTTAACTACTTTTCAAAGTAATATTAGCGCAATGTAATCTTATGTATCGAATTCTAAGTAAACCATATCTAATCTTACTTTTTAAAATTTAATTGTCTTTAATCTGGTGATTACCTACGTATTAGTAAACTTTTCTGCAGAAAAATAATTTTTCGTTATTTATTGTCTGCAAAATTGAGCATAGTTTCCAAAAATACTACACTGCAAAAAGTAATTAAAATTCTCAGCAAAAAAAAAAAAAAAAAAAAAATCACTACTATAAATTGTAAGAATTGACAATAGAATAGGAAAACGTTACTAATAATTATATTAAAAACCGTTCAAACTATGTTAGGAATAAAAATTATATTCGATTTCTATGGGAGCAATATAATATTATAAAATCTTTTAAAGATGTTTTTAATTTACAAAACAGCAGATAGTTGCTATCTGCGTGATGCACGAAGAGATGGGAATACTTTTAAAAAGAAGATATAAATAATTAGGATCTTTAATACATTATATATAAATCGTTACATTTTATTAAAATTGATGAGTTAAAATTATAAAAATAAAATAAAATTCACAATGATGTGTTCAAACGTTGTCAGCTAAATTAACAGCTTCAGTAATGCTTGAGAAATTGATTTAATTTTAAATATAATTGAAGAATTTTAAAAGTATTCTTTAATGTACTAAACTATTCAGCAGATATCGTATTTGCAATTTATTTATTATTGCAATTTCTCCTGCAGAATTGCTATTATAATTTTCAGGGGAAAAAATAAAATAAAACTGAGATTAAAAGCCTTCTCTAGGATTCGGACAAGCCGAAACCACAAAAAAAGAAAAAAAAAAAAAAAAAAAAGCAATCCGCTTACTACGGAGGGGACAGATGACCATTAACTCTACGGGGGGTTGAAATCGAAGAGGTTATTTTCAACAAGCGCCTTTAAAAGAAGGGCAAAGCATTTTCTAGTTTCTCTCACTGAATGCCCGCATTCAAAGTAACTTTTTCGAGTTTGGGTTGCCGAAGCTTAAAATTGTACTTGCAGTTGAGAAGAAGAGAATGCTTTATGATTCTGAGGGAATCATTTTAAGAACATTTAAAAATATCCTCACTGTAATTAAAGAAATCTCTGATCGAAGAAATGAGTATTCAACATCAAGCCACTGAATGTATAATTAATTAATTTCATCATCTTAACGTTAATTAACTTACTGAATGATATGAAATGGTGCGGATTCCTTTAGTTTTCTATTTCATTTACTTGAAAACGATAATTGCTGTAGAGATTAAAAATTGATTATACTTTCCTACAGTCAAATTTTAAATAGTTGAGCGTGAAAAAAAAATTTAAAAGAAAGTAAAATTTATGTTAAATTAAAATAATCTTCTGATCTGAAAAAAAAAAAAAAATGCCAAAGCGATATTATAATGGTTGTTGAAGATCGTGTTTCACGATGCGTAGATTTATAAATTTCCTCAAAAAGTGGACGTTACAAATCGACTATGGGAATTTAATATTTTTGCGAATATTTCGAAAACTATTTGAGGTATACTCACAATTTTTAGGATTCCTACATTTTAGCATGTCATCTTTTCTCCTGTGCAATAATTTTACTATGCACTCATTTACAACATTTAAAATTTATAAAAATACTGAATTTGCATTATTTATGAATTTATTATTATTATTATTTTTTAGATGTTATGAAATAAAAGAAGTTTTCTTTTTGTGAGTGAAATTTTTTTTTGAATAATATATTATAGTTTCCGATATACCGTCGAAAGACTAATGGGAAAGATATAGGGTTTTGAAAGCTTAATTTTTCAAAATCTCTCAAAATTATCATCAGATTTTTATAAAATTTTATTAGGAGCTTCTTTTTGTGACAACAAATATATTCAAAAATTAACAAAAAAAAAAAAAACGCTAGCTGTAATGGAAGAACTTGGAGATAATAGTTAATTAACTATGTTTATGTTAATTAACTTGGTTAATGAGTTTATTGATTGGAACACGTCTCCCTTGAATTCATTTCCATCGATACCAATTTTGTGAAGATGCAATAATTAAATAGAGACGTTAAGAAGTGTTTCTTTTTTTGTTGTTGACGACTGTACTGTAATGCATTTTTTGCAATAAAATTTATTGATGACAATATTCTATGAAACTAAATGTGGAACATTAGTTCATGCATTATAACTTTTTTTTTTTTGTTAATGGCGGCAATGCCAACCTAGCATCACAAATTTTACTTACATATTTGCAAGGCCTTCTGAGACCTATTCTCTTTCGCTGCATTTTTTTATAACGTGTTTGGTACAATAACGATTTTTATTTAAAAAAAAGAAACAAACGATTGTCGTATTTTTAGCGTAAAAGTTATGTTGATTTTATTGCTATAGTAGGACAATTACAAAACGAATATGAAGCAAGTTCATTCGAATATTTAATGAAGATCAAATAAAAAAATACTATTTTTCCTGCATTCTTCAAATAGGTTGTGTTTCTATAAGAAATCTATCAAGAAACAAGAACTAACAAATATTTGCCAAAAAGAATATATATAAAAAAACTTTTCAATCAAGCAAGCAATTTTCTCTGTTTAAAAAATTTGAGGGAAAATGGCGGAAAAAGCTTCAGCAATATCAATATATTTCGAAAATATCTAAACAGCGTAATTATTTGAAATTCTTTATTAAAATAACAGTAAGAAAAAAAAATTCGAATCTACTTATTTGATGAACTGACGTTAAAAAAAGTTTAAATAAATCAACTGTTAGAATTCAACGCATCTTATTCAGAATTTAACCTTACAGTATTAATTTTTCTAAGTTAATTTTGTTCCTCAATAAAAATGCATTTGAAATAAAAGATATACATTAAAAAAATATATATGCTATCTTTTTTTTCGTATTCTATCCTAAAGATTCAAATTCTAAATAAACATGGTATTATGAATCCAATTTCAGCAAAAAATGCAATCAATAAATAATTATTATTAAACAATTGTTTTCGATAAAATTGTTTGCTTTTTTTTGTTGTTTTTGAGTCATTTTTTTGAATTTCGCGTAATCGAGACGGCATGGTTTATATGATCTCTATTTGAACCAGAAGCTACTCCTTGTACTATGGAAGTATCGATTGGCGCCATGCAGACGCCATCTTGATATCGATCGTTTTACTGCATGATGCCTCTCTCTCTCTCACCCCATGAATATGCCCTTATTAAATATTGCGCAGTAAAGAGAAAATTAGAATTTATGTACTACTTTGGTAATACTGAGAAGTTCGAAATTGTTTTTAAAAAAATTAAAAGTTTGTTATTTATTAATGAATATAATAGAAATTAAAAAAAATTATTAATGCAAAAATTTGAAATGTACTTATTGAACACAATTTATTAATTATTAATATCTGATAAAAAGGACATAAGAGAAGTTAGATATAATTTGAAGAAAATAAATATGTAATGACATAAATTTCTAATTTTTAGCAAATTTCAATTAAATATAAAATTTTAAGGAGTAATAAAAACATTGCTAAACAATTTTGAAAAGATTTATCAAAGGTCAGTTAATATTTTTGATGGATATTAACTTTACAAATATTAATTGATAGGAAATTTTATACATTTTAGTATTTTTATTTGGAAAAAATTTTCATTCACATTCATTCTTTTTTATCAAATTAAATTTAACATTTTAGAACATGTATAGGAAAATAAAGATTTCTTTTGCCACACAAAATCATCCATGAATAATACCAATTTAAAATTTTTAAGTGCATGGAAGACTCATAAAATTTCAATTTCAGGAAAATTAAAAAAGTATTTCTTTTCTAAGTTATAGATACTCTGATAAAATGTTTTAATATAATTGCCTATTTAGAGCAAAGAATTGTAGAATATATTCAAAAGATTGTATGCAAGTTAACCCTTTCTAACTTGAATGTATATTTACTTCATTGCATTAGTAATATTATTCTTTTAAACACCTATTTTAAATAGGGTTATAGTTAATAAGATTTAAACAGGGTTAAAACACCTATTTTAAATGTCCTAATTTCATAAAATAAAATCTTATTTCTAAAATCATATAAGATTTGTTTGATATTAATATATGCTTTAATACAACAAATATAATTGTTTTGAGTTAGTATAAGATTTTGTGCTCATAAAGATAATTCTTTATAAATACTTAGATAAGAGTTTTCCTATTGATTACTTGAGTGCAATTTTATATCACTGTGGAATGGAATAATAATATACATAAGCATTATTTACTAATAAACAGAAAATTATTGATACATATCTAGAAAATAAATAGCTAAAAATTTTCTCCCCTTAATACTAATCACTATTGGTTATATTTACTGCATTTGAACTTAACTACATTAAATACTAAATATTTTTAATAGTCAATAAAAATACTTGCATTAATAGTTTTGTGTTAAATTACTGAGAATTCAGAAGGGGAATTCATTTTTGTTTCCACAAAGAACCAGATGAAAATAATAATTTAAATAAATATATATAAAAACCATATCATGCATCTTTTATCATACTAATGGAAGTATAATTGCTTTCATAGAAAACACATATAAAGACAAAATTCAGTCACTAAAAAGCAGCTCCAGTTTGCATTAATATTTGGTGTTATAAATTTTGTTTATTACTTAATTCTGAAGAGCTTGAAAATTTACATAATCTACTTTTTAATAGCTTATCTTTCAAAATTATGTGATTTAAAATATTGATCCACAAGCACATACTTCAATCTTTTGTGATATTCTCTGTACCTGCAATCTGTATATACTGAATCATAATACAAATTTTAATGTTATATAAATTCTAATGCTAATACTTGCCAAATTAATAGTCTTTTTTTGTTTTGATATTATATACATTTAAATCAGTAAAGATGAAGTAATCACATACCAAATATAAATTTATAAAAGGTTATTTAAATAATGAAATTTATATTTTTATTTCAAAATCATAAAATATTCATACTTAAACTGTTCTAAAATAGTATAACCTGTTGATATTTCTGATCTGAATATATCTTATTCAGTATATTTTTAAAAATGTAACCAACTATATTCATAAAATAAAAAAAGTATGTATCAAATTGTTCTTACAGGTTAATATTTTCCCACAGAATTCAAATGACAACATTAAAAAAATATACATGAAATTGTGACTTATATTTGCTTTATTTTATGAAGTCAAAGAAACAAACATTACTAAAATTTTCAGAATAGAATGAAAGAGTTGAGAATGTAACTCCATCATTTTACACTTATTACTCAACAGAAACATAAAGAAAAAAAATGAATATCTTTTAATAATAAAATAATTACTGACAATTTTTCTTCCTTATTTATTAAAATACTATTATTGTTAAAATAGTAATTTACCAAAAATACTCTTGGAGCAAACATAATCACTTTTAATGATTAGAAGTGCTAATAATAATTTCCCCCAACTATTTTATAGGTGAAAAACAAAATGAATGTAACTAAATAAAATGAATAAACAGCTATTTGATCAAAATAAATGTACTGGAGTAAATGTTAAAATAAACACAAAAAAATTGCAAGATAAAATTAAAATATTCAGAAAGAGAAGTGGTAAACACAGATTTCATATGTGGATGGAAAAATAATTTTTTCTAAAAAACGGTTAGTATTAAAAACATGAAAATGATTGATTACAAGTAATGCACATAAAATGCTGAATTCATTGACATAAAGCTTATTAATGTTGATATTCATTAGAAAAGAGTATGTGTTGTTGAGGCATGAATAAGATATCCTTGCAATATGATAACAATCAGATAATGATTTTTTTAGATAACAATTATTTTTTAGCCATAAAAAATCTGAAGTTGTTGCTTTATTATTATCACTAAAACAAGCACATTTCTCTAAATAGCTGCCCTTTAAATTATGAAGTATATCAAAAATTACTTTATTATTTTTGTATTTGTAATAAATATAATAAAAGTAAAAATTTTTAATTCAGAGTAGACATATCTTAGAAACTAAAAATTCGTAAAACTAAGATGATATTAATGCATTGTTATTATAACGAATTTCTCTGCATGAGAAACGTTTCCTCTTATTTAAGTATCGCTTATAAAAGGCATCGATTTAATTAAAATTGAAAGAAACTAATATTTATTCCACAATATTATGATTAAAATTTTAGCAATCAAGAGAAAAATGGAAAACAAAATTTTAACGGATCGATTCGAATAAAAATGTAACAGTTATAGATGATTTGGCGAATTATCGCCAAAAGTGATCAAAACTGAAAATAATGAGTTTTTATAATTTCCTGATAATCTTCATTAAGGTATAGTATTTATTTTTTGATTTTATTGTTATCTTTATAATATCCCTTGATGAAAAGAATATTTACATGAATAATTCTTAAAATAGCTTATAGGTTTATTGAAACAAAGGAAAAGAGATACCATTTCACGATACAATATAGTTATCACGTATAAAATATGATTCATTTGAACTGAGTGCATTTAGTTTTCAGAAATAAAAACTTAATATTTTTATAGAAAATAATCTTTCCTTTTCCTTTAGGAAATATATATTTTAATAAAAAGGCATTTTATGGCAACCCAATTGATTGGAATCGTTATTTTCTTTGCTTCACTTCCTATCAAATGAATGACGTCATCATTTTAAAAATCAGGTGAGAGGGAACCTGATGAATCCAAAAATACAAAATACGAATTTAAAAAATGCAGTATAAAAGACGAAAGTAAGTAAATTGAGTTTAATATGCATTAGATACTTCATATGCTTTAAAAACTGAAATTTTAGACGGTTTGAACATTGCATATGCTTTTGTGTAAGCCTCAAAACTCTGCAATTGCTTGTTTTGTATCTGGCAAGGAAAATACTGACTATAAATACAAATTTTTGGCGTCTCTGCGCCATTTCCCATTCAGACTCCGGCAGTCGCTCATCGATGTATATATTCGCTTATCGCTGTCGATAAAGGGCATCTCTTATCGTTTTTTTGTGTAAGTTTTAAATAATAGTAATTGCTAATTTTACTCTTAATTGTTATTTTGAAACTGATTATTGATTTATTATATTTGTTTTTTTCGTAATATCATTGATGGATTTAGATTGCTTTTCGAACTAGTAATATTCTATACTGTCACTTTTGGAACTGATGTAGTTACTATATGGTAAATTTTTCGAATCTTTGAATTGTCAGCTATTATTAAATCATTAGTAGTAATTTTTGTCGGAGGAATTAAAAAGATTAATTATTAATGGGTTTAGATTGCCTTTGCAAATTGTAACTTTTCAATATTCTCGCTTTCGGAATTGCAAATTGTAACTTTTCAATATTCTCGCTTTCGGAATTGCTGTAGTATGACAATGGAAATTTTAACATTGTTGATTTTGTATTATGAAGTAAATGATAATTTTTGTCGGAAGGGTAGAAAAATTTTCTTATTTCAAGTACTTATACTAGGTGTAGATATCTTAAGGTTTGAAATGTTCATTAATATCTTTGAGTTAATGTCTCATTCGTCTTTAATAATTAATTTAAATGACTGCAGTTAAATTGAATACTGCAAAATGGATAACTGAAAAGGTACATGTTCTCTCTTCTTGATGCGGTCTTTCTTGCTAAACCGAAATCAAGATGGCGGCGTATGTAGATGTAGTTCGCAAAATGGCGCATTGCGTCTAATGCGGAGGATCGATTTGACATTTCCAGTCATCGCTGGTAGTCGTGTATGAATTAAAGTAAGTCATGGGTTACGAATTTATTTACTCTTCAGGCATTTTTGGTATTTAGTAAAATTAATGAGCGATTTTAAAATTTCCCCCCGATTAAACTACGATAACATATGTTAGAAAACGGGAGACTACGAGGGAAGAATGAATTACCATATCTTACTAGTTGTAATTTGTTATTTTTGTTACAAGGCTTTTTTTTATTTCAGGTTGCTAGTCATCTTCATCTGTGCTACCATGTCTCAACAATTTTGTCTAAAATGGAACAACCACATGAACAACATGATGGATGTGTTCAAGAATCTTTTATCTACAGAGTCAATGGTTGACGTGACACTTGCCTGTGATGGGCTGAGCTTAAAAGCGCACAAAATGGTTCTCTCTGCATGTAGTCCTTTCTTCCAGTCTTTGTTTTTAGAGAATCCATGCAAGCACCCTATTGTGATACTTAAAGACATGAAATATACAGAACTCAAGGCTATTATTGAGTTTATGTATCATGGTGAAGTGAATGTTGCTCAGGAGCAACTATCGGCCCTTATGAAAACAGCAGAGACGTTACGAGTCAAAGGGCTAGCTGAAATGCCAAATGAAAAGAACTCTTCTTCTAGTGCTCAGGATGAACCAAGTCACCGATCTGTACCTCGAACAGAAACACCGCCGCCAAGTAAACGTAGAAGAGGAAGAGTTAGAAAACGGTCTTTAAGCGACTCGAATCGCAGTGACGATTCGAATGATCACAAAATTAAACAACCTCATTCTCCAGATATTGAGGAGTTATCGGGTGATGTTACAATGGACAATACTAGTGGACAGTTTTCAAACTTACAATCTCAGGTGCCTATGCAATCGCTGCCATCCCATAGTAACTCTTACCAAAAAGCTACATCTGTGGTGTCTCAAGATCCTCAAATAGAGGAGCCTGCATCAGCAGATGAAAGTGAATTTGGGGTGGAGCCTGCAAAATTACTAGAACAAACCTTAACAACAGACGATGTAAGTAAATGCATTCTTTTATTTGTTGTATTTATTGCAAGTGAAGTTGTGCAATTGTCATAAAATGCTTGACAGTTCTAATGTATTGATATTTGTAGCTCCAAAATCGGAGAAGTAGAACGGCAATGTCCTCTAGTATGGAAATGCAGAGGAGGCCTAGGAGTAGCACAGATCATTCCTCAAATTTAGTCCCTACATCAATGTCATCAGACACTTCTATGAGTGCGAATCAACAACCAGAAAGTCCACCAGGTGTGTTTCATTACGAATACTTAAAAATAAACTTAGATTTTTTAATTTGTAGGCAAAATCAGATTGTAAAGAATTGGTTTTGCATTGCTCTTAAATTCTGTACGAATTGTGTGGTCAATTTTAAGTTGACCTGAAACTTACTCGTTTAATCGTGATTAAGCTCTAGGGATTAAGTTCTGTTATTAAAAATCAGATGTACTGCAATTAATTTAATCTTATGGATCGCTGCGAATTTTTAATTTTTTTTTGTTTAATTTTAGATATCAAACCTGAACTATTAGAATTAGACCCACCTATGTCACCAGTTGCGGGCCCATCTCATAGTACTGATAATTCTATGATGATGTATATGGACCAATCTAGTGTTTCTTCACATCCAGGTACTAGTTTCCAAGACAATTCTGCTCTTGTTCCACAGGATTCTCAACCTCAAGGTAAATATAATGTCGAGTTGGATTGTAATGTGTTTTTAAGAAAAAGCTACACCAATTTAATAATTGAAAATTTATAAAATAATTTGGTCGGAAACGACCCATGATTAGTGCAATTTTGCATGTGCAAGTAATTTCTGTAAGTAAATATTTAGCATTATGCTGGGTTTTCGTAAAAATTAAATTAGTGTAGCTTTGATTAATCACTTTTAATGAGTCCAGGCAGTTTCATTGCCTGGATTCTTAGTATTGATATTGATTGTCTAAGCATTAAGTAATATTTACTTAATGGCTAGATGACTTAATAAATTTGTTGTAAAATATCACTAGTTTGAAGATTTTAACTATACCAGCTGCTGAAATATAGACGATTTTAAATTTGTTTTTATTTTAAGCTTAAATATTTTAAGCTAGTGGTATTTTAGTGTAAGTATATTGATATTGTAGTTAAGTGTATTCGTATTGGAAGTTTATTTCTTTTGTATAATTGCTATGATTAATTGTTTGCTCGCCGCCTGAGATTTTCAGTATTGCGTTTCGCGTTCCCGCTTTCGTTTCTGATGTGTTAATATTACCGCTCCTGCCGTTCTAAGAAGACATCTATGAAGAGGATCTCTATACTTAAATTTACGGTGAGTTGACTTTCTTTCCTACTATTTACACTGTATTGTTAAGTGTTTGTATGTATGTAGTCATTGGTAAGGTGACAAAATGTAAAGGGTATACAAGGTTTCTCTTTCAGGTTCTATAGAATTGTATTTATTTGTAAATGTTGTAACTAATGTATGAATGTACTCTTGGTGGTATTAAATCTCCCTGAAGTGTTTGTACAGCATTTTATGCTCCTGGAGATTCATCTGTAAAAACGATTGTCAATCTTATTCCCATTACTGTAAATAAAAAATTTTTTTTTATGTACAAGTGCCTCTTGACCTTATTTTAAAATTAATTATTCATTGTAAATCTTAAGACAACCTACCTTACGAAGGTTTTGGATAAAGCCTCTTATGAATGTTTCATTTTGAGAATTTATATGCTCCATAATGCATAAATTCAGATGAATAATGGATTTGTGAAATAATAAGTATGGATAACAAATTACAGCATTCAACTTAAAATAAAATGTTAGTTTTTACTACAAATTGATTTTTTCAGAAAATATTTTTTTAAAAACTCAATTAGAAATATTTATAAAACTAGAGGCAATTAAATGTAATCAAAAGGAAAAAGCAGAGTTTCATTAATTTTTTAATTGAAATTATTTGAGTCTTCATTGACTAACATTAACATTCTTGTATTTAAAACGATACTTCAACAATACAATTTTTAATTAAAAAGATCAATGTTTTATATTAGCAGGGTTGTAATGTGGTCTTAAATCGCTATGGCTTATATACTTTAATAGGCAGCTTGAAACTTTTAATAGTTAAAATGTTATGCAATATTAAATCCATTATAGGTTAGGTTAAATTTATAACGGGTAGATGAATAATTTTGGAACATCGTAAGTATTGAGATAAGAATATGCAAATATATTTAGTTGGCATTATAAATATATATTAGATGTTGGGAGGAGGCATGTTTTTATAGGACAATTAACAGCCGATTTTATGAATACAGCATTTTAAAGTGCTAAATAGTGCTTTGGCAATTCAGAAGTATGACAGTTTAGTATAGAATCGAAATGGAACTGAACCATTTTTAGTCCGATTGAATGTGAATAATGAATTTGTGGTTCAGTGTAGTAAAAAACAACCTTCGATTAGCAGTAATTGAAAAAATTTCGTTGGTAGATATTACAGAAATCTTGTATGCATTTGCATATGTCCTACACAATCAAACCAGGAAAAATGGGAAAGATAAGTTGTTGAAAGAAAAAGTGCAGAGTCATTTAAGATTGGTTATATCTTAAGATAAGCATTCTTCAGTATATAGTCAATTGTATAGTTATCAAAATATTCTAACTTGATATTTTGACAATTCAATAAAATTTGACCGAAACATAACTCTTAATAGGGTAATTGCAGTTTTCTTTACATTTTATATGAATAACAGTTATCTTAAAATGAACTAAAATCCTAAATTTATAAGGGTTAATATATCATAAAATACATTCTAAAATCTACTTATTTTCTAATTGTAAAGGCTACAAATAAAGTATGTATATCAAAATCTTAGTTCAATTTATAAAAATTTATAACTATAAAAATAACACAAAATATTCAATGAAAATTTTAATCATTGTTGGAGATATGTTAATGGTTAGATTCTGTCAAAAAAAGCATTTCCTCTCTAAAAATAATGGTATAAAATTCTCTGCACCAGTTGAACCTCTTTCTTCATGTATTAAACTAGGCTTGTATTTTAATTTTTAGGTGGTAATGAATATCTTTTTGAACTGCAAATACATTCATAAACAAAATACTTTGGATTTCTAGGCAACTGTTTATTACACTCAATATAGTCCCACTGTTATTAAATTGAAAAATAGCTCAACGAATTGATTTGGAACTATATTTGAGAGCCAAAAACAAACTTTTCAAATACATCTTACTTGAGACCCGATTTCACTGAACTGCTGTGATCTGGTGAATGCATAATCTGTCGGAACTCCATTTCCTCCTGCTTATATGATGTGGCAGTTTGGGAACATGGGTACCAGTTCAGATATCCGTATTATCTAGCTGCAGTTCAAAATTTTGAGGTCCATACCAAAAAAAGCTAACATTGCTATAAAATGGGATACTAATGTGAGTAAATGCTTGGCGTTTTGCATCATTCTACATTGTGCATTCTTGACAACTTTTATATATATATGCATTTGGCGCAGCATGGCTTTTGCGGCACTAAAACATACCAAACCAACTTTTATATAGTATATATTATATACTATATTGACTTTATAATATTTTGAGCAAGTCCAATGGTTTTTTCCTATAAATTTTTTCCTGTGTTAAACATTTGCAGGACAGCCCTTGCATAAAATGTTTAGTGCTTGAACTGCAAGGACTCCAGATTGGATGCTTTAAAGTTTATCAGGATTGCTACGAATTGCAATCCCTACTATAATTTTGTAATTAGTTGATAATATTATTTTTTAACTTGCTTTTTCATTCCAGTCACTGTTCATTTATTTTTTAAATTTTCAAAAGTATATTGACATGAAATCTAAATGAAAAATAAGATGTGAACAAATATTTGGAAGAGTGAAGATATTGCCCATAATAAGAAATTAAGAAAATATATTCAAAAAGTTATGGGTGTGCATTAGCAAAATTATAAAAATATTATTTGTGGATTAAAATTAAGAAAAATGCTAACAAATAAGGTTAAAGTTGCATTGTACTATTTTAGATTGAGACGTTTGGTTAACTTAGTAGTAAGCAACAATTTTTTAATGAGCTGTATCTCGGCTTTTAGATGAAATAAAATGAAAAGAAAGATGTTTTAAGGTTTGATTTTGTTTTAAGATTTTTTTTTTGCCTTACATAATTAAAAAAAGGTTATCTTCCAATGGTAGGCAGTCACCTTAAATCAGTGAAATTCAGTATGTTGTCTACAACTGTTTATGATAAATTTTCATTTCAAGGAATTTGGAGAAATTTTGAAAATATATACTCTCATAATAGATTCAGTAAAGATGTTATTTCATCCTGGTATTTCTCTCTCATTGCTAATGGAAGATATGTTTGTAGCTATCCATATTAAGTAGGTTTCTTTTTAAAACAATTTTTACAAAATTTGTCCAAGATCTATATTAGGTAACAATTATTTCCTCTAGTAGATTTAAAAAAAAATTATATGTAATTCTTCAATATTGAATTAAGTTTATCTGCCTATCTGATTTAAATTGTATCTTGTGATGCAGATGCTACATATAAAGAAAACTGTATGTTATGACTTTAATAAAAAACATTACTGTCTATATATCTAACTTAAATTCCAATTATGTTATTCAGGGATAAAAAGAAATTTGAACCTTTAGTTTGAAATGTTTTAGCATATGAATTTACGACTACTTTTGTTGACCCAATATATTGAATGGTATTTTTTTGGTTATGAGGCATTCTGCCTAAAAGTGAGATGTTGCAGTACTTTTTTATCTTTGAGAATAAACTTGTTCAGTTATACTAATTAAAAATTCTACAGAAATTTTTTAAAGTGCCCTCTAAAGTATGTATGCCTGGAAATTAGTAGCCTATAAGTCTAATGATATACTTGTAAAACTCTACCTGATGTACATAATAGTGTTTATTGTAAATTTTTGAAAAAGTCTAGAAAAGTTCGAGTGTCAGAAATAATAATAATAAAAAAATATAGAATTTAATAACCATGATATATAATTCATATAAATAAAATGTGATAAAATTCTAAATAGTAATATTTTTTAGCAATATTAAGTGAAATTTAAGTAAATCTTTTCTTAAAAGCAGTTTTTTTGTTTTCGTTTACATAACCATAATGTTTTAGTATATTAAATTTAATTATTTTTTTAGATTGCTTATGTAATAGAATATTTATCAAGATAATAAAATTAAATGAAATGTGATTGATTGACAAATCACAAAAAATATGCGATTTATGTAAAATGCTTCAGAATCATCCTATATGCTGAACAATATAAGCATACTAAAACTAAATTATTTCCATTTTAAAATATTAACATTTATGCTTTAACCTTTTCTAGGGCTGTGGGAAGTATGCTTCCCACCAAATTTATCAATATTTGTATGAAATTATGTAGGTTGGCATAAGTTCTGACAATTTTTTTTTAGTAAAACAGAAACTAAGATACTTCAGTTCTTTATCTCACACAAAATGATGCGTCTTGATTTGTACTTAATTATTAACTAAATTAATTAATTAATCAAATTAAATTTATCTAATAAATTAAATGAATCCCTTTCCTTATTCTAATTTCAAGCCTAAAAATATTTTAACATAAATATGACTAGAAAAAAATGGCCCTTTAAAGGGTTAATTAATTTTGTGTGAATTTATAATCAAAACTGGGTATCTTTGATAACTAGTTGATTTATTTAGGATAGTGATTATCTTCAATTTCAGTTAAAAGCCAGTGGGAGTGGTCTTCCCTGAATTTTTTATTATATTCTTAATAAATTTGTCATACCAGAGAATGTTTTACATGGCGCTGGCATACAATAGTTATGAAATATTAACTTATGGCATGAATTTAGCATTCTTACCGAGTCTACTATTATGTGATGTTTGGCGATTAATCCTTGGCATGCGGTTAATAATATCCAAAAATAGAGTTAGTGTGTTAGACATGTTTTTTTTCAACTGATTGAAACAAAGATTCGGCACAAAACTGCACTTGTAGCCACAAAGTCACGTACCAAATTTCATATATTTGTATTTTTGATAATCACATTTACTTATTTCTTAAAGTACAGACTGACAGAATCAACTCATAGTTGGATTTGGCTCAAAATTTGAAAGGTGTCTAAACCATAGATGTTAAATCTATATGCTGAATCTTATTTTTCTAACTCTTTGTTTTGTAGTTATGTTAATTTATATTCAAACAGCTGAACTTCCTCTAAACAGATTTTATTCAAAATTTGATAGAAATCTGCATATTTGGTGTGAAGACCGTCTAGCTTAAATTGTTTTTTTAGTTATCTTTGTTACAGATGGATATTTTTTAAAAATGTTTTAACTCGGAGAGGTCTAAAATATGGTGATTTGCCAAAATTTTCAGTTTGAATTTTTTGATGATTACTATACTTTCTCTTTATTACGTATATGTGAAAGTAAATAAATATAACTTCATATCCATAACACCTTTAATATTACTAGACATTAAAGATAACTTTAATTGTCTTGCACATTGTGTGCATAAAGCTTTCCAATGGATACCAGCAGCATAATATCATAGCCTCATTAAAAATATATATATATATATATATACGGTTCATCTATTCTATAAATTTTGCAATATTGCGACATCAGTTTATTATCTGGTATACTATACACATGTTAAACAAAATACTTCTTCCTTACATTTCATCAATGAAAGAAAATGATTATAGATGATGAAACAATGAAAATGTTTTGTACTTCAGGGCAACAATGTAATCTTTCCTTGAAAATTAAGCAAATATATATATATTTCAAAAAACTTTTCTGCCAAAATTTAGCAATGCTTGACTATTAAATTAGTATCATCAAAAAGGCAATTTTTTAAATTTCTAAATCATGTAAAATTGAATTTTGTGCAATATTTTAACACATTATCATGGAAAAAATGCTGAAAGTCAGTTTAATTAAGAAGATTAACTAATTAGAAATTAAACTATTTCTAATTAGTTAAAATTTTTAACTTTTTTTCAAAAATCTTATTCTTACCTTCCAAGGCATATATGTGCCAAAACTGATAGCTGGAGATCAAGAATGTAGAGCTCCAATAAATCTCTGCTAATAATAAAAGTAAATATGTAAGTGCAGATTAATTTTAGATCTATATCTTGTAAATGAATATTTCCAGACTTTTAATGTTAATTATTATTACATATAATTATTACTATATAAGGATGTCTACACATAATAGTTACTCAAGGAACAAAGGGATATTTAAGCTTTGTTCTTTGTATGATTAGAGAACTATTTGGCATAAAGAAGTATATGAAGAATTTTTAAGTTTAGATTAGAGCTTGATTGGTTAATGTTTTAATAGAAAATTATAACTACATTTCAAAATTTTTGATAAACTTCCACGAAACAAAAATTTGACATTTCAAGTAATTCAAATATTAACATGGTAAGAATATACACCATAACATTGTTTTCAAACCATTTCAGCAAAAAAGTTAATAAAATTAAGCACCAGCAGATTTTCTGGGATTATTGTTTGATGAAAATTTCAAATTAAAACTTTTGTCTCACTAGATCCTCAATAAAGTATATCAAATTTTGAGAGATACTTAACTAGTATAACTTTAAAAATTGACTTTTTAAAAATTTTTTTATCATCTCCCTTGAAATAGCTGAATTTAAATTTGGAATCGAAGGAAATGAAATTAAACTAATCAAATAATTTGTTTCTTGAATTTGAATATATTAATGTGAAGGATAGTAAATGGTATCATTCTCAGAATCAGCTTAAAATGTATTGAATATGTTTTGAAATTTTCATAATAGCTCAGTGGATTGTTGTTTATCAATTTAAAAAAAAAGTAGCACAATAAGCAACTAAAATTTCAAGTGACAAGAAAGATATTTATTTAAACATCTAATTACATTACAAGAAAGAACAGGAATGATTAAAAATGTACAAATAAAAAAAAACATCATTCCTTACTTCTAAAGTTACATGATATCTACAAAATTTTAAAGCTAAATTTTTATCAAAAGCATGTTTTTAAAAGAAACTTAAATGGTAAAATTAAGATACATCTTCATATCTTACATGAGTAATGGGAGAAAAACACCAGGATGAAATAATTTTAACAAGGAAAACAAATTAATTTCATTACAATAATAAAAAGTATTGTTATTAAATAAACTTACAAATATTTATTATTTTGAGAAAAAATATGTCAACTGAATTAATGTTGCAGAAGTTACTGGTGAAAGTTTTTTAAATTTTTTTTCAGATATAAATATATTTGTGCAATAATAATATTATATTATTGTGCTTATTTTTTTTTAATTAAAAAAGTTCCAAATTCCACATTTTCAGTATATTTGGTATTCTAGATCTAACAGATATTCTAAATCTAACAACAAACACAGATAATATATACTATTTCTAAAGACAGAAATTACACATTATTTCTGAAAGTTATTTACCTTTCAATTATTGGATTGGCAACTAAGTGATTGCGGCTTTTATCAATAGTCGGTCTTAGTACATTCTTTTATTTTGTAAATCTGTTCAAAACACCTAACCAATATTGTTTTGTTATTTGAACTTCCATTTTTAATTTAGTAAAAAAAATTATATCAGTTACTTATTTTGTTTCGATTTTATCCTAATTTAAAAATGGAAGAACAAGACGGACATCTGAAGCATATTTTATTATATTATTTCCGAAAAGGTAGGGCGCATTGTCAGCACACAAGAAGCTATGTACCATATATGGGAATAAAAAAAGGAAGGTAGTGTTAAAATTGGTGTGCCAAATTTCATTCTAGTGATTTTTTTCACTGAAAAATTCTCAACGATCTAGCCGTTTTCATTTGAAGTTGATGAAACCCATATCAAGGCCATTACCAATTTAGATCATCATAGCGCAACATGCGAGATTGCAAGGAAACTCAACGAATTCCATACCTGCATTTAAAAAAATTTAAACAGCTTGGCTATCTCTAGAAACTTGATTTATGGATACCTCATCAGCTCAAGGAAATTCATTTGATGCAATGCATTAGCATCAGCTATTCGCTTCTGAAACGCAACAAAATTGATTCATTTCTAAAATGACTGATTACTGGTGATGAAAAGATTATAGTTTATAACAACATTAATTGGAAAGGATCGTGAATGATGAAAGATGAACCAGCCCAGATGACACCAAAAGCTAAGATTTATCAAAAATGATTACGCTGTCAGTTTGGTGGGATTATAAAGGAATTCTTATCAAAAAACCAAATGATTAATTTAAACATGTATGTTCTGCCACTCACCAAACAGAGATGCAGTTCAAGAAGAGCGGCCAAAATTGGCAAATCGTATGGGTGTTGTTTTCCAGCATGATAATGCAAAACCCCATACATCTTTGGTCAGTTGACAAAATTATTGGAAATAGGCTGGGATATATTGTCACATCCACCATATTTTTAATTCAGTTTATTGTTGGCAAAAAGCAAAAGTTTTATGAACATGGAATTATGACACTGCTGAAAGATAGAAAAGTCATTGACAAAAACAAACAATACTCAACTGATTAAAGTTATATTTTTTAGTAAAAATTTTGAATCTCCCTTCTCATTTAAAATCCACAGTTGCCAACCCAATAGTTTTTTTTAAAATGATGACAAATAAACTTTAATGTAGAAAATAACTTCATTCTAGTTATTAAAAAAATGATATTAAAATCTTGAATATACATATTACATTAATAGGTATTGAAGATAAAGGAATTGACAATAGGGAAAAATTATCTATAAAACATAAAAAAAAGTTTGCTTAATTGTTCAGTTCTTTGATAATAAGCCATTCAAGTATGCGATCAGATCTTGAAACATGCATTTTAAGAAGCTTTAAAGGTAAATAACAGCTAGCAGAAAAGAGAAAGGGATGTAAATAGTAGCAGATTCAGACATTTTGCATAATGGAGTTTTTGGATAGTGCATGCATAGGATTATTCTTTCAATAAACTAATCTATCTAATTTCAAATTATTAACTTAAAATCATGCTAATAATTTAATTTGAGCCATTTTTTAAAACTGTTTTTAAAACCATTTTTGTAAAGAAGAATATACTTTTATTTATTTTTTAAGATCCATCATTGTGTAGCATCCATAATATGCAGTTATTTTAGAAGATATTTGTAGCTTATAAATACTGTCATAATAAAACATAATCAAATAGATAGAAACCTGACCAATTATACTATGAAAAAAAATTAATATCTAATATTTTATAGTTCATAAAAAATTTATTTGGCAACTAGAACTATTGCATCTTTTTCAATAAACTTACCCACACCTCTTTAGATCTTAGTGGTAGTAGCCTATTTAGAAATCTGTCACTGGATATAAAAGAAAATTTGGTTAACCTTTTGATTTTTCAAAAATTTAACCTCAGAATCTTCCAACTGGAATTTTCTGTCCTAAAAATTTTACATGAAAACAAGCAATGAGGAATTTTATTTCAGGCTGGAATTAAATGTTTTAAATTTGTGTAATATCAGTTTTGATATATTTTTTCAGAAACAAAATTTATAGATGATGAAGTGAGTAGCATTTCACAAATTCTTAAGTTTCGAATTGAAAAGTAAAAACATTTGGTTCTATTTGAACCAGACATTCTATTCTAGTAAAGGAACACTTCAATTAAAGTAGCGATTCAAGGTAAACAATATAAATATTCTTTTCAACTAAAATTTATACATAAGCCAGGATTACATTAAGTCAATTGAAGTTTCAAACAGTAATTTTACTGCTGAAAATAATTTTAATAATAACATATTAGAATTTCAGATATGATGTCAATTACTGGCATGCTAAATATTTATAAATTTAAATATATGTATTACAGAAAAAGTTTTTATGGCACAGACTTTTACCACAAATTTGTTGGCCTTGGTACTAATAAAATATAGTTTATAAAGAAAAATTATAAATTTAAACAATGTAACTAAAAAAATACAATTATACTTATTAATTTTCCTTATTTTTACTCCCTCACTGAGAGAAGTTGAATGGTATCTCAACATATTGAAAATATAAAAATGCGATAAAAAACTGTCCTGAATTAAGCACTAGAAAAGATTTCGAATTAAACTCTAGAAAAGATTTCAATATTTAACAATGAATTCATTGTTAAATATTGAATAAATAATAAAAGAAAACAAAAAGAATCCTCTAAATTAAATACAAGAAAACATCCTCTTTTTAATTACATAATATGAGATAAAGTTGTGGTTTAATTTACAAATGAAAAAGAAAACGTATGTGAAGTTTAACAATTGTGGTATTTAATTCATCATGGATCTGTCTCGGGAATAAAATCTGGATCATCAATTTCCTGTTGTATCTCCGAATCAGAATTATTTTTTGACTTATTGAAATGTAGCCGAATGTGTCTAATCTGGTTACTTTTGTAACTGAAACATTTGTAGCATACTTTGCAAGCATACGGCTTTTCTTTAGAGTGAACTCGCAGATGAGTTTTTAAGTCATACTGTCTTTTGTAACTCTTTTGGCATATGACACAAACATGACAATTTTCTATTGAATGCTGATTAATCAAATGACCATTCAGTAGTTCTTTACTGTCAAATTGTTCATTACATACTTTACAAACCTGAACTATTCTTTCAGCAGTAGGATGACGTCTTTTATAATGTCGTCGATAATTACTTGAATTATTAAATTTCATTCCACAAATAGGACAAACATATGGTTTGATTCCTGAATGTGTTCGCATGTGTAATTGTAAATCATGCTGCCTTACGGCTGTTTTGCCACAAATGTGACAACTAAATGGCCTTTCTCCAGTGTGTGTACGCATATGAATGGCTAAATGGCCTCTTGATGCTACTAATAAGTTACATCTGTAACACCTGTATTTCCATTTCTTTCTTGTTATGGAAACTCCACCATTTTTAGCTTCTTCATTGTCTGGCACAGTTTTTGAAAAACATATTGTCCTTATAACTGAAGAATTTCCTACAATGGCAGAAAACAAAGTATATAGATATAATTACTTCATAAATCTAAATAAATTAAACATTGACACAATTTTTTTCCACATTAAAAACATAATTTTAGTTTATTAAATTTGGAAATGAATCATAATAACAGTATAATATATTACAAAACAAATTCAAAACATAATTTTTTTAAAGAAACTGCATCAAAACTTGTGCAAGGTCTTGGAAATTGATTACCATCAATATAGACATATAAATAAAGCTTTGTAAATCAATATATATATTATGTAAAGTGCTATTTATAAATAAAACGTTTGTGAGCTAGAGTTACAAAAATTACATATTTTCTGATAATAGACTGCACATGGATTATTGATTTATAAGTGCAAAATATTAATAATTATTTGAATGTTAATTTTAAAATTTATTATCTTGATAATGAAACAATATAATTTACATTTTAATTAATTATAGACCAAAATTATTCTTTAGTTAACAAATATACTAATCTTATCTTTCTTTGGTGCTTAACTATCTATAGTCTGTATTTTCTGTAGGTGGTTCAAGGTCAGATTTTCCACCTCGTTATTGGTTTTCTGGTAAAAGTAATGTGGTAGAAAATGTGATGAACCACCTACAGAAAATACACAGACTATAGTATAAAAAAATATTGTTTCAATTTTCTTAAATACTCATTTGTTTTTCTCATTTTTAAAAATAGTGTATTAAGCTTCTGCTTATTGCTCATTATGTTTATATATCCTAACTTGATTATTAATATGGACCTTAAATGATCATAATTATATTTAATATAAAATAATCATAAGATACACAATACACAAACTAAATACTTTTATGAAATGTCATATATAAGAAAGGTAATATTTTACAAACAATCACAGTGACATTGTGACTGTTTAAAAATCTTATTTCTTTTGCAGAAAATAAATTTACTATTTACTGATGAAGTGAGTTGTACTTTCATCCATTTTGCTTAGTGAGATTTCAAGTCATTGTATTTTCAAAATAATGCAGTAGATTAACTACAGAGCTGCCTACCCCCACCCCCGATTCCAAGATCAACAGGACATTGTAGCATTTTTACAGATATAAAGTTAAAATGCAAGCATGTTTGGATAGCTACTACTAGATACTAATTTTATTCAAACTACTATTGGATGCTCACTTCACAAGCATATCTACAATCTCAATCTATATCTATACTTATAAATAAAGCTGAATGTGTGTGTGTTGGCGCTCTACAGGCCATGTCATTTTACCTACAGCTACCAAATTTGGTACATGTATACCTTAGAAGTCGGGAATGTGCACCTGGGGTTCCTTTTTTTGAATTTTTAAATAGAATTTTAATTATTAATTAAAAACTAACTTTCCCGCCAAAAAAATTTTCTATTTTCCCCACCACCAAATGAGCAAGGCTTCAGTTTTTTTTCCCCCCAACAGTAATGAGGCTAGGGTTAACATTTTTCGGCCGATTATTTCAAACGATTTTGTTTATTTTCTTAATGTTTTATGCATTTTAAATTACACATTGTTAATTAATCGATCTTTCAGATTCATTATGAAGTACTTTTGAATTAAAATAACACAGAATAAAGGAAATTAAAAATGTCTAATCTGCATAGCGTTACCCCAACTGGCGTAGAAAAATTCACGATTGCGTTACCGTAACTGGCGCTGAAAATGCGCATTGTGTTCTGATTGTTGTCATGACAACCATTATCAACTGATGCAGATTTTGTTTTAGGTTAGTTGCATGCTTTTGTAATTAAATTGTATTGATGTTAGTTATATGTATTTTGTATATGCTTATAGTTTTAAGTACATCGTTTTTTAAGTAGTTTTTTTAACCGGTTTTCAACCGATTATTTTAAACGATTCGTTTCATTTTCTTAGTGTTTGATGCATTTAAAATTAAACATTGTTAATTAATCGATCTGGTCATGATGAATCTGAGAAAATTTTGTTGACAAATTCTTGAAATATTGCATCAATTAAGAAAGATATTCTTTAGTGCCCATAAAGTTTAAATGCTCAGTGACTATTTTCAGTAATCATATTACAGAAAAATACTTTGCTTCAGTAAAAAATATTATTATATTAATTGCAGATTAATCCTTTCCACTTTAATTTAAAGAATATATTCTAAAGGAGCTAACAGAAAATTAGAGAGATACATATTACATTATGACTGAAGGCGTTTATAATATTATGAGTGAATTATATGACTATCAAAATTTGAAGTTTCAAAATATTTTATGAAGAAGCTATTAAAGTAGGAATTGCATAAAATATTTAATTATTTAAATCTTAACGAACATTAAGATTGGCGAATTGGCTGGTCGCCAAAGGCGGCTAGTGCAAAATAAAATCGCAATTTTTTTTCTCCTTCTCTTCCATAAGTAATGGATGTATATTTCAACAATTTTTTCAAAATTCTAAGGAAAATATAAGCTCTTTTGAAATTCAGAGTACAGCAAAATAAAAATTAAGAAATTTTCTAGTAGGAAGCTGGTTTTGAGGAAGAAGTAAAATAATACTAATAAAAAAAATCTGTACAGTTAAAATCTGAAATAATTTTTTTTAAGTACAATTATTTAAATCTTAACGAACATTAAGATTGGCGAACCAAGAGAAGTTTTCTAAACAATTATAAACGTTGAGAATGCAAAGAGAACATAGATTGTGATAAATTAAAATAGTATTAAGGTATCTTTATGTACCTGCCTTTTACTAATAAAAATAATGACAAAGAATTTATTACAAATTGAATTTGAATGATAATAATAAAACTCATCTAAATGTTATGTAACATTAGCTATTTAAAATTAACTTCAGAAATTAAATATTTTTACATTATAGAATTAAAGCAAATAAAAAGCAATAAAAAATCCTAAAAGTACATTCACTGATTTTTATTAATTCCACAGTTTCAATATAAATATAACAAATTATTATAGTTTTGTATGCAATAGCTAAACATTTTCAAATGGTATTAATAAAGTTACCATTAGAGTATCTGAATATCTTTTCTTGTTGATAATTTATAAATTATTTGATTAAATGACAATTGTAAGCAACAAGTTATAACTACAATGGTTTGCACACAAATTTAATATATATCATTGTAAAGAATAGCAATATTAAATTTTACTTATATAATGCAAATTTATATAACATTTGCAATGTACAGATAAATAAATACTATAATGCTTTTATTCAATTTAAGAGGTAACAAGCCAAGTTTCATTCATTTGGCCCACTGAACTTAAGTCATTGTACTAGCATACAGTATAGTAATATATTTCTAGATACCATTCTAGAAATGCATTTTTGGTACTTGGACAGTCTAAAGCAATAAAATTTAACAAAATCATGAAGTTGAATTTTTTATGCAGTGCTTTCTCAGTGCATATTTTGTATATGAAAAACAAAGTAATAATACATGAAGGAAGATTGTCTAAAAACAGCACTGCCTTCAAATGTTCGAAGAATTTTATTTTCTAAGTTTTCCCAAAAGAAAGCAAATACATACATCCAAAGGCACTGTTGTAGTATTTATAAGTATGTTCATTATTTGGAGATGGATTAATTTTAAATATTATTCTGAAATTTAATAGATGGGGACAGAAAAAATTACCATATAACATATATTATTTTAAATTTAGTACATATTTAATATATATTATAGCTTTTGATAGACTATAAAACAGAAAGCATTAATTAAAGATATTTGGTAAAAATTAAAAGGCTCATCTAGTAAAATTATACACATTTATTACTTAATAAAATAGCAAATTCAAATATAGCACAAAATATTAATAAAAAAAGATTGCAAAGAAACAGTTCAGTAAGAAAATAAAAAAATTACTAAAAAGTTGGAAAAAATACAAATATTTATCTAGCATTATTTATAATTAATTTCTAATTAATATTCTACACCAACCAAAACAGTGACTTTTATAAAATCCTTAAATTTAATTATGAAACTACAGATAAAATTTAAGAAGGATACATAATAGATGTGATTGACATATAGGATCACATTCGTTTCTCTCAATTGGATATGGGGAGATAATAAGGAAGAAGTGAGTGTCACTTTAGACAAGGCAAATTATGCAGAAGGAAGGAAGTTAATGGAAGACTGCCAACTTTTCAACGGATTTGTGAATAGGGTTAATTTATTTTAGCATATATTAATACATCACGTGTACAGTGAACTTTTAAAGCTCTGGCAGCAGTTTTGCAAGCTGTCTGATAATTAAAGTTTGATAACTATTTGAATATATGGAATAGATCTGAGAGTACTACAGAGTAATTTTTAATATTATTATTGATTTTATTTTAACTAGAAAAGATTTTGATATCATCAGTTCAATAATGGTTGAAATTTGAAAAATAGGAAGTATTGGAACTATAAAATAGTACATGCAGCCAATATTCATGACATCACAAAACTTGCGAAGGTAAGTTCTTGAAATATATAATATAAGTTAAAAAATCTCATAGAAATGAGCTGCTGTTGTATTTTGAAGGAAATTGCACATGCTAATTGAGAAAAGTAAATAAAAATCTAAATCAAAGTAGTGATTTGTTTTAATATTCAGTTCATAAAATCAATCTTTTTTTTCTAATAATTAAATAAAATTACATATATAACAGCAAAACGAACTTCAGTACTTAAGTTTAAAAATATATTTTCTATGATTTAGAAGTATTTATTAAATAAACTTATAGGTTTTCTATATGAAATTATATTCTAAATTTCCAAAATCTCAAAATAATACATAAGTTAAAATACATAAGCTTTAATTTATAAAATTTATGATAAATTACCTTGTGGCTGATAATCTATTGGTGCAAAGCTTGCATTGCTTTCCTCATATAGATCTGCATGAGAAGATATACTAGATTGGTCCATCATCATTGGATCTTCAATATCATGTGAGGGACCAGGAATTGGTGATATAGATGGATCTGATTCAATAAGTTCAGACTTAATATCTAAAAGTATTAAAAAATAATTTGAAATTATTTATGTAACAAAAATTTCCAGTCTTAAAATTAATTAATTTTTATAAGCTTTTCCAAAAATTTGTTTGCACCAGCTGTAATAAATATAAAACAAGATTTGAATGCAATACAAAATAATGACAACATATTTGCTGAGAAAAAACATTTCATCATTTTTTAATTTTATCTATTTTTAACACATGACCTTCTGACTTGAGGGTTCATACCAATAAGATTCCAAAAGTCTTAAATGCCCATCTATATGGCATGTTCTTCAAAATTATATAATTTTATGTCAGAATCATTTGTAAAATAATTTCATTCAAAATTTCCAAATGAATATTTAATTAAATTTTTATAAATGTATAACTAAATTATTAGTTTATTTCATTTTCCTAGTAATATGCAACCTTGGAGCGTCAGAAACATAGATTGCAGAAATTGCTTTTAGCTGGAATAAGAATTGTAAAGAATGAAAAAAAATCGCAAAAAGTTTGGTAGATAAATTACAGCACAAGTATAACAAACTGTAATAAAAATGTACATAAAGAGGATATTTATAATTATTCTGCTTATACATTAAATCCATCCTTAGGTATAATATCAATCACAATAAGAAATTTCAATTAAAAGCATCATAAGTTCAGATATTTGCACATAATCTAATTCTATTTTATATAAAAAAAATTGTACTTTTATCGTTGAAAAAATTAAAATCAAATTATTTGAAAAATTTTTACGTGGCATTTTTTTCTCAATAAACTATTGCCCAATGAAAGTTTACATAAAAAAAACATTCAGGTTCAAGGAATAATTTTAAATCAAAGTTTCTATTTCAGCACATTTGGAATTCTTAACAATTCATTGGCAGATGCCTGTTGCAACACATTTCTTCACAAAAATTTTAATGATGCATTCAAGAGCATCTTTTTTACAATAAATTTAAATGTTTTAGTATGCAGAAATATTTTATGCTTAATGAATTCCATACATTCAAAAATATGAATATATAATTATTTTAAGATAGGGGAAAAAAACCAAGAAAGATTATTATAAATCAATTGCAAAAATCTATTTCCATATCTTTATGATAATTAGAGAAAAATAGTTAAGAAAACTTATTGATACAAATAAAATTTTTTAAATTTATTTACACAATAAATGCAAAACTTTATAAAATAAAGAAGGGGCTTTTTTCTGTTTCTTTTGTCATGTTATATTAACATGAAGGAATTTGAAGCCACTTAGGATATTTGCAACAAATCTTCAAATTTTACACTACAGGCACTTTATTTAAAGATTGCACTTTATCTGGATCTCATCCTTTTTCAAATGCCCACCCATCCTCATTTGGAAAGCATTTGATTCCAACAGATTTTTTTTTTATGGAATATGTATAAAACTATGATGACACTAGTTCAGAGTGTGAAACCCCAATTATGAAAGGCCGAAATTTTTAAATAAATTAAAAAGATTTTAAGATATTTAGTAACTTTTTATAATTGTAAGCATCAATTTAACTTTATATTGGATCTTATCAATTAATATACAGCTATAATTGTATAGTCATAAAAGAAATGCTAAAAAAAATACACATGGATTTAATGAATTTCATTTTAGTCAACTTTAGGATATGTTTATAAAGTGTATTAGAAAGATTTCTTGTTGTTACATAGTTTTTATAAAGAAAATTACACATAATAATAATAGACAGATAATATTAAAAATAATTAATAAGCAAATTTTATATTCTTTAAGTCTCCAAAAGAACTCTGATAAAATAACCTTAACTTCTAAGAAATAATCATTGAAGTGGGATAATTACTTTTGACTAGAAATGGCATCTTATTCAAGATTATTTTATTATGCATTTTCCATTATGAATGGAAAAACTGGTTTGGCTGTTTGGAAGTATAAATGGATAAATAGGGGGGGGGAGAAGGAAGGAACATATGCCAATTTACAAACAATTTATTAATGTTTTTTTTTAAAGTTATAAATGATGAATATATATATGACAAATATAACTATATTTGGTATATTTTAAATATTGCATGAGCAATTGAATAAAAGTTTTTCTTAGTTAACAAATATTTCTAACAAGAAATCTGTAGCTTTCTGTAAGAAATATATTCTCTAACAGAAGACTCATGTATTATAAGCATCTTCCAACAGATATATTTAAAGATAGGTTTGAAAATATATAGTCTCAATAAAGAATAATTTCAAATGACATGGAGCATCACTGCTAGCAAAAAGTATTTTACAAAAATTTAAAACCTTAAAAAATAATTAAAATAGCATTATTTAATTAAAAGAATTATGAATGTAGTTATTTCATAAACCATTAATTTTAATTTATATTTTACTTTGAAATCAAAAATGTCATGACCTTTCCCGTTTTCAATTCAAACACTAGCTTAGATTTAAAATTTTTTTCTAAATTATTATTAATTATGAAAGTGAAAAACAGTTTTAAAAATTTATATCTAAAATTGAAATAGACATAAGTAATAACCTTCTAGAGTTTCTGGTTGATCACTTGAGTCTATAGTTTCAAAAGGCATTGACATTTGACTTGCATCTGAAAAACAGTCAATGTTGCTTTCAGGATTCTTCTCTTGAGATTGTAGAGTAGTCATATCGTTTGCAACATCTGAGAACTGTAAAAATCAAATATTGGTGTAATGAAAGTTTAAAAAGTAATACAACTACTTTCAAAGTAGATGACAAAATTCTTAACACCTCCTACTTACATGATTAGGCATGGTGATTTGTTCTAGAGATTTTGATGGTTCAATCTGAAAATGATCTATATCAGCTGATTCAGGTAGTACAGAATTCTGGAAAGAATCATTACTTTGGGATGCCTCATAATGGTTATTTGCATTTATTAAAATGTTGTTTGTTAATTCTTCAATATCCGATGATTGAGATTTAGCTTTTTCTTCTTTGGAATTATCATTATAATTAAAGCTACTCAGACACTGTTCCTGTACATTATCTCCTGGATATTCATTAGAAGATGAAACTTCCCCAGGTGGATTAAATACAAGATCTGCTGCACCAGGTGATTCATTAATGAAAGTTTTTCCAAAGGATATTTCAGCAAGCCCTTTAATTCTTAATTGTTGTGCATGTTTTGTAAGAGTAGCTAATTGGTCACGAGTCACACTTACTTCACCTTCATACATAAATTCTACAAGTGGTTTCAGCTCACTATATTTCATATGAGGTATGATTATTATGGGATGTTGGCAGGGATTCTCTAAAAGCAATGTCTGGAAGAATGGACTACAAGCAGAAAGTATCACTTTGTGTGCTTTTATACTCATTCCATCACAGGCAAGGGTGACATCAACCAATGATTCAGCTGAAAAAAAATCCTTGACCACATCTAATACATTACTCATGTGATTACTCCATTTCAAACGGAATTGTTGAGCCATAGTAATGCAAATGATGGATAATCGTTACCTAAATAAAGAAGAGTATTATCATAAAACTATTTTTATGTTGTCAGAGGTAATACAAGATATATTTATTTAAAATTAATAAACTAATGTAGAAATTTCAAATGGTTAAATATTTTTTCAATAACATAAACAAGTATAGGTCTAAGATTTTAACCATTTCTGTCAAGCCAGTAAAATTTTTGAAATAAAATGAAAAAAACACATGATTAATAGGTTGAATACACATGAATTTTGCTATTAAATTAAAAAAAATTATCTCTTACTGCAGGGATAGGAGATAAGTTGATGGGTGGTGTCCTCAAACATGGACACCACCTGTCTAGAGCAAGATCTGCATAAGTGTGTGTGTTTCTCATAGTGAACTTGTGAAACACACTGCCATGTTTGCAGTAATGTATGAAAATATTATTATAAATTTCAACTTAGTATAATAAATATTGAAATGTAACTATTAATTTTTAAATGTTTTAATATTACATGAATTTATTGAAAATGTTCTTAATTGTAATTTTAATTAGCAGTCAAATCTTTAATAACGGTAAATATTAATAATATGACAGGGTATAACTGCAAGAAAATAAAAATTATATAACACTGTTAATGAAATTTGTAGATTTTGGACTTCATTTGTATGTGTAATCTGAATTTAATCTTTATTATTTTACATTAACCTCAGATAAAATAGTTTTATTATAAAGTTTCAAATGGCTTTTCAAACAAGATGCTAAGTTTGAAACATATTTTAAGTTCTAAACATATGTTCTGTATTATCATCCATTTATATTTCTGTTATACCAGAATTAAAAACAATAACAAGATCTTTTTAAAATGTATTTTATAAAATGCCTGTCTTGCACGATTTTTTTATTATGTGCGTCAACTGAGAGACTGCATAAAATTAAATGGGGGGCCTCGTGCATCCTCTGCTAACATAGACAGATTATTGTTTATACCTGTCTTTTAAAGTTATAGTTTTTTTTTTCTTTTTTTAACAAATGCTATCACATTTGTGATCTAGAAATTTCTAATATCAATTTAGCCCCTATTTTTTTTTAAATGGAAGAAATAACTTCTTAAGTGATGCAAAAAAAAGGCATTGTGCTTGTTTGAGGTTTGAACTTGCAATGTTAGGATTCATAGCCAAGTAACATAACCACTAGACAAAGGTGATCATTTGTGTCCGGAGACTGTTACTGTTTATGAAGTTACCACCACAGCATAATTCAATTACTTTTTTCTGTATCACAATTCAATTGGCTTTAAAGATACAGTTATGAAGTTTTTCTAATGATCTTGATGGATGGATACGATAAACTTTCTAATTGACTGAATTTGTCTAAAGGGGATGCATCAAAATTTATAATGTATAAATTTTCAAAAATTAATCAGAAATTTTTTTATTCATGTGGTTTTATTTTGAAATAGTTTGCCGATTCATACTGTCCACTTATCTGTAATAGGTAAAGAATTAAACAGAATTTCAATCTTTTTGGACCTGTATATACAAGATATCTCTGAATTCATGGACCAAACTTCATGGATAAGTAAAATACACATAAAGAAATGCTTTTTTATATGGCATTATAATTATTTTAAGGAAATCAAAGATATATGCTGAGAAATCAAGAAATGCAAGTGGCCCATGTCCAGTTTTATGAAATGAACCCCTCTCACAAAGTTGGCATGTAAAAGCAGAAATTTTTTTAAATCCTGTTTTGTCCTCTTGGGGAAATATTCATTGTATAACCTTAACACTTCTCTTCTGTTATAATTTGTAGCCATGTACATAAGATGCATGTCTGCTGTCTCAAAGAGTGGAAATTACTCCATCTTGCACAAAATGTTTTCCAAAAACAAAGAATCATAATGACATATGAATGCAATAAAACAGTTTTACAGACCATTTAATAATGTAAATTAAATAAACCTCCAAAACTACTCAATATTTTTCTTGAGAGTTTCATCTTTATTTATATATGTCACTAAACTTGTATATTGTTTGCTCTAAAAATATTATGTAAATAAAATAACTGTTCCTTTTCATTGGCATTTGCTTTTTTTTCTTTTTCTGCCTACACTTTTCATGTCCGACCCCATACTGTATATTTGATTGCATTTTACTATCCTACAAGTTTGGCTCATGACACCTTGTATAGATATTTTATAATACAGTTGTCAAATACATGGTTGACAAAGATGACTACACACTAATGGTAAAGAATTCAAAAAAGGTATTCATATTTTTAAATAAAGTTATTTTATATACTAGCTTTTGAAGTTTTAACAATTAGCATGAATTTAGAACAAATTTACAGATGAAATATATTCATATTATATAGATAATTCATTGCAGTATGAAGCATTTTTAAATCTTAGCACTGGCAGATACCATGATATTAGTTCATAAAAACATGCTGTAACTAGTTTGAGAATAAAAAGTACACATTCATTTTTGGGTTTTTAAAGATTCAACTAAACAACATTAAAAAAATGATTCGAAGTAGTGCTCATTTATGAAGCCCTTTTTTAAAAAGTAATTTTATGAAAATGCATATGCTTTACTATTGCTCATCTTCATAAATACATATTTATTTTTATATAAACATTTGGCATTTCTAACAAATTGTAAACATTAATAACCAATTGCATGTTATGAAATAGATAGAAACTTGACAATTATAATTGGCAGCATAAATATTATCTTAATATTTAACAAAGAATAAATTTTTAAAATGCTTACAGAAAATGGCTCCAAATTCAAACAATGAAACTGTGTTCCTCTTAGATATGTTTTCACTTTCTAAAAACGTTTATGTCGGAAAGCTACAAATATATAAATTGGATATCAAAAATTCAAGCTTTTTGCATTCTTGAAAAATTATAAAGTAAATCAAACAAATATTAAAGCCATGCTATACAAATACATCATTTTTACTAAAAGGAAATACCCTGAAACATTTTTTAGAGACTGGCATAAAAACTAATCAGAAAAAGGTGAAAAATAGTTAAACAAAATATGTATTCAATGAAATATATTAAAAGAATACATAAATCAGAACAATATAATTTGTTAAATGACTATACTACAGTTTATATTTCAGTTATGAATACATAAAAGATGTGTAAAGAATACACATGTAACAATTTCCAGCTACTTATGATATTTTTTGATGAACTTGATCGTTTAATCTTTTATTTTTTTACTATAATAGCTTATCACTGCTCACATCAGATATTTCAACTTTCTACATAATTTCTCTAACACAAATGGTTATCGCTTAAGTTTGTCAGATGGATACCTTTCGTTAAATTTTGAAAGTATTTTTTATTTCAGTTATAAAAATTTAAGAAGTAACTATGAAGTTGATTTGTCAATAACATTCCATTTCAAAACATTTTATTTAATCCGATAGCTGCCATTTTCATTCATTCTTCTAATGTAGGAAAATAAGCAAATGAACAGCAAAACATATATATATATATATAAGCAAGATATGTATTCAATGAAATATATTAAAAGAGTACATAAATCAGAAGAATATAATTTGTTAAACGATTATACTACAGTTTATATTTCAGTTATGAATACATAAAAGATGTGTAAAGAATACACATGTTTTGTCTATACATATTATGTTGTGGTAATGCACTACATAAAAACGTATACTTACAATCACATAAATAAGCACGATATTCATAATTATTTCCCATTGCAGAATATAATCAAAGACAAGAGCAAGGAGTTAAACATTTACCATTAAATCGAGAAAATGATCGACGCCATTATGCAGTTAATTTTTACAGTTAGGGAGCTGTTAAAGAGGAAAATAAAAACAAAAGATGAACAAATTAAAAATTTTTCTGAAAATTCCAGTTAAAAAAAGGGATTCCACCAAAAATTGAAATAAGATTATCTTACTGAAATATTAATTTACAGTAAACTCAGTTACCTCATTGCATTCTTAAATAGTTCAAGAGAAAAAAGAAATCTTCAGCATATAATCAACTCAACCATTGAAAGTCGTCTGCTCTTTACTTGTTTGATTGCACGCTTACAACACAGCTCAAGTTAAAAACTTAGCAACAAAGTAGTTTTGTGTTAGTAATTCTTTTAATTGGAAATAAATAAATGAATAATTTTATTAAAATTTTTATGCAACAACTGGCCATACTTTTAATTGCAATTTTACTTATAAATAAAACTAATTTGTCAACCGCTGCCGAATCATGAATTTTTAATAATTAAACAGTTACATTTAATTCTGTTATTTTTGTTGTAGTCTTCATAGATATTTCGGAAAATAAAAGAGAGGTTTGTAATGTATATATATATATGTATATTCTTTTTCCATTTTCTCGATATTTTTAATAATTACAATGAAGAATATAGTAAGGTAAAGCATGTTTAGGCAGCTAAAAAGATTCCACTCTTTTTACTATAATACATGCATTTAAATTGCGACAAATATGCTGTATGGTTAATAAATATAAAAAAAATTATTTGTTCCTTAATTTTTTTATAGTATCATTTGTATTGTTATATTGCTTATTTTTAATGTCTGGAGAAAAACGAAACTACAGTATTTGATGAAACATAGATAACAAGACTAAAGTAATATGTTTATGCTTATAATGTTTTTTTTTGCCTACATTTTTTCCTTATATTCATTTTTTTCTCCAGTAAAAGAAGCTAAATTATATCGCATCCTTTCTATCATTTTGTTTAATTTTTGAATTCTTTGAGAATGTTTTGATTTTTAAACTAAGATGTTGGATTAAAATTATAAATCATATAATTAATCTTACTTTGTAGTTATACTTTTTACTTTGTAGTTATTTTATAATTAATTTTATAGTAATTCCTCGATATTTTTAAATGACTTTAACACATTAAAAAAATTTTTTTGCTTAAAAAATTTGTTTTAAGTTCTCAAAAAAATTTAGATTTTGTTTGAATTAAACAAGATATAGTAAAAATGCTACTCTAGCATATGGACTGTACATATTCTAGGGTAGTGTATGATAATTTCACTCATTTACATACGGTCTGATGTAACTATAATTCCTGTAACTCAGCAGGATTTTCTCAGGCAGAAGAAATATCTGTATATCAAATTGTTAGAATTTTTCATTTTCACCTCATGTTTATAGGATAGAATTATGGATAATAGATTTTTTATATGAATGCTTAAATCATAATACTAATATTTTAATTTTCATTTATTTTGTTTTTACAGGATCTAAATCATAAAATTAATGGATTCTTTAATGAAATGCCCCAAAAACTCTGTCGACAGACTATTAAAAAAATATATTCCTATTTTATCATGGCTTCCTGACTATAATTTAGAAGATTTCAAAGGAGATTTCATTGCTGGATTTACTGTAGGTTTAACGGTAGTGCCTCAAGGATTAGCTTTAGCTCAATTAGCTAATTTACCACCTCAGGTAAATAAAGTATCAATATATTTTTAATGTTTTCTATATATTAATTAATGGTAAATGTTTTCTAGATACTTATTAATTAATGGTCAATTTTTTCCTAGGTACTTATTAATTAACAGTGAAAGAGCGAAACTTACCAAATGTAGCACAAAAAAACAAATTGGCATTGCAGTCCTATGAGTGTGCATCTAATTTATAAGATGAAAATTTGTTCATGTTGTTTATATTAAAAGGTGTCAAAATTATTGATGTTAAAGATAAAAAAAAAATAAAGATGTCAAAATTATCGCCAATCCTTAGCTTTTAAAGCTTAAGTACAGTTTGATGACAAATTTTTTCTCTTCAGTGCAACTGCATCATTATATCAAACCAAATAAAGAAATGAAATAGGTTGGTGATGTAATCTTTTGCCTTGATTGTTGAGATGGCTACTAATAATTTTCTTTTTAATAGCAACATTTTTAAGTTCATGCATCTGTTAATAAATCTGTAGAATAATTTTAAAATTACAGAATGTACCTATAATTATTTAAGATTTAAACCAACTTGGCAGTTCTAGAAATGGTACTAAAGATTTATCCAATGTATATTTTCATTAAAATTTTTGTTTTAACAAAGCATGCAATCTTATTAATTTCATTAAAATGATTTTTTTATATTAATAATATTTTTTATATTTTTCATATTTATTTCATATTTCATATTATTCATCATATTTTTGTGAAGAAAATGCATTATTTGAATTTCAATCATTAATCTGAGTGTTAATTAAATTAATATTTTTAAATTCATAAATCTCTTTTTGTTTAAGATATTTTCTATTTGTAGAAATTTGATTTAATATTAAAATACCTGCAAATTTTAATGAATGTACCCATAATTTTTTTTTACAATTTTGGGACTATTACCTGCCTAAAAAATACTAGAATTATTTATTTATTATTATTATTTTTTGAATTCTGTAAGTACCAGAGATTATTCTTGAAAATATTTAATCTGTACATAAAATTTAATTTTTAAAAGCATATTTTTTATTATGAAATGTGTATTAATTATCAAAATTAAAAAGAAGAGAAAATTATTTTATAATAGTGACTAATGAAAATATCTGATAACTATCCCTTAGAATTTTTTTTACCTATTTTTATATAGTCTGTTTTTTAAATTAATATATTGATTAATTTATATGAAAAAATGTATTTAAAAAAAAAGCAGATAAGGTGTATTTTTTCCCATTTCATGACTAGAAAATGATGATTTAAAAAATGCTTCTACTCATGAACTAAAAAATGATTTTAAGAAACTTTAAAATCCTTAAGTAATTAATTCTATGGAATGGAAAGTGAAAGAATTTAATCAAGATATTAATTTATAATTGGGCTATTATGCAAAATGAAGAGCTGCATATTTCATTGAACTAGCTTATATTATTTAGATTCATACTTATATTATATATAGATCATATCGAAAGATTATAATCTTATAATTTTTTTTCAGTATGGCTTATATACTGCATTTATGGGAAGTTTTATGTATGCAATTTTTGGAACTTGTAAAGATTTAGTGATAGGTCCAACATCTGTAATGGCTTTAATGACTGCTCAGTATGCTCAGATTGGAGGACCAGCTTATGCTGCTCTTTTAGCTTTTCTTAGTGGATGTTTTCAATTATTGCTTGGAATTTTTAATTTAGGTATGCCACTTTCACAGCTATCTTGCATTATTTTCTATTATGAGACATTTAACCTGCCCTTATGCTACTATGTGTTTAATATTTATTTTTTAATGGCATATTGTTTAAATATAAATATCTGACATATATTTCTGAATAATTCTTTCCCTCAATTCCAATCTATGTTTATTCTTATTTTTTTAAATCTCTGTATTTTATTTTAATATGGCTTATATGGAGGATACATGTAGAGAATAAAGATGATTTTTCTATTTGCAGTTTTCTAAACCTTACAAACAGGATATTTGCTTGTATTTTCATTTCTTAATAGTTTAAAGTATATAACATGAACTTTAGAAATATTTTAGTTAACTTGCTATCTCAAAATAAAAAAAGTTGCTCTCTAAGTTAATACACTAATTAAATTAAGATTGAAGTACTATTTAAAAACCTATAAATATAATAAATTGAGTAAAGATTTAAAATTTTTAAAAACATTAATATGTCAAAATAATCTTAGTTTCTAGAAAATAAATATTCTCTTCATCCTTTAAAAATATGTTTGAAAAAAAGCTCACAAGAAATTAGTCACAATCTCACAAGAATTAGTCACAATTAACTAATTAGTATTGCTTCTCATCCATTAAAAAAAATACTGTCAGTTTTAATAATAAACAAAAATGGAAGCAGTATTTTATCTTTAAAAAAGAATTATTATAATTTTGACCAAAGGTGCATTATTACTTCCACATAAACAAGAAAATGGTAGTATAAGTTAGGCTACTTTATTTTACACACATTAAGATTCTGGTCATTTATATTGCTTTGATACAAGGAAAATATTCAATTCAAGTTGATTTGCTATGCTTAACTTCTGTTATTTAATTATACCTTAATATTATAATTCTTTCCATGATTGTGATTTTGATTAACATCTCTGAAGAAATTTAAAATTGTTGTTCTCTGATTTCTTTTTTCGGTTTATTCAAATGAGGTGTTGATGGTAACATGATTATTTTGATTTATATGATGAATACTCATAATTAAATAAGTTATTTATAACAAATGAAAATTTTTAAATATAAAATATATCGTTTTTATATTTTTGTTATTTTATGAAGAAAAATGTGAATTACAAAGGATTCAAAGTGAAACAAAAGGAAAAATTCCATCAATTCAAGCCAAAACTATTGAAAGATTTTGCTGTGCTGCTATATTATTGAAGTATTAATCATTGTTTTTGTATCCAAGAAAGAATTTAGACAACAAATGTTGATTTTATTAATAATTCAAAAAAAAAGAGCAAGTTGGTAAACTGAAATGTGATAATGAAAAGTGATTAATGGCTACTATTGTGTATATCTTTTTTAATATAGGTTCAATTGACATTCTGCTAAAAAATGTCTCAATAATATTTATTTGTTGTATCAAAACTGGAAATAAATGAAGATTTATTAAAAATCAGATGAATAATTCAGCATATTGTTATTAATAAGAAAAAGTAAGATTTTGTATAAAATTACTGCCGTCCTTCCATTTATAAAAAGTTAGAAAACTGAAATTTCTAAAGAAATTTAGAATGCTTATGAAATTTTTGTTATCAAATATTATAAATTGAAATAAGCATAATTTGTTTTACCCTGCAACTGGGGAGGTCAAAATTTAGGACTTAACTGAGGAGGTGCGGTCTGGCAGACCACATTTTCTTTACACTCAAATGAGATTTTCTAGTAAAGTATGAAAATCTGTCAATATATTCTGCAGGTATTTTTCTTGATATACAAATATGTTTTAGAAATTTTTCAAAATATATTATCATTGAAAAACGTAATTGCATTGGAACATATAATTTCTTCTCAAATTACATGTTACAACAAATAATTTTCTTAAAACCATATTACGTATTATTTTTTAAATCATATTTATTTTTCAGTATACAGAGGTATATAGAAAATAATATAAGAAAAAATTCAATAATTATATGTAAAATAAAAAAAGTTGACAGTGGGTAAAATTGATCCCTTTTTTAATTGGCATCATCGGTTTGCGAGGGCATTTTAGACATACAGGTTAATTACAAATATAAAAATCAGCCTATAAATTCCATAGATATTTTGCTTGGTATATTAATATATTTTAGAAATTTTTCAAAATACATTATCTGTAGATAAATTAATTATATTTCAACATACACATCAGAATCAACTGAATGAGAATCTTCATCGAAACAAATTTTGGTGCAATTATCTTCATCACTAAAATTACTTTCTGCTTCATTTAAAAATCTCTGGAGCTCTACTTTATAACAAGCTTCAGTACGTTGGATGATGTTTCGAGCACCAAGTTTTAGAGCTAAGCCTTGTATAAAACCAGAACATTAAAAGGGTGGTGTGGTCTCACAGATGTCATTCTAAGAAATAGCTGAAGTATTTGAAAAAGAATCCGCTGAAACCAAATGAAAAAATGCATGTGTAGTGAAGCTCATGAAACATGAAGGTTAGGGTTAATCTATTTGATTTAGCTGAAAATAGATTAAGAGTGATCGAAAGTCCATGTTTAGCGGTCTGACAGACCGCACTTCCCAGTTAAGGATTAAGTAATGGCTATTACAGTTTATGAGCATTCAGTTTTAAACAAAAGGACCTCTAATTTAGGCAGAGATGTTTTCATATATACATACATATGACTCTCATAAAAACAATTGTTTCAATAATTTTGAAAATTGTACTAATGCTATTATGACATAAGAGAAACAAATATGAAACATTTATCATAAAAATGATACAAAAATTTTCAGAGTTCACTTTGTTCTGTAAAGGAGGACGAAAATACTTGTTCATATTTTTTTTAATCATCAAATTCATTATATGCAAGAAAAAAAAATTAATCCTCTGCTCATATTATTCTCTCCTTTAATAGGAACTGAAAAAAAAAATGTTCTAGGTCAAATGTTGATGAATGTTAGAGATGGGAATCATAACATATAACTGTAGGCTCTACATATGTACAAACTGCATATCAGCAAAATAATATAAACATTGGTTTCAAATGAATTAAGGATTTGATAAAATAACATATAAATGAGAAGTTGCATTAACATAGTTTTTTCAAGTTTTCATTATTTTTACCAGCATTACTTCTCTGCTATATGAAGTTTCCATACTTTGAATTTTCATCTTTTTATTAAATAATTAACAGTAGAGATGTTATCAAAATCAATTTGAAGTAGCAGCCATATTAGCATAAGATGATTTAAAATGTTAAATATTCAGAAATTTTAGAAGTGAAACTGCTATTTTTTCTTATTGTTCAATTTTAATTTTAGGTATTTTGATGGATTTTATATCAGCACCTGTTCTAAGTGGTTTTACTTCTGCTGCAGCTATAATTACTGCAACTATGCAACTAAAAGTAAGATTCTATGATGAAATATTTCCTATAAAATATGTTGCTTTAGAGTGCACAATAAGTGTTCTTAAAATAAGATTGAGTTAAATAAAAAATTAATCTTGATTTAAAAAAAATTGAAATTTTAATATTATTGCTTCTTTTTCCAAATAAGGTATTTAAAAAAGTTTCTTTCAGTTTCTAAGGAAAAAAAAAAAACTTTTTGTATAAAGAATTTTAATTTTTTATTGTTTATCATTTTGTAACTTTGAAAGAAATCTTTTATAGCAAAAGTAAGCATTTTAAAGAAGAGTAAAAGTACTTTTCTCATAGTATGTCTAAAGTTTGTGTCTTGCCTGCTGTAGAATTTGAAATTAAGAAGGATTAATTTAAATTATCTTTTGTGATTTGATTATAATATTTCATAATAACCTTATAATATTTTGTTAATTAGTTACAAATTTGTATTTCTTTGTTCTCTTTTTTATAGGGTATATTTGGGCTTAAATATGAATCAAGAGGTTTTATGAATACAGTTTATTACTTCTTTCAGAATATTCCTCGCACAAAGTAAGACACACTATTTTTTTACTTCATTTTAAAATAGTTTTTAAAAATTCACAATGGGAAAAAATAGTTCCATATGAAAAAAAAAAAATTAATTTAAAATTCAGACACATTTATTTTTATTATTTTACTATTGAAATCAGTTCTATAAATTTAAGTAAATAGCATACAGTTAATTCAGTTTTGTTTTCAGAATATGTTTTGTATTAAAAAATTATTATAAATGTAACTGTTTGCATTGTCCTCCTTCAGTTCATATTTTATAGACTATTCACATGTCTAATGATTTTTATCTGGTAGTCATAGGTTTAAAAAAATTAGTTAAGTGTTTACTTTATTATATAATGCTTAGGTAAATTTATACAGATATGTTAATATCTACATACATTTTTCATTTGGCTTTAAACTTGTTATTCAAAATTTTTTTTGAAAAAAAAATATGGCTAAAAATTTAATTTTAAACTTTTTTTTAAATATTCTATTCTGTTGTATGTAAGTTTCTGTGAATTATAATTATGTGTAAAGCAATTGTTTTACTGCTTTTTAAAAAATTTCAAATATTCCACCTCAATTTTAAAAAATTGTCTTATGTAAAAGAATAGTTATCTCACATTAACTCTAAGATCTAAGCCTTTTAGCAGCTTTGTTAAAGAAAGGTGAATTCTTTGGACTAAGAGAATAATTCTAAGAAATTGTTTATAATTTTTTTAAAGTTTTGTTTTATAACTTTTCATTAGGGCTTCTGACATTTTTCTTTTCCATCAAATGTTTAGCGTTCTTATTATAATAATTTTAAATAGTTCATATTTTTATGTTTTTATTTTTGTTCTGTATTTTATGAGACTTTAAATTCTAACTGAAATGGAATATTCTTTGTAGCTTATACGATATGTGTATGGGAATTACATCTATTATTTTTCTCTTACTGCTAAGGGTAAGTTGTTTTCTTTAAGCATTTAATATTAGTCATTACCTTTTAACATCTTATTTTTAAAACAGATTTAAACTATTTTTAGCTATATATGTAATAAATTGTTCATATTAATTTTTTTGTACTAAATATTTAAATTCAAACATCAAACTTTTATTTTGAAGTCAGAATTGTGCAGCTTGATTTTGTTTGTTTGCTTTCATGATGTCTGGTGATTGTAGAGTTTTTGCTAATTATATTTTAACACCATTTAGTGAATTGGTATTAGTGAATCATTGATATATTTTTACTTTTTGTGCAAAACCATAGAAATTTTTGTGCAAAACCATAGAACTTTTTAAAGATTATACTGGAAAATATTGAATTCACTATGGACTTTCAAGCATGAATATATTGAATGATTCAAGGCTTCCAAACATAAAAGTGAAGCAAAATATGCGATACTCCAAAGTTACTTGAAAATAATTTGTTATTCATGCCAAAACATACTAAATATAAATAAATGCTTAAATTTTTTTTAGTTTCTCGTATACAAATTGTTTAAAGAAAAAGAATTGTAATCACTAAAGAATTTGAGTTCAGGCTTTTGTCCATTCATTGTGTTTTAAACCTTCGGAAAACAAATCTTTGGATTGTGTGTGAACTGAATAACTCAAAAAGCTTTGAATTAGAATTTCTTAACACTGAATTTCCAGATTTCTTTCAAAGTTTTAACAAAATCCAAAATTTCTTTTCGTTTATTGCCTCAGTGCAAGTGAATACGGTAATATCAAAACACAAAGAGTTACAATGGTAAAATTTTGCACACAGTTTTTGCACCTAAAGTATAGATTCATATCAGATTTTGGTGCAGATCCATCAACAAATTGACAACTACCAATTTGTATGTTCATGTTCAATATACATGTAAACTCTTTAATGGAAGAAAAAAAATATTGCAATAACTTCTGTAAGTAAAATTTGACAATATCTTTTTTCTAAAATTGTAAGTCACAAATTTTGGATTCAATTGTTTGACCACAAAGCTTCCAAAATACTTTTTTTATGATGTGGCAGTGTACAAAATGCTTGTATGGGATTAAAAAAACAGAAAAATAGTACTCGTGGTTTTTACAGTCTTGTCCACGACACCTAATTTTTACCTATTACCATGATTTTTACCGGCTACTAATTCAACCTACCACCATGAACAAGAAATTTCTTTTTGAAAAATGAATTTCTGACATTGAATATGAAGCCAATAAACTTGTTCAACAAGGCAAAAACTTTTTGTCATCAACAACCTCTAAACTATTAATTAAAAATTTAAACAAAATGAAATTTAAAAAAGAACAAATTGTTACCTACACATTTAATAAAATTAGCATGATTTTTTATATTCTAATTTTTGTTTACTTATGCTCTTAATTTTTTTTTTTTTTTTTGCAAAATTAGAATGTCAATGAATAATTTTTTCCCTTTTCAATATTATAACCTGTAGTGTAATTTTTTTTGCAATGAAAGTCTATTAATAAGTTTTTTCAAAAGAAACTTCTGTAAAAAATTATTTGGCATAGTTGCAATGTTGTGAAAAATATTTAACAAATTTTGTATTTTATGTTTGTATTTGTATAAAATAATAGATACTTAGTAAATGCTTAAAATAATTTATTTCAACGAATTTGAAGTTCTATAATGAAAAATATTAAAGTAAAATTGGCTCTTAATTTTTCTCTAAAGATGCTTAAAAAGTATTTATTTTTTAAGATAAAATATGTATGCGCACTGAAGATGTATGTATATACAATTTGCTTTAAATGTTGAACAAAGCTTAGTTGCAAAAATTCTATTATGTATATCTTAGTAATAAAAATATTTATATTTTACAATAAACTGTTTTATATTCTGCTTTTCAGAAATTCAAAGACCAAAAATGTACTTGCTGTACATATATGAAAGGATGCAATACATTACAAGGTCTCTGGTGGTCCTTAGCTACAGGTGAGATATTTTTAGGTAGTATTTTTTATTTAATTGGTCAGTTAATAAAATGGAATATGTGACCAATTGATTTTTATTTCAGCCCGCAATGCTTTGTTGGTGATCATTTGTTCTGGTTTTGCTTCTGCATGTTTAGCCTTTGAAAAGGATTTCTTTTCTCTCACTCAGCGTGTAGATGCTGGTATCCCACCATTTCAGATTCCACAGTTTTCTTTTGAACACTTTGATCCAGAATCTAATTCAACTGTTTATAAGAATTGTGGGGAAGTTTTGAAGGTACTTTTTGTTTATGTTTTCTTTAATGTCATAAAGATTTTAGTGTCTTTATAACTTCTTTTCAATCTCTTTAAGACTGGTTTTTATTTTTCTTGCTTACTTATACTGTTTTTATTGGAAACTTAAATATGCCAAAAATGCTCTTCATTTTTCCATAGCACAGCTTCCTTTTTTAAAAGTATGAATGATTGCTTTGGTATTTAAAATTTAGGACATGCAAGTGAATTTTCAATTTTATTGTTAGAAAAAAAATTCATAGGTATGATAGTAAGAAATATTTCTTCCACTTACATGATGTTTATCCTTGAACATAAAAATCCAAGTTGTTTTGATAATTGAGAGAAATTTTATTCATAGTTATTTAGTAAAAATTTTATTATCAATTTTCTAAGTTGAAAAAATGTTTATAAAAGAGCTAAAATTTTATATGAGTAATGACAGAATGAACTTTCATTCTTTGTTTACATTTTTGCTTAGAATTGTATTTTAATATAGTATTAAGGATAATACATAATCCTTATGAAAGCAGTCATAGAAAGAAAAATGTATGCTTGATGAATTATCCTTATTGAGATGCATTGAATGTATTTTTCTATGTATTATTATTATTATTTGAATTTTTTCTTATTTTTTTTTCTTTGGAATGATTAATAAGCTGTTTTTCTGTTTTGGGTAGCAGTTTTAATCATTAATGGTCTATTTCATTGTATTGGTGATACTGTTTATTTTTAAAATACCATATTTAGTGTATTCAAGAATTAAACTATGTATAATGTTTGGCTATTTATTTTATCATAACACATTTGTTTCTGAGAGACGCTGTCTGTATTTTAAATTAAAAATGCATTTTGATTTTTTTTCTTTAACCTTTTTTTATTGACTATATTGTTTGTTTGAATTAATATTTTGTTTTGATAACAAGTTTTTATGTTTTGATAACAAGTTTAACTATATTATGAAAATCATAATTAAGTTATAGTTTCTATTTTTTTTTTTACTAATTAAAAGTAATAGAGGTACCATAATAAAAAAATAATAAAGTATCTTGTTTAGAAGAAGTTAAGTATTGTAAAATTAAATAAAATCAAAAGATTATGAATTATTTTTTAAAATTCAAATATCAGTAGAAATAAATGCTAACAAATAATAGATGTAGCTTCTTTCTAATTTATAAAGTGCTGGAAGTAATTTTCAAGCAAATTCCAGAAACCTTCAGCAAATTTAAATGTTTAGCTTTTAACTATTTCAAATTGGAATCCTAATTTGATTTTTTTAGTTTAAAAAAACAAGTTTGGAAAAAGATATTTTAAAGGTACTTATTTGAAAGCATTTACTTATATATACAGAGATGAGGGGGAAAAAAAAAGCCCTAAAAAGTATCTAAATACTAGATAATTTCTTAGATAAGCCTTGGATTCACTGGAGATAAGGTTTTGAAATGTAATATTTTAGAAAAAGATATTTTTGATTCTAAATTACAGTACTAAACATTTATTTTGAAGATCCTAAAAATATTTTAGTAAAATTGACAATTTGTTTCAGAATAGTTAGGTATTTGTTTTGTAATGATTCATGGAAACTAGTATCAAATTATTATATTATAAAAAATGTATTGTCCCATTTATTGAAAATACAACATAAAGAAAAAAAAGGAATGCAATTATATGTTAGTTGAGTTTAATTTTTTGTAACTAAATTTGGGATCCATTATAATTTCTGAGATGTGATCTAGCAGAAACAATTAGTATTGATAATTTTTTGAATGGATATTAGGAAAAGATAAAAATTGCAAAAAAATAATTCAGGGCCTTTTAATATTTTCTCATGGGCAGACTGATATAGAGAAATTTTTTTCTTGTAATAAAAAAAAATTAAAATCTGGAAGAGTAATCTTTTGTAAGTCAATGACATATATTGATTACTTGAATTGTACTGAAAATTCAAATTATATTGAAATCACAAATGAACCATGATTGTTTGTAGCAGAAGGTAGACAAAAATATTTGGATTACCTTGAAAATTAAAGTATATCAATAGAAACACAAAAAAAAGAAATGTTTTCTTTTTTAAATGACTTAAATAAACTAAAAAAATAATAAGAAGAAAAGCATAAAAAGTGCAGCAGAAAAAGTGGTGAAAATTGCAGAAAAAAATTGGGTAGAGAAGGCTGAATTGATAAAAGATGTAAAATATGTTTATCAGTTGAAAAATTTTCACTTCTAAGTTAAAGAGGGAAAATATTGGAAGTTTCTATATAGTCAAATATGAAAAAGTTTTAATTTTTATTTTGTCATGTTGTTATAAAAAATACAGTTGTGATAAAAACATGAATTAATGTTTATTCTTTTGAAGCATAATTCATAATCAATAAATCATATTTTTCTTTAAAGTTTTTTCTATTTAATTTTATCTATAAATGCCAACTTGAAATGATAGTGCCTAGCTGAAAGTTTTGTGTTCAACTACTTTTTTTAGCACACTTATTAAATTGTTAATAATATATCAAATCATTCCAAGTTGCCTTAAAAATAGTGATAGTAACCTTTAAAAAAATCCTTATAAAGACCTTAAATTTTTATGCTGGAAAATAGTAGGAATCCTGATATAGGATAACATGAAAACCTCCCCCCCCCTCTAACATAAGGAGAAAAAAAAATAAATAAAAGCAATTTTTAAATGAATTTTAACATTGAATTGAACTTAAGTTGAATTTAGAGTACCTATTAAAAATACCGTTTTTAATGTAAATGATATATTATTCAGTTAAAGATTAAAAATAAAACTGATTTATGAAAGTTATTACCTCCAAGAAAAAAAGTATTGTTATAAATGTTTGTATTTTTATTGAAATAAAATTTGGGGACAGCCGTTCTATTGTCATCAAATTTGCTTTTTATCAGCAAGGATTTTTTTTTTGTTGCTAAAATTGCAACAAAGTAAAAGGTGATCGAGAGTCTTCTTGCAAATTTTATTTTCTATCAATAAAAAGATAAATTTCTGAATTTTGCATGATATAGCAATTATTAATTTTCTTTTTGTCAAAAAAAAATCTCGAATTTTAAAATTTAAATAAAAAAATTATAAATGTTGTATAAAATTGCTGCATTATCCATTCTAATATGAAATCTTTGGTTGCAGTGATCTTTGTGAATGATTCAAGTTTGCAACGAACATACATACGATTTCTTCTGAATATGCTTACTATTATTTAAAAGGCTTGCAAAATTTCTCTTCCATTCTGTATTCCCATGAAAACTCTTTTTGATTCATTTTATGGAGAAATTCATTATCTTATTTAGAAATTATTCTTTCCTTGTCTTTTTTTTCTAGATTTATAAATGAATTTGAGTTATTGCTTTTTTTATATGTGTATATTATTGATTAAAAGTATATGCTTTAGTCAAATAAAAAAATATTGCTTATTATCAAGAGCAATATCATTTTACTAAATCTTTCAAGTTTGGAGTATAAGTTATTGGAAAACTAAAAAAATTCTTTGTAAAAGAATGAAGTTTTTGAAATTATACTGCAATGTAAGTATAATCCGTGAACATATTCAGAAAAATGCAACAAAGTTAATTATAAGGAAACTTTATTATGAATAATATATAGTATCATTTGCATACAATGGCTGATGCATATTTGATTTTTATAAATTTTATAAATTTATAGATTCTTAGAATTTTTATACTTTATGATCTGCATAATGCATGTATTTAAAAGAACAAATAAATTAAACTTTATTTCATTCATAGTATCTGAATTTTAAAAAAGAAATTGTCCTCTTGCCTTTTGAATTCAGATTTTTATGTTTCAGATACATTAATAGAAAAAAAATTGACTTACATAAAATTTTAAAATTTTATTTCGTTTGCTGTTAAAAACTGTTTTGTTTTTCTCACTATATTACTCTTTAATACTTTTCAATTTTAATTATCTTTTCTTCTTTTTCAAAATTTCTGTTAGAGAAGTTAAATTTTATTTGCTTGATAGAATTCATTAAAAACTTATAATTTGACTATAATAATTTTTCTTACACATGAAATGGTTGGTTTTTTTTTATATACAAGCTTATTTAGAGATTCTCTTAAATTTTTAAAATCTTTTTTTTATACAGGATCTTGGTTCTGGAATTATTGTGATTCCGTTTTTATCACTTTTAGAAGCCGTAGCAATTGCGAAAACATTCAGTAAGTGCTTTTAATTCCAAATAAAATAGTCTATTATCGCTTACCTGTTTTATGAGTTGATCTAATTAACATTTTATGAAAACAGTTTCAGCTGCATGTGATTTGTTTACTACATAATTTTGATACATCTATTAATTAAATTATTTCTAATTTGAATAAAGCTTTTTAAGTGCAGCTCATGTATGTATATGAGTTGTTGATTATTTAACTTCTCATTGTGAATCTCTATCTATGTCTTTGAATTCTTATTTTTTTACTTTTTTAAATTAAAGCATTTTTTATATGACTGTTGAATTCTTTGTCTCCTCATAAACAATTATAATATATTTTTTATTATTGCTATTTCCAGCTAAGGGAGAAAAGTTGCATGCTACTAGAGAAATGATTGCTTTAGGTAATAATGTCTTTCATTTTTTTAAATTTCCATTTGCTTGTTTATTATTTTGAATATGTTACTATTATTTAAATAAAGTGAAAAGATAACTTTATTTCTGTACGGATATTTTTCAAATGTAAGATGCTGATTTCAAATAAGACTTTTATTGGTTTTAAAAAGATTTCTTTGTAAAAAACACAATTAAAGTTTCTTCAAAAATTTGAAAATACATAAAAATATTTGTATTTGATTTTAATTTTTTCAAATTATTTATTGCAGAAGTTCTGCTAAAATATAAGTTTTAAAGATACAAGTTTTTCTACATGTGAAGTGTGCAAAATATTTTAAATATTGAATTGTTACCTTCCAGGAATGGGAAATTTGATGGGATCCTTTGTGTCTTCCTATCCTGTTACTGGAAGTTTTTCTAGGTATGAAATTTGAAATGATCTTAATTATTTTTGGAGCAAATTAAAACAGCAATCTTATGCATAGAAATTCAATTCTCTGTTACTTTTGTGTGATGAATAAAAATTGTGTATCCTAAAATATCATTTCTTGCAGATCTGTGATAAATAATACTAGTGGGGTAAGAACTCCTTTAGGTGGAGTAGTTTCAGGTATTTATAATTTTTATTGTATACATAAATGTAAATTTTAACAATATTTAGAGCAAATATTGAAAATTTAGTTTCAATTCCATTTATTTTATCTAGGGAGTTTTGTGTTACTTGCATTATGTGTGATTGCTCCTTTATTCCATTACATTCCAAAATCTTGCCTCTCTGCGATAATTTTTTCTGCTGTGATATTTATGATCCATTTTGAAGATATACCTGAAATGTGGAAAACAAACAGTAAGGAATCATTTTTTTCTTTTATTGCTATATTATTATTATGAAAGTCTGTTTTGCAAGGTGTTCCCCCCCCCCAAAAAAAAAAATCTTAATACATTTTGAAGGGTTATCATGGGACAAATTTCTATCATATATCAAAATGTTATTTAACAGAATAATTGTCGATTTAGATTTAAATCAGTTATTAGAAATACTGATAATTGTGTCCTTTATTATACAGGGCATTGATTATAATGCTTATTATAGCAACTGTAATATTGTTGAACATATGACATTATTTTGCACATTTTCCTTCAATGAAAACCTAACACTTGTTGATTGCATTTGGTCTAGAGATAAAATGTATTTGCTTCCATTTGAAAAGAAATCCACTGTGAGCAAATCAAGGGATTATATCCATTGTTCCTTTTTAGTTCAAACCAAAATAGTCTATCTTGATGGATTTTATAGAATTCCATCAAGCTAGACTTGCAACTAAAAATTGATATTTATTTGTTAGTGTTTAATATATGACTTTTACACATTTTGTGAAACAATCTTAGATTATTTTCAGTAGTTTTTATTAAGGTGCAATAAGCAGGGCAATTGCCCTGGGTAATGTTAGCAAGAGGGACAAAATTGAAAAATTGCTTCGTTGCATTTAAAAAGAAAGAACATTTAAAAGAAATGTTTTTTAGAAATTCAAATTCTTTAGAATCAGTGCTATCATGTGTTTGAAGTCCTATAAAATATGGTATTTCATATATATGGAACCTTCTTAAGTTAAGCTTTTCAAAACAAATTAGCGTATAAGTTTTATGTTACAGAGATCTGATAATTAAAGCCTCATCAGTGAAAGTGAAAGTTCATTTAAGTCTTTTTATTAAAGATTTATATCTCAATGTGAAGGGAAAGGAGTTGTGTTGAACTATCCTTATCTCTTTTTAAAAAAGTGAAGATATTATATGAATTAACGACTCAGTGCTTCTTGTGGTGCACCCAGAGATAAAATGTTATAATTATATATTCATACTGATTTGATATTGGTTTTATTTGATTCAGTGAAAGGGAATAAAGTATTCATTTTTCAAAATGCATAGAGGAAAACACAAAATTAAAAAAAAAAGCTTTCTGATTGCTTAATAATGTGTAATGGCAGCACATGGTAAATTATCAATATTTAGAAGTCGATAAATGAAAAAAGTAATGTATATATTTTTTTCTCTGTGTTTCTTATTTATATATTTTTTGTGGGTTATGTGATTTTTACTTCTTAAACTTTTAAAATATGACTAATAAAATCTATATTTGTATTATATTTTTCTGATGTATCAAATTTTTATACAATAACTGTTCAAATTTATTATTTTTGAGCTTTTTTGAAATAAATGCACATCAAATTTCTTGAGAAAGTAAATTTTTTAAAATTTTATTTTATGTATTAACTGCATGCTATTGGTAAACTTTGGCTTAACTGCATGTTCATGATGAACATTATCAAATTTTCAGACATGAAAATAACATGACATCTTTGACGAGTAATTGCTGCAATAAACAGGATATCTTTGGCAAATTTGTTTTGACAATTTATTTTTGGCATTGAAAATGTTCACTGGATTACCGATATTCAAATTACTTTTTGTCTCGGATGACTTTTAATCAACACCTTTACTTTCAAGCTATGACAAGTTAGTAGGTTTATCTTATGAATGTTAGATTTTTTCCTCTCTCTCTGTAAGTTATTAAGTGTATGACAATTGTTATTTTGGAATTAAATTTCTTACAAGATATTTATTAAATGTGTATGGGTTATTTTGGAGATTTGTATAATTTTTAAAGCTATAAATGTTTTTTAATTGTGTATCTGATATCATTTGAAAACAGCAATGTTCCTTATTTCAAGAGTTAAAGTAGTTAGTCAAAAGTTAAAGTTTGTAGCTATTAATTTACTATTCATTTATACAATGTAACTAAGTTAAATATGACATTTCTATTCACTTAGTAAATTCATGTATATTAAAAGTCATTAGAATTATAATGAATTTAATGGTCAAAGTGTCCACTCTAATCAAGTTGGAAGAGCTAATTTCTACTTTTTGGTAATAGGCATTTACTTTCAGTTGGATAGAATAATTAATTATATTTTATGTTGTTTGAGTTAATAAATGTATTGTAAAAAATTATGAAGTCTTATATAACTCTCTTTTGTAGTCATATGTCACAAAACATTCTTGATACACTAATATTTTAAACAAAAAGGAATCCTACTTCTGTGACCAAATTTTGACAGATTAAAGAAAATTTTGAATTTCATCATTTTAGGTCAATCCTGGTCACATCGAGGAAATTGAGTGTATTGATTGGTGATTCTTCCTTGTGTAAAAAGTTAAAATTACAAAATAGTCTACAATCATTGAAAGGAATTGTATTCAAAGCTCCATAAATTAGTTTTAGTTGCAGAAGTGTGGAATTTTTTTTTTTTTAAACCAACACATCAGAAATATTTTACTAAACTTAACTAATAGAACCAAAGGAATGTAAAAAATTTTAAACATTACGATTTTTGCAGATGTGCTTTTACTCAAAGGTGTAAAATGCCATTAACTATTTAGAGATATATTTGTAATTACAAACATATCTTTTCCTACAAGTTTCAAAATTAGTAGCAGTGATCACTATAAGATACTGCTCACAAAGGCCTACTACATCATTACCTAATGCAAAAAAGAAATAACTCTCATTCTTTTTAATTAACAGATTTTATTTATAATTAAATAATCTGATAAAAAATTTATAAATTAATAACCTTAATCATGTTTTTTTTTTTTTTTTTTTTTTTTTACCTGACTCTTAACAGTTATTTGGGAATGTATATTATAATAATATAATAAAAGGAGCAAATAAGAAACTGTATTTTTTAATTATATTAACTTTTAATGAAAGTTTTAAATTCCTGATTGATATATTTTCATGCCCTATATTGATATCTCTTCATTCCACGGTAATGATTAATAATAAATAATGATATAAGTGATATCACTTGAGGTTGCATTTTCACACATTATAGTAATAAAAATTTTTTTGTTTACAAAAGATTTCCTAAAGTTTTCATTCAATAAGTGTTATATTTTCAATAATGAGATTCCTCAAAACAAGTAAATATTATATTAAAAATGAATAAAATATATTTTAGGAATTTCTTCCTGTTATAAATGTTTAAATAGTATATTTATCTTATTATCATTGTGAAAATTCTTTTTTACTGTATTAATTTCTTTTGATATTTGATTATATTTTTAATTATCAATTAAATTTATTTTTCTTTGTTTATTAGAGGTGGAGTTAATTCCATTTTTCACAACCTTCTTATTGTCTTTTATATTTGGATTGGAGGTAAATTCATGGCACTTTTGTAATTTTCTTTGAATTATTTGTGGAATATTAAATTTGTGGTATGGTAAATAAGTTTGTATACTAAGTTTTTTTTCCTCTTTCAGTATGGTCTTTTATTTGGTATTGCAGCTGCTTTAGGAATTTTATTGAAAAAGCAAAATGAAGTTGATATATCTGTGGCAACTAAAACGGTATAAATTATGTTTTCATATGCATGATCAGTTTTCAGCTGATTTAGAAGCAATTTTCTTCTTTTATGTAGCTTTTATAACTTCAGTAAATAAATTGACATTGAAAAAATTTAATAATTCACATTAATTTTTTTATCTGAAAATATATCTCATGGAAAAAAAAATCAAAATTAGTACAAAATTTGATTTAAAAATATTATGCCTTTTAAATTCTTTATGCAAGAACTACTGTGTATGCATTCTTTATTTATTTATTTTTTATTTCTTACAGAGTTTGGTTTGGTTGTTGCCAGTTTTATGATCATTAAGTTAAAAAATTTCTTATGTGACAGTTCATTAATATTTAATAGCAGTATTTATTCTATTTGTTTGTTCTTTCTTTTTCTTCTTTATCTGTTATTTTATGTTTTTTTAAATGTTTATTAACCTTGATCTTAGAAAGAATTATATTATTTAAATTTGTATTAAATATCTATTATTGTATTAATTACTTTTGGCAGCCATTTTGTTTACTGGGATTAATAATTGCTGAAAATTTCAATAGCTTTCTCAGCAAAACAATTTTAAATTTCAAATTTTTATAAACATGTGGCTTGCATATTATTTCAAAAGTCTTACATTCCATTCATTGTGCTTTACAATTTCTTAATTTTCTGTCTATATTTTTTATACAATCAATCATATCAGAGAAAAGAGCAACAGTATTTAAAAATAGTCATATTTTAAAAAACCTTAATTTTTAAGTGCAATGGATATCAAATCTTCACTGATGTTTGTGTGTGTGTGTGTAAGTGTGTGTATGTTGGGTTCTACAGGACAGGCAAACTAAATTGTAACTATCAAATTTGGCACATGTATACTTTGGAGGATGGGCACCTCCGAATGATTTGTTTTGTAATATGAACAAATTAAAAACTAAGCTGAATTGTGACGTTTTTCTAGTGATAACTTCCAAAAATATTATTGCACAAAAATAACTTCTGAAAATATTTTTGCACAAATATGATTTAATTTTGCTAATTCAAATTTTAAAATTTGTCTTTTTAATCATACCAATTTAATATGCGTTCAAATTTTTCTTAAATTTTGGTGATTTTGTAAAAGTGTTTTTTTTTGTCTAATTTCCAGCAATATATTACATTTTCACCCTGAAATTCAAATGTTTTTGCTTCATCCGGTATTTAATTGCATTATATTCCTCCATTGTTGAAAGTTAAAGTAGAAAGATTCTATTTATTATATATGTAGTTTGCAAGACAAATATAAAAAGTGACATTACACTAACACAAAATTCGAAAGAGCGATGAACTGATAATTTACATTTTTCATAACATTATGATAGTATGAGACTGGTCTCCATTAGAAAAATTCATGTACATAACAAACAGAAATGAAATATGGCAATTAAAATAATTTGGCTTTAATGCCTGACAGTTTACAGAAACATGTATGTGAAGTTGTATCTAAACAGTTTAAGTAACATTAAATATAACCAATATCACCGGTGAACCAATTGTTCACCATCGATGACTAATAATTTAACAAAAGCAAGCTTTATATTGAAACTTACTTAACATGGAAAAAATAAGCTGAATCTTCCTAAAAATAAAAAGCCTGTATTAAATATTGGTAGCAACAATGATAAGTTAATTGAGCTTCACATCAACAATGAAATAGATTGTTGTAAAATACAATGAAAATATTTTATTAAAATTAATCAAAAATATAAATCAGAATTAGATGTCAAAAGATTTGGCATCATAGAAAAGATAAATAAAATTTTATGATGCTGTAAAAATAATTTTTCTAGTATAATATTTTTTGAAGTTGCAGTAAAACACCAGCATTTTGCTTAATTTTTAATTAAATTTCAGAGATATAGTTCTGAGGTGCATGTTCTCATTTTTCAAAATTTATATGTTTGATAACTGTAAGTCATACAGCCTGGTCTATAGAACATCTAAATGCACGCACATTCATCTTTATAACACACAGTTTCTGCCTGGGAGATTTAATTTTATTCTATATTCTTTTTTTTCTCTTTGTTTTTTAAAAAGATATTTATCGGATATACTAGCATACAAGTCTACTGAACTGTATTTTTATTGGAATTATTGATAAAAAGTATTTTAGTTTTGTAATTATTATGTATGATTACTTGTAATAAAAGTCAATAGGTTGTATTTTAGTTCCTTTTCTTTTATAAGACTTTGATTGCTACAAAGAAATAGGACCTTTTACAACTGTAATAAACTACACAATTTTTTAAAAAAGAAAATCACTGAAATATAATAATTAAACTATGCAATTGCCAAAATTAGTTTATTTTTTATTTTTGGGGAAGCTGCTTTTCATTATTTAAAATACTATATGGCTAATGTGAATTTGATAGTTAACAGATGCTATAACCAAAATTGTGGCAAGTTATTTTTAAAGTTGTTTGTATAAGTTTTAATTTTAAAATAATACTTACTAGACATATATATGTGTGTGTGCACGTGTGTATTTGTTTGAGTGAAATTAACTGTTGTGAATTTTCTTATTTTAAACCAGTGTAATTTAATAAATTTGTTTTTTTATTGTTATTCAAATAATATTTTAGAATCAAAATTACTTGTGTATATAAATATTTGATTTTGAACCCTTCCAAAATGTATTCAAAATTTTGAAGAGTGAGAATTATTACTATTATGATTTAATGAATTTGAGAATTAAAACTTATTATTATTATGATTTAATGAATTTTTATTTTTGCAATATCTAAAGGGAATGTGCCCTTATGTTATATCCATTTTCTTTTATTATTTAAGGACGGAAAATACCTGTGTTTAAAGAAGAATGTGTATGCTGAAATTAATTTATTTATTTTGACGTATTTTTTTCCTTGTTATTTTTTAACTTTTTATAGACAGAAAAGTTTTTGAAAATATTTTCTAAAATATTATTATTTCAAACAGGATGAAAATGGGCTCACATATATCCATATTACACCTGAAAGCAGTATATATTTTCCATCTGCTGACAAGTTTAAAGGAGTTGTTTCTAAAGCCTTATACAGTAAGAAAAAATGAATACTTTAAAAAAATTCTCAATGATTTTATTTCCTATTCTTTAAACTATAAATTTTTTTTAGGCCAATCTAACATTTCTAGCTGCACTGTGGTAATTCATGGGGATAATATGAAGGAAATTGATTACACTACAGCAATGGTAAGAATTTTATGTTTGCATTTATTATAATATATTATACACACACACATAGGGCTGTTTCTGGGTTGTTCAATGGTTTTCAATACTATCAAATAAAAAGACATATAAAAATTATTAACACTATGTTCAAATTATATAAATTAAACTTAATATATCTTAAAAATTAATGTGTGTATCAATAACATACATATGTTAATTTTGCTTAAGAACGTAGAATTTTCCTTAACTATTAATTCAGTATTCTATATTTGGTATAAGTTTTTATATCTATTAAATATTTTTTTTCCTTAAATTGCAGATATTATTTTGCAGATGTTATTATTATTGGCACAAGTAATAATTATACTAATAATAAATATGAATTCTCTTTGGAAAAATTAAGTTTTAAAGAGAATGAATATTATTAGAAAAATAATAAAAACTAGAATGAGTGAAAATTAATTTTTTTTTTCCAAAGTAAAAATTTCTGCAAGGATCCTTTTGAATTATTGCTTTTTATTGATAGTTGTAAAGGAAGGAAAATTCTTTTTAATAATCATAATTTTACATATACTTGATAGCAAATGGCTTTCTAAGTTGAA